>RCWM02000390.1:0-600000 GCA_003667255.2 Euschistus heros
TTTTGAATTTTTCATATAAGTAATTAAAAATCTCTACTACGAATTAAGGAAAGTCTACTATAATTCCCCTTTAGTTAATAAAAATAAAAATAATTAAATAAAACCAATCCTAATTTAATAAAGAATAAATCTTTTTATTTTTTAAAAATACATTATAAGAAAATAAAAAAAAAAAAAAATAATAAAAATATATATATATATATATATATATATATATATATATATATATATATATATAAAATTATTGATATTGTGAAGGATTTAAAATTAAACTTTTGATGTAAACTACAGATATGGTTCCCGAGAGCCAAGCCCGCCTCTCTCGCACACTGAATGCCCTGAAGTCTATGTCTCTCAGTCACACTGCAAAAGGCAAAGCTTACTTGGAGGCTTCAGAGCTACCCTGCGTCGGGCTCGGAGTGAAGTTCCCCAGCGCCACACAAGTCATGTGCGGAGGTGGTCTGATTCGGTAAGTCTTTAGAATACTATATCATTTATGGATACTTTCAATATTGTAATGTGTCTTGTCAACAGTAATTTTATTTAAAAGTAATATTTAAGCACAAAAATCCCTTCCTTGCTAATTAACATAATAATCAATATTGTATGAACAGTTGTATACAAATGTTAAATGAGTTACTGAGACAAGATATATTTTGGAGAGAAAAAGTAATTTAACATAGCTGCAATAAATAAATTATATTTTTCCATTTAATTGCATTACTTGCTACCCTGTCATGAAATATGAATATTAAAAATTAATAATTCAATGTCTTGCATGAGAGAGGTGCTTAATCACACTTAACCCCCCTCGCCAACACCTCTCATCATAGAGACATTAAAAAACAAAATATATTTTCGAATTTAATTTTTTTTTAAGAGAATTTTTTTAGAAATGGAAATTGTACCTATAACGTTTGGAACCAGTTTTCAAATAAATTTAAGATCACTGAAGTTACAAAACATTATTTAAAGACTTGGATTGATCCTTCTAACCTATCATAAGACCACGAGTCTGTAAAAATTGCCTTAATCAGTACCTAAATTTCTTTTACTGCTTTTTCCTATGCTGCATGGAGTGAAATATGCATATATTCTTGAAATTTGTAGAGTAAAATCATAAACTATTTTATTAGAATTCAGGAAGTTTTATTTCATTGTTATCCAATAATACATTGGTTATATGATTATTTTGAAACTTGATAAATAGTTAATCATTGGAGTAAATAATTTTTTCTCTCTGATTCAATAGTTTTTTAAATGTTATAATTAAATGGTTGATTATGAAACCATCAAGTCCAAAATTTCCATTTTTAAAGTAGGTATTATGGACATATTTTAAAGTTTTATCAGATTAATATATTTATTTCTATTGAAGGGAACAATGCAACAACTTCAAAGATGGTTACTACTATCTTGAAAATAGCAATGTTTGACTTGTTAGGTTTTGTTATCAACCATTAAATTCAACCAATCAAAATATTATATTTTAATAAAGTTAAAAGCTGGAAATGAGATGATTTTTGATTGATGAATGAATGAACTATTCATATTTTTTTTTAGAAAAAAGTGCTATCTTGCATGTTTTATAAATTATGACTGTCACATACTAACTACTGCATAAAACAGTTAATTGTTACAAGAGCACCTTTAACTCTAGAATCTTTCCTTTAATGATACTGAGGTTTCAATAAAGGGATTCAATAAAAAAAAACTTAAATCTCTAATTAGTGGTCAATAACAATTAAGTTTTAAATTTAGATAACCTAGATTCATGTTTTCTATACATTATGTAATAAATAAATAAATAAATACCTGAATAAATCTATATTAAACCCATTTCTTGGCCTTGAACTATTTACAGTTGAATCTTGAACCGAGATTTTTTTTTAATGATGTTAACATATATTTTAAACAATTTTTTTTTTCGGAACAATTAGTTTTGAACACTACTGTATCCTAAATAACTGTTAGAACTTCTTTCACGTTAAACTTCTTTATTAGTCTCAAACCACATTATGAAAAGTAACACTGATTTTTTTTTCGATATAGGTAGCAAAAGTCGATTATTGTTAATACAAAGCTATTATTATTAAGACAAACTATCCATTACACTATACACACGACAATGTTGGAACGAAATACCAGCAAGATAAAAACCTTCCCCTCAAAAGAAGGCATTAACTTTCTGACAAATTCAATAACAACATTTCCTGATTTAGGATAATTCCGAGATTCTCGGAAGATGCGCCGTTAAGAGCAGGGTTGCTAGAGGATAGCAGCAAATTTACCTATATACAGTTCAAAAAATTGCCACCCCCATGAAGTAGAAATGTTTTTATTTTTTATCAAAAATTTGATATTTACAAGTGTACATATACATCTCGTAAATGTGTAGGTAAATGAATACAGGAACATGACAATAATTTGTAAAGCAACCACACATTGCTGGAATTTTAATAAAAGTTCTATTGTAAAAGGAAATAGATATAATAAATTTATTTTAAAGTCTTATTTAAAAAAAAAAAAAAAATACTAATGATTTTTTGCTGTTAATTAATCGAAGAGGACCAGTTATTGTAATATTCTCGGAGCGGGGAGGGAGACTTTCAGCCAATTACTAGCATAGACTGTGAAAGTTGTCTATATGGTTTCTTGATTTAGCAAGGTCAACTAAATTTCATTTTGTAATATTTATTAGGTATTCCACATACAACAGTTTTCTATTATGTTTTGACAATACTCTTGGGTATCACCTATGCACAAAAACTAGAACTTACTAATAGTAATTGATTATAAATTTTACGTCTCAGTTTGTCTAACAGATTTAAATACTTTTAAAGGCTTTAAAAAAAAAAAAAAAAAAAAAAAAAAAAAAATTGTATGAATATTTTAGTTCAGTTTTATTTTAACTTAATTAATTTCACCATCATTCTTGAAAGTATAAGAGGGATGTCAGATAATTATAGATATTGCACTATCTCCATTACTAGTGCTTATCTTCTATCAGATCTGTTAGTACTTGGTATGTTAAAGTGACCATGATTTTATATGTTATAATTCATGGATGCATGTAATTTTTTTTTTCCCAAGAACTGCATATTATTATTTAGTGTGATTTAACTTATTCACTTTTACTAGTTTTGAGTTTATTTACAAATTTGTATGTGACGTGTGAATAATTAACTTATTTTCACAGTGCATGATGTGCAATAATTATAATGTAACCCACAAATGTTTACTTTATTTTTATTTACACAAAAGAATGATTTGTGTTGGCATGTCATAACCGTTTGAGCATGAGAACTATATGTCTAGCCTAGTCAGTAACTTGCATGATGAAGAGAGAGAGAGAGAGAAAGAAGACTGTCATGTTGGATGGAACAGAGCTCATCATCGAATGGGGAATGCGGTGCCACTCCTGAGGACAAGGATGGAACTAGATCGTGGAACTGGGAAGAAGATCCTCTCTACAGGAGATACCAACAGCTGGATCTGATAGGTAATTCTCACATATTTACAATACTTTTAAACCAAAGTTTTAAAAAAATTGTTTAAACAAACCTTTTATTAGAGAGAATTGGGTCCTTATTCTGTTTGGATTAGTCTGTTGGCCTAATATATTAAGTTCAAACAAACCCCACCTGCTTGTTGTGCCAGTGATTATATAAATTACTGATTTAATTTTTGAACCCATTAGATCTGACTTATTGTTAGTCATAGGGGTGTTGTTTAAGGGGTCTGAAGTTTATTCTATTAGAGTTCTAGAGAACTTCCTCAAACTCTGTTCTACAGATTTCACGACTTCATGCATTTTTCAACCTATTTATGTTTATGAAATCCCTGATTTTTATTTTCTCTGTATACTTTCATTTGACAGTGATTGATTTGAAACCTTATTTTTCGGCAGCTTTTATCTGAGTTGCTTTATTAAATTTTTATTTTCAAAAACTAATTCATATCCATAAATAAGTTTTTCACCGAAGGTTGATTTCTCCTGTAACATTTTTATCAAAAACATAAAATGAACCTGGAATAATTTTATTTATACTGAAATGGAAGATATTTAGAATGAACTGCTGCTGTGAATCAAATTTAAGAAAATTTGTTATCAAAAAAAAAAAAAAAAAAAAAAAAAAAAAAAGCTTCTAATTAATAAAAACAAATTTATGTTGTAGCAGTGGATAGTTATTGATCTGGCTTGAATCATAGCCTCAAGTCTTCAAGACCTCCTTATTATTAAATCTGCTGCTATCTCTTTGTTAATTTCCTTCCGAATTTTGTATATGTTATGGCTGAATATACCTTTCTAAATAGGGTCCTTTTCTTTTTTGTGACTTCTGTGTAGATTCTAGTTTATTCAATAAAATAAAAAATTAATAGCTGAGGTTCTTTCACTGTAAATTGGTTTTAGAAGAAATTCCTACGGCATGCAGGTATTAAACAAATAATGTATTCAGGTCAGTATGCTTAAATGTTTGAATTGATGGCCACAGAACTTGTCTTAAGTTTGGTCTGTGCTTTTGTCATTTACATAGTTTTAATTAACCTAGAGTACTGCTTATAGATTTTTAATAGCTACTAATACTGTTCTTATCGATCCAACAGCTGATAAGAAACAAAATCCATACTGTTTTTTAAGTCTATAGCTCAATTTTGAATTTCTTCTATCAGTGTTGCCAAAATAATAAAATATCATAATAATCATATTGTAATCATAATAATAAAATAGCAATAATGTTCTATTACTAAAATTTATAAATTATACCTGTATATTTACAGTTTCTAGCTTTCTTTTTTGGGATTTTAAATTTGATACCCATTTAAAAAGAACATCAAAGATAGTTGTATTTTTTTTTTTTTTTTTTTAATTAAAAGATGTTATTTGATTTTTTATATACAGGAATAGGAAAGTATAGTGAAGTATATGCAGGGAAGGATGTAGTTACTGGTCAGGAAGTTGCATTGAAGATCATGGATAGGAGAAGACTGCCTTCAGAAGATGGACCCAAAGATGAATACAAGAAACTATCGGGGTTGTGTCACAGGAACATCGTCTCAGGTTTAGCTCTGTTCACCGAGTCACCCAAGGAATACTTAGACACCATTGTTATGACAAGGTATGTGTATCAAAAAATATATAACACACTTATCACCTTAATTTATTTTGATGATTATGGTTAATTTCATCTCAAGTCTGGAGGGGGTAGCCTGCCTTACATTACTTAGAACCATGGTTTTGTTTTGAGGCCCATCCCATGAATCGATTGCTGATCCCTTTGGGACCAATACATCAGTGCCCTTGCTAATGAGGTTAAGTTCAAACACTCAAGTTCAATGAGAGTGACAAATCAGTCTAGATCCACAGATTATAGTTGTTTAGGGTCTAACTGCAGGGGAACCTAACTGCTGGGAGGCTTTTTTCCATCCTAGAAAACCAGATTATCATAGAGTAGGGTCATCACTCCTACGCCTGGGTCGGTGGGTGTTGCCTCAAGTAGTCTTACAGGCCTCACTTACCGATAGATGGGTTATTAGCCAGAAGAATCCAGAAAACATGGTTTTTCTTGGAAAGTGGTCATCCATCCAAGAACTTGCCTTGCTCAACTGTGCTTATTCTTCCTTCCCGACCCCTTACATACATATATTCTTACAATGATTGATATCTTTGCATAAAACTTTAAACTTTTTTTTTTTTTTTTAAATAATCATATTTTATAATAGCCTCAAATTTAATCGGTTTTTATTAAGAATTAATTTATTAAAGAGAAAATTTTTATGACAAAATATAAAAAAATATTGATATTCAAATAATAATTATGATTATCAAATAATAAGTATTTTGCTATTAATAATGGCACATGCTACTAAGAAGATGAAGGAGTATTGGAAAATCAAAAAGCTAACATGGTGGCTTAAATGTGGTCCTTAGCTACCCTGTAAGGAGGAAAAAAAAAGAAAAAAAAAAAGGAAGTCAAAGGAAACTGTTGCTGCACTCCTGTCAAATATTTCTTATTTTAATCCTTGCACTTGAAACTTTAATTAATGCTGCTTGCTTTTTATAACCCATCAACTTTCATTACCCATTTCAACAACTGCAATGTTATTACTTAACTTATATTTACCGCACTAAGGTGAATTTCCTTTTATTATGCTTTATGGTGTAGTTTACTGAATTCTTCAGTGCACTCATCTTTCTTCAGGCTATATATTCTTTTTAATTTTTTATTTTCTAAGACATTATCATTTTCACCTCAACAGCCTCTTTTCCTGAGAAAGAATTGTAAATTCTGTCAGGTTCAGTTTATTTTTTATCCTGTTAATTTATCTGATTTCATCGTTTTTAATTTTTCTATTTTTTTTTTTTTTTTTTTTTTTTTTTTTTTCACAGAGTTAAGGGGTTACAAATTCTTGAGCATATCTGCAGCGTAGAAGGTAAAGAAGCTAAAATAAAGAAATTATTTCTCCAGGTGATTTATGCTCTGCAGTATCTTCTCTCACAACAAGTAGTGCATGGAGATATTAAGGTATTATTTTAAATAATTATTTTATTCTTTATTTATTTGTTATTGCAGTACTTGGCAAGTACTAAAAGTAGTTGGAACTGTTTTAATATTCCTATTATTATGATCTTGAACTAAGTGGAAAATAAACTCACATTAATTTTTTATAATGAAGTCAATGAACTAACTCATTTCTTAATGTAAAATAAAATTAAGAATATAACAAGTGTTTACATTCGTTCAGACATTTGAATATTTGATTAATAAATAGTCTACAATTTTTTAGCCTGAAAACGTCCTAGTTGAAAGTGATGGTACTGTAAGGCTAGTTGACTTTGGACTTTCCGAACCCGATCAAGAGTTTGCTGCCCCTGAAGCTCTAACAGCTGTTATAACCCACTCTTCAGATATGTGGAGTTTTGGTGTTCTGCTGTATGTTACCCTTAGGTAATTAAAAATACGTGTTTTTTGTATTTTTGTATTATTATTTGTGTAAAATGCTCAATTTTTTATTTTTGTTATTGTTTTATAATTATTATTTATATTATTAGCAATGCTATTGTAAACTTTATATTTTCAAATAATTTTACAGTGGTGTTTCACCGTTCCTTGATGACTGCCCAGAAGAAACCTTCAATAATATTTGTACCGCCAATTACAGTTTTCCTCCCGACTACTTTGGCGGTGTTCCTGAAGATGCATTGTTCCTAGTTTCTTCAGCTTTGGCTCCAGATCCTGATCAAAGGGCTTTGCCCAACAGTTTACTCCTGTCACCATGGTTTAAGGAGGTACTTATACATTTTATTAAATCTAAAGTTGTTGTTGTTATTGGCATTGAAAATGTTGTATTAATTATTTAAGTAAATAAGAAATATCAGTATAGTTAGATAAAAGATATGATACTTAGCAAAAATATACACGTTTGCCCAAAATATGTATGTACTGAAAAAATTGTTTGCTTAAGGGTCGATTACATTAAGTGAGTTTACTTGCTACTAGCCAGTGAGCTAACTATCTAATAGTAAACTAGCGCAGTTTTAATTTGAGTTACTAGGTAGTTAGCAGATTGTAAACTATCTACAAGAAACATTGTAAGCTGAGTTACTCTACTCACTACTCTCTGGCTTCTTGAATTAACAGTAATTGAGGCACTGAAATTGTGGGTGAAATCATGGGTATAAGTAGTAGTCTTTGTCTTTTAAATTTCATAACACAGGGTACTACTGGTATATCTGAAGAAATACCACAGTATTACCAGGTATGCAAGTTTAAAATGTCGTTTATTTCTTAAAATATATACACAGTAATTTAAAAAAAAGTATAATATATTTTATTCAAAGTACTGACCCTCGCTTTCTACACATTTTGTCCATCTCTCGGGCAATATATGGATACCATTCCAAAAGAATGCTTCATCTTTATTTGAAATCCATTCATCGAGCCATTTTCGTACGTTTTCGAAATTGTTGAAGTGTTGCTCCGCCAATGAGTGTCCCATCGATGAGAAGAGGTGATAATCAGAAGGCGCCAGGTCAGGTGAATACGGCGGGTGGGGTAGGAGTTCCCAACCAAGCGAAGAAATCGTTTCCTTAGTCAATCTGGCTGAATGTGCAGGAGCGTTATCATGCTGAAGAATGACTTTGGCGTGCCTGTGAGCCCATTCTGGGCGTTTTTCGATCAATGCGTGACTCAAATTGATCATTTGTTGTCGGTAGCGCTCGGTATTGACTGTTTCGCCGGGTTTGAGAAGCTCGTAGTAGACTACTCCCTTCTGATCCCACCACACACACAGCATTGTCTTCTTCCCAAAACGATCCGGTCTTGCACTTGATGTGGATGGTTGTCCTGGCGTTACCCATGATTTTTTTTTCGTTTGGGATTCTGAAAATAAATCCATTTTTCATCGCCAGTTACAACTCGATGCAAAAAACCCTTTCTTTCGTGGCGTAAAAGCAGCATTTCGCACACAGTTTTTTCGTTTTTCCATCTGTCGTTCTTCCAATTCATGTGGAACCCATTTTCCAACCTTTTGAATCTTTCCCATAGCTCTCAGGCGATCGGAAATGGCTTGCCTAGTGACATTCAACTGTTCTGCCATCATTTGTTGGGTTTGGGTATTGTCTTCTTCTAATAAAGATTGCAATTCGAAGTCCTCAAACTTTTTTGGTCGATTTTCTCGTTTTTGATCAGTAACATCAAAATCACCACGTTTGAAACTTTGAAACCAACGTTCACATGTCCTGACGGTTGAAGCAACATCGCCATAAGTCTCAACAAGAATTCGATGACATTCAGATGCCTTTTTCCTTTGATTAAATAAGAAAATCATGACATGCCGCAAATGCTCTTTATTTGGCTTAAAATTAGACATTTTTAACACCAAAGAAAGGTATGATACGTCCACGTAAACGACTTAAAAACAACTGGCTTTTGTAAACAAATGACTAACAAACAAAATAGCGTTTAGAGATAAACAAATCCTTCAATAGGCTAAGAGCGCATTCTATTGAAATTAAAACGACATTTTAAACTTGCATACCTGGTATTTGGGTTCTATTTCATTTTTTAACTCCAAGACAAGTTTAGCAAAAAAAAATAAACAGTAAGTGATTCCAACTCACTTGCTAGTAGGTAACTGAGCGAGTGAAAAGTTTTTTGTGTCATCATTACTTTCTCACTATCTGAATCACCAGCTAGCATATAGTAAACTCACTCCATATAATAGACCTTTATCAATTATATAGTTTATGTTTGAGAAAGAGAGGGATATGGAGTCTTTTTAAAGCTTAGCAACAAATTAAACTATAAAATTTCCTTGTATTGGAGCCAAAAATTTTTAAAAAAATTGTAAATACTCATTAACTTACAAAATATTTTTAAAAATAAATTTTTAGATTAGATGAGGGCTGAAAACAACATTAATTCAAACTTCATAAATCCTTTCTGTTTGCTTCTTTGTTAATTGTGATAATTCAACTGTTTCTTGACAAAGTCAGATTGCAGGAAGGATATTAAAAAAAAAATAAAATTAAATAAAATTTTTGTGATATAAATATTTTAATGAAACAAAGTCCCTTTTTAAAATCAGTTGAGATATCTCTGTATGTGGATATGAATAGTAATCAATCAAACAAATCATTCCAATCCACTCTAAAATCAATACTTAGAATTACTTTCAAGGCAACAGACAAAACATTTCCATCTCTACTAACCAAATCTCAATGGCCTCAAAACACCTTATCTCAGGAATATCAGCATAATATTGTGCCTTCATTTGCCGATTGTTTTAAAGAAATAAAAAATATTTTTAGTTTATTTAATATTGCTAAAATTATCACCAACTCTAAAAAATGATGTTGCAAATAAAAAATTCTCAAAACGGTATGTCAAAAATATTTATTTTAATAGATGGGCTTCTGTTTTTTATTGATGAATAGAAAATTTCACTATTATTTTTTCTTATTTTATCATATTTGTTATTAGATTTACATATTAGTTATTTTTATTTTTTAATAAATGAGGTTTTTTCTAATTTTTTTCATGCTGTTCAGAGATTAATTTTAAATTGTAAAACTTATTTATTATTGAATAAAACTATATTTTTCATATAGAGGATGTATGTCAGAACACTTAAATTAAAATAGAATTTGTTTCTGTAAATAGGTAGAGCTGTATCGATTGAAAAAAAAAAAAAAAAAAAAAAAAAAAAAAAAATCATTTTTCGTCATTTATTTCTATTATCTGTGGATTTGTCTTTTTATTATTGTTTTTAATTTGTACCTAATAACTTATTGTATTTAAATTTTTTCTCAATTTATACCCTTAATTATTTCCAGAATGGTTCGGATTGGACAGCTCCAGTAGAAAGGTTGCTGAATTTCATCGAAAGGAGAAGAAAGTCATCGTGCTGTGGTTTATAGTAGGAGTGGACCTCTTGTAGGAGAAACTGAACCAAATTTTATGCCAAATGAATGTGCTTTGTTCCATAAAATGTACATTTTGTAAAGTGTCTGTATATTCTTGTTCTCTTTGTATAATGTTGTAAATATAAATATTATATTAGCCTTTATAATTATGTGTTAATTTATTTGTTAATTAATTAATTATTAAAAAAATAAAAATGTAAAATTAAACATTTATTTTGCAATGTGTATTGTTTATTTTCCTATCACTTTTTTTATTAGGCTGTGCAGGCCTGGTCGTAAAAAAAATGAAAATGTTGCCTAAGTTCAATATATTTTCCTATTTTTAGATTTATTATTAGTTTTATTTGGTTGGGAAATATTTTTTACATAATTTTTCTACTGTTATAGATGGGATTTTCAATAGAAACTTCCTAATATTTGTCCTGACCTTACTATGCTCATCCCAGTTTTACTATGTGTTGAAGATTAGCTTTCTTATGGATTCTCATTGCAGACTATGCTTTCACATCATCACTAGGTGTATATATTATGTAAAACCAAACATGAATCGTATAAGAAAAATTGTTATATATGTTCAAGAATTATTTCTTACTTCAGATAGATAAATCTAGATTAATACAGGATTCCTTTAAATGAAATAATATGAGTATATATTAATATAATTATAAAATCAATTCCAAATACAGTATATACCGAGGAGGTTGATGACCACAGATAAGCCCCTCCAAACCGCTATCCTGGCTTTGGACCAATTAACTGCTAATTATATCCCATCATTAATCCAACCACAATCCCAAATACCTCCCCGTTCCACCCCCTCCCTTCTCTAACATACAGCATCAGGGGCAATTATTTTACAATCCAAGTCATCCTACAGTATTGTATTAACCCACAATTTATATTTTCTGTTATACTGTCGGATATTGACGAAAAGGTATCTTATTAGACTAATATAACGCTCTTTAAGAGTACAAAATGTGGCCACTTACTTTAAGGGAACATCAATGATTTAAGGCTTTGGTAAAATAAATAAAACATTGTTGTGAAAATTTATTAGGCTAGATGAAGAAGCAATGTTAAAGTATTTATCTCTTTTTTTTTTTTTTTTTTTTTTTTTGTTACAAGTCTTTTTACTAGTGGTTGAAGGAATAAGGAAATTTCAAGTACACAGGTAAGAAGTGAAAGAAAAATAGGTAGAGTCAGGTAGATTACAGAGTAACAAGGAGAGAGTGTAGTATCATGATTAGCTCTGTTCTTTTTTAATTTGACTATGGAGTCTCTTTATTTCTTCATCACTTAAGTGCCTTCATCTTAAAACATATTGCAGGATAAATGGATTAATAATTTAATTAATGTTTTTCATAAAAATAAAAAAGTCAACAATTTGGCTAGTGAAGCTTTGTTTTTGTTGGAAAACAAAAACTCACATTTCTGGTGAGTAGGTATATTGTTCCTTTTTATCTTCAATTAATCAGTGTTTGAAGAGAAAATAAAGTTTCTTGCAATTTCTTACTAAAATAATTTTAACAAAATTTTTGTTTCAAATAGTAGGGTTTGGGGCTCAGTGTAACATAACCTGTTTTACTGTGCCTCCTTTGATTATGTATATTTTTCTGGTAGTGTTGCTTCGAAAATAGTTCTGAATAAGAAAAGGATGGTAGACATTGGTCTAAACAATGAAATTAAAGAAGAAAAAATAATGGTCTCATATTACAAATTTGTTTATGCCTTATATTGATTTTAGTTAAACATTTTCTATTGTTCATATATAATTTTGTAAATGTACGTTTTTTCCTTGTTATGCTGCACCCCTATGGCTGTTACACTGTACCCCACCCCTGGAGGACACTGTAACCAGCTTGTGATTTCAAATATTTTTCTAAGCTTTATTTTGATATTATTCGAAGACTAATATGAAGGTTATAAACCGTTAATTTTATGGTAAATGATTAGAAGATGATATAATGAATGATTTTTTTTTTCTAAAAATAAAAATGGCTTTCGTTACTCTGTCCATTGTGACTTTCCTTTGATTTCAGCCTTTTCATTTCTTCATTTGGAGGACTGAAGTTAATCTTTATTCTCTTTCATAGAGGGGAAAAAACCTTTTTTTAAATTTTTATACTTACAACTGACATTTGCCCTCCTATCCATCATATAACATCCACAGTTGTTAATAAAATCAAGGAGATAACTTCGAACGCCTTATCTCTTCTTTATATAAACTTGAAATAAACGATAAGCCATCAACAAATAACGATATCTTTCTTTAACAGTCCAATACTTTTCTTTCAAATATTTGTCGCGTATTGTTACGTAATTACAATATATTGTTTTTTCTGTATTACAAAAATACAACATACAAAATATATATATATATATATATATATATATATATATATATATATATATATATATATATATATATATATAAATAAAATTAACAAAACGTGTTTTTATTTATTTATTTATTTTGGCTTTGTGTATCAAAACGTGTTAAGTTGGTTTAAATAAGGAAAAGTTTTTAGTGTTAGGACCAGGGAACAATTGGCAAGATTGGTACTGGCTGCGTCTAGATGTGGTACACATCTTAAGTTTAAACTACTTTTAAATTTTAAACATTTGATATAATTTTGTTCCTATTTGAGTTGTTAAATAAATTATCTAAGATGATATAAAAACAGGAATATCATTGTAAGATGATAGAAATATTTAAAATAGCATTTATTAAAAATATAAAAATAAAATCACCATATATCCGTGTATCCATATTCAGAGCTCAAAAAAATTATCGATATTGAATATCGATATTTTTCATGCGATACCCATACCTACTCATGTTTTATTGTTTCATTAAATTGTCTTTAATATTTAATATTTTAATATTAGTTTTTTATTTATGTATAAAGTATTAAATACAGATAGTGACTCATATTTATAAACTAAGATGCACTGTATTTTTATCGCACCTCTAAAACTAATTTAGCAATTTCAAGGGAAAAAACACACCTAAATTTAAGAAAAACATATTTACTGCCAAAGACAATAAATTTATATCAACTGTACTAGAAACAATAAATAATAATTTTTAATTTACTCGGTTTTCATTTTCATTCATTTCGATAATTCATCATTTTAACATGTAAAAATAAAATGTAATATTCGGTTAGTTATTCACTCATTATAATTACCTCATTTACGGAGTTCGGAAACAGTAGGCTTTTTTAATATGATACAGGAATTATTTTATTAATATCTATCAATAATTTTTTTTCCCCTTTAATTATATATTTATAGAAAGGAAAAAAGCAAGGAATAGAAAAACCAGTGTATGAATATGACTGCTACTAGTGTATAGGTGGGTAAAAAAATCAAAAATATGTAGATATACGAGAGTTTATGTGCTCAGAGTTGTGATGGAAAAAGTCAAGTTAATTTCCAGAAGGACCTAACAATTTAGTATCTCATGTTGTACATAACTTATTAATTAAGTTGGTTGATGGTTTAAGAGGTGTTATGTTAGAGAATGAAATACAATTTTTGTAGTAGTACAACAAACAACGATTTCCAGTGGGAAGGTTGTGAGAAATGGTGGCTCTGAAACTCGAAGTGAAGTCAAGGCAATACCAAGATGCTGCACGCGTCCCACCAATTTTTCGTAGTCTTCGAAGTATACAAATACGACAAAGAATTTAGCTGAGGTCATAATAGTTATAAAAACGTTTTGAATTGGGCTTATTACTAACATTTTTCCCACGGATAACTAAATATTTTTAAACTTCTCCTGTTAAAAAGGTCTATTGATGACATTGAAAAATATAAGTAGGTTTCTTGGATTAATAAAAAACAGAAAAACATTAGGAATAAAATGCTTATTATGAATTATGAATAAATGGTTACAGCGAGAGAATATGAAAAATAAACTAAATAATGAACGGGAAGTTTTTACTATTAGCAAACAACTTTCGAACAAGTAATTGATAATTTAAAAGTATATATTTGTTTATTTTATTAGTTCGTAAGAAATAATTAAAATTCCCGTTAGGCGCCCTCTATCAGTTGTATTAATTAAAATAAAACCATGAAATACATGCTTCAGAATGTCTTCAATGTATTCAACCAGAAAAGACTCGCCGACAAACTTGAAGATCTCTCTCAAGAGAGGAAGATACTAGGACCGGTTAAGGAAGGAACGAATATAAACGACGACCTAACCAAGAGCTCTAGCTAGACGTACTGTGAAAGAATCACGGATGAATTAGGAAGAGACGTCTAGCATTTTATGGCCTCATCTTCAGAATGAACCTTCCAAGTTGACAAATCAGCTTTTCAGTTACTGGAAAAGATGGAAGACCAAATCATCCATCATTGTCAGAAGTAAACAAAAAATTGCAGGAACTTGGGGAACGGAAAATGAGTTAAAAGACCAGACATCTCTCATGAGGAGTCTGAAACAAACAAGGTTCCAGGACAAACCACCAAGAAATAAGATATGAGCTCGATGGACAGAGAAGAGGAACAACACAGCCAGAGGTTGCGTAACCAACATCAAAGCCTGAACCATAAACTATATTTGAATGTCGTGGTCCTTATCTGGCCTATACGAAGCAAGAAGAAGAATACACCATCAAAAATAATATATGAATGATTTATTTATATAAACCTATTAATTAATAATAAAATGTTTTGTGTTAACGTTCATTTATTTATTGCTCATCAGAGATAAACAAAAGTGTGTTATTTTTATTGAAAAAATAATCTAATCATAAAAATAATTAATTGACCAATAAATCTGATCGCATCAGATTTATAAATGCAATAAATTAATTATATTTATTAATATTTTAAAATAGAATCTTTTACAATTTTTAAGTGGAAATCGCAAAAATCTAAAAAATAAAATCTAAAAAAAGGTTGGCTTTGAACCTTCTAAACAAAAGTAATCAGTGAAATGAGGCAATTGTAACATTTCTATTTTTTTTAAGGAATGAAACAGCATAACCCATTATATGAGGGGTGGAGATGCAAAAGGGGGTAAATTCACTTTATATTATTTTTATTTTTTTTAGTTAGCGTCCTCAATAAGGTGGTAAATCGTCCACCCTTCAAGTTTGAACCCATGATAACTTCGAAACACACAAACACATACACATACACTCAACTCAAACTTTGAAGGGTGGACGATTTACCACCTTATTGGGGACGCTAACTAAAAAAAATTGATATCCCCCTTTTTGCATCTCCACGCCTCATATCATATATATTGAACTTTACTGTAATTAAAATATTTTTCGAAAGCTCACTAAGTTGTTTAAGTTTATTAAACATTAAACTAGTAATTAGTTGTTTTATAAATATATATTTACTTCGTTATAAAATATACTTTACATACATAAAAGAAAAGAAAAATTACTGGAATTGTCTTTTCATTAAACTTAAATTTCAAATCTTAATCAAGAATATTTTGATATGCTGTGATAATTTGAATATATCAATCCTAATTATTAATTTTTAGAGTTGAAAAAAACTTTTGTCTTAGAATCTACATGAGATCCGGTCAGAACTGGAAATGACTTATGTTTTTTACTTAGACAGTATAAAAACTAATTAGATAAGGACAAATAAAACAGCAGGGGTTTGGTACGATCTGGCTCAACCAATCAGATTCGAGCATTCTTAATTAAATCACCTTAGGCTTCCAAACCGTCAACAGAACGACTTATTCCAGTCAGTCTTATTTCATATCTTGTGAAGTATCCTTGTGCGCGTTTCGGGAAAGTTTTAGTTATTATAATGATGTGTATTTTAGTAATAATATATTGTTTTAGTGTCACATAGTATTTTAGATATGTTATATAGTGTTTTAAAAGTGTTAAATAGTGTTTTTTTTTTTTTTTGTTTTTTTTAATTTGTGATTATACTGTCGGTGGTTTTCGGTCGTTTATCAGATTATATCAGAAATAGATGACTCGATTCATGCTGTCGTCAGGTGGTTGTAAGTACGTTTAGCCTTTATAAGAATTTATATTGAATAATAAATAAAAGAACAAAGACACTGTATTAAAAATTCTTCAAAATCAAATTTTAAGTTGTTACATTAGAAAATTTGATCTATCGTCATGGGATTCAGATATTTTTTCATACTTTAAATTTTATACATTATATAATTATTTCATATAAGTCTCACATACTGTGATTTTTTATTCATAATATTTATCTATTAACAGTTATTTGTCAATATTATATATATGTATAATCTTTTTTATTATTCAATATATGTATTTATTTTAATTTAGTCCGCATTTCATTTATTTTTGCCATTGTTGAATGTTTCATCTTAAGTAATATTTAATGTAAATCTAATCGTTCGCAAATGTTCACATATGTATGTATAAACATATAACTTCCGCTAATAATAAGAAGAAAAGGAAGAAGAATTATAATAATAATAGCCAATTTGGATATCAATATAAAAATAATATATAAGACATATGAAAAAATATTATATATGTTCATAAATAGGTCTTAGAATTAAGAGAAATATACATATGAATGGCTGATGTACAGTTAAACCGGATAGCTACGATATTTCAAGATATTTTTCTATTTTTTATCCATTTAAATAAGAGTATACATTTTAAGGGTAGCGGGAATGAACCATCACCGTCACATTATTCTAAAACCTGAGAATATTAGAAACTCACAATCAGTATCTTAGAATAACAGAATATTATTAACATTTCTAATAGAATATAGAAAAATATTATTCCACTTCATAATTTAGTAACTTCGGAATTCTGTCTATATTTTTGCTCGGCATCTTTTTATAACAAAAATCTACAATGGTCGTTTTGTTAACCCTTTATTTATTGATACATACATTGTAGTACATGACTGCCTATATCATTATAAATAAATCAAACCAATCTAATTTTCTCTGTTTTATAAGACCTTTAATATTTATTTACTCGATATATTAATTGAGACAGACCAATAACTAGTATTTATGTATTTAATTTTCTTATTATTTCTTTTCATTTTAATTAGTTCTTAGTTCTTATGTAATTTTAGTTCTTTGACCAGATGTAATTTTATTTATTTACCTATTTCTTATTTTTACGAGTCTTGGTCCTAGAATCATAGTTTGGTAAAGATATCGAAACTTAAACTCCGCCCCTTCTTTCGTCTGAAACCCTCTTCTAAACTGTTACCTTCTGATTTATTTAGATGCATGCTTCTTTCATTGTCACCAATTAACTTTCCAATAAAATTTTTCATATGTTGCTGATTACCCCAAACAAATTATGCTTTCATAGTAAACTCGGTATACACAAATCCACTTGTCTCTTTTTACTTCCTGTAACCCACCTTGGTGCCAGAAAAGAATATGGACTAAAGAAGAATTGGGTAGTTCTTTACAGGTACCTGACATATCATCGTAATTAGTTTAAGCTCATTTACTTGATGTATATATTGTTAAAAAAAAAAAAAAAAAAATTCTTGTATGTATTATTTATATTAAAGGCAAATTGAAGAAAGTAGCGGATGGCATGGAAATTTTTGCTCAGGGAAATGCGGCATTCATATAGCATATTATTTGAGGTGCCTGTCTCTTTCACACCTTAGCATTTTACTTGTTTTTATATTCGTATTATTCATGCTATAGCGTTCTACTCATTATGGACCTTTTGCGGGCTAATTATTTTTTCCTTTGAACGGACACATAAAACAGATTTTAAATAAAAAAAAAGAAAAAAAGGGGATGACAACAGCAAACGAGAAGATCAAACTCATTACTTTCAAAGTAAAAATATTCAGCTTCCATTTTACTGAATGAGTAAACTTTTTTTTAAACACCTTTTAATTAATTCCTAATTTATTTCTTATAAAAAAAGTTGTCTTTCATCCTAAATATAACCTTTTAATGAAGGTCTCTCTTTTCATAACCCTTAAATTTTTATTATAAATGACAGAAGACACCTTCGATGGTTTAAATAACAACTTTTGTGCGGTTTGAATCATTATAAAATTTTAAAATACATTGAATAAAATTATGAGGCATCAATATAACAGTTTTTCTAATCTTATTCGATGAAAAAACGAGGATATTTTCATTAAAAAGTTTTTTTCAGTAGCAAATTGTCCTTGTGCTTCAAACTTTTTAATCGATCCGAATTCTGTTGTCCTTTATTCCACAAATGGACGAGGCTTTTTGTCAGCGTTGATAGCCCATAACTTTGAAGTTAGGCGTCAGAACATTTTGAAAAATCATTTTCATGCCGTGTTGGCGATACAGTTGGTCATCAAAAGCTTTGTGATTAAACCAGGTATCCTTCACAAATCCGTTTAAATATAACTAAGCGAAGATAAAAATTAAATGATCACACATAGATGGGTCATTCTCATAGCCTCAGCTAAAATTTAAAAAAAAATTATATTTTTAAAGTTGCTTAAATTTTTATTATTTTTGAGTTTTCTATTATAATATACCTTCTATTTATTGAATTCCCAGGTGGGGCCGATTTCTTTTTTCTATTTACCACTGTTTTGAAGCATTTTATAGAGCTTTTCATAGAAACGCTCTTGACCGTTACTCTTTCTTTAAACATTATTTTTTTCGTAATAAAAAATTATTAATGTTCTCAACTGGATAAAACTAAATAAATAAAATAATAAAATTTATTATTGATACATAAAAAATTAAAGTAATAAAAAAATTGTGATCAATTCAGGAAGAATATTACAAAAAAAACAGTTTAGTTGTTCAACTATTATATTGAAGTTGTTCAACTATTATATTGAATGAGATTTAATTTTTAATATTTCTTTTTAAGGCATAACTATTGTATATGTGCATGTCCATGAAGATGGAGCAATGTTCTCCGAAACTTTTTTTTTTTCTTTTTCTTTCTTTTTCTTTTTTTTTTTTTTTTTTTTTCTTTTTGTCTTTTTTTTTTTTTTTTTCTTCTTTTTTTTCTCTTTTTTTCTTTTTTTTTCTTTTCTTCTTCTTTTTCTTTTCTTCTTTTTTTCTTTTTTCTTCTTTTTTTTTCTTTTCTTCTTCTTTTTTTTCTTTTTTTTTCGTTTTTTTTTTTTTTTTTTTTTTTTTTTTTTCTTTTTTTTTTTTTTTTTTTTTTCCCCTACCTTGCCTTTTCAGGCATACGGGGTTTTGACGGCAGCGGTTTAAACATGTACTCCGAAACATGTTGAAGAAAATAAAAGATAAATAGGAGTTATGCCTTAAAAAGAAATATTAAGGTTTTGTTATTTTGAACCCCCCCCCCCAAAAAAAAAAAATTAAAATTAAGTCAGTGATGTTTCTGCCTTATAAAAGTGTTGGTAAATAGGTATATAGCCCAAATATAAAATTTTACGAAATTCGATTAAGTCGTTTGTAAGTGTGAATCCCCCTCCCCCCCCCAAAAAAAGAAACTTAAATTAATGATGTTTTACCCTTATGAAAGTGTTAGGAAATAGGTTTATAACTATGATATAAAATTTGACGAAAATCGGTTGAGTTGTTTCGAAGTCCGATTCCGCTCCCCCTCAACCCCCGGCAAAAAGGAACTCAATTCAGTGATGTTTCATACGTATAAAAGTGTTGGTACATTAATATGTAACAATTTAAAATTTAAAAAAAAATTGGTGTGACGGTCGTGAGGAACCTCCCTTAAATTAATGTTAATTGCAACACCAAAACCTTACCTAAACGGCTAGTTTGACTAATCAGTTGTATACATCTACAAATAATCAAATATGGAGTCCAGGAGCTTTTAAAAAATACAAATCATTTTAAAAACGCGTGACGGTCGTGAGTATGAAAAAGTACGAGGAAGAAAACTTACCCTGTATTGATGCAAATCTTAGAAAATACACCAAAAAATGTCTTCCAAACACATCACTTATGAAGATAACCTCACGAATTACTCTGTAGATAGCAATAATTAGCACTAGCTTATTCTTGTAGAGAATATTTAAATAAATATTTAGTGTGACGGTCGTGAGGCCAAACCGAGGGACAAAAAGAAAACGGAGCTTTCAGTATCCCTTTATAGTTTAAAAATGTTTAAAAGCATGTTAATTTATTCTTCAATATATGGTCTCATACTCTAGAAAATAAAAACATAAGTTTTCTAAAAATAAATACTTAAATAACTTCCTTGAAATCTCATACTATAGCTAGGGACAAGTGAAAGTTATGAGTTTATAAGCCTTTTTGTAGCTATAGAAAAATAACAAAAATATTTTTCGAAACTATGCTGTATGCACCAACTTTAAGGGGTCGGTGTACGTTCAAATCCACCAAAAATATTGATTTGGAAGTTTTAGTTCCATCTTAAGTCCAGCAGGACAGTGAAAAATCACTGCCATGAGAATAGCCCAGATATTGCTCAATTGATTTTGATGATTGATATTTTGTATTTAGCCTAATATAATAGATCTCAAATTAGGGAAAAAACACGTATCAAATTGCTTTGCGAACCCGAAGGTTCGATGCCGATACCTAACCTAACCTACCTCCTATCCACCTATATCCTATATCGACACCTAACATACCTCCAATCCACCCTCTCAAAACCCAAATCTCGCAGGTCGGCCTTGACACAATCCTCCTATCAATCCTTCGGTCGTTTACCCGACGGCTCAAAACTGATTACTTTTTTTCGGAATTCGATCATTATTAAACCCAACGACTTTACATGCCCATTTTAAGCGTCGCGCCGCTATTACTTGAACTATATTTACCGGATATAACTCGCGCAGTTCTGCATTGTGAAGCCTTCTGAATTCTCCGCTTTCTTCTTCCTATTTTTGGGCCAGTTATTCTAAAATTTAACAACAAATATAATAAAATAAAAATAACTAATATGTATATATTATAAAAAATATACATAAGTGACGTGATACTTTTAAAATGTTATGTTATGAGTTGATGTTTCGTTCTTTTGTATGTGTGTCTTTTGAGGAATGTTTTACTGTAATTACCGATTTGTCGGATAAGCGAATTTTCTGTTTTTTTTTTTTGTTTTTTTCCAAAGTATGTTTTGGTTTGATGATAGACGTGGAGTTGGATAAGGATAAGATTGAGATGGTGCAGTATTGTTGATTTTTTTTATACTGAGGGTTATCACTGATGATCCTCATGCACAAGTGTTGGATTCTTTCGAGTTTCTTGTTGTTAATTTCACAAATTGAGTTCCACACAGACGAGCCATATATAATCTAACTTTGAATAACTGTTTTGTACAATATAAGTTTGTTTTTGAGAGTTACTGTAGATTTTTTTTTTTAATAAAAGAACATTTTATATGTGATTTTATTTTTTTGTTTTGTCCATTTTATAGTTTATGTGTTATGTAAAAGTTAGTGATCTGTCAAGGAAATCATCAAGAAAAAGCAATACTCTTTTCTTATTTTATT
Organism: Euschistus heros; assembly: GCA_003667255.2. Taxonomy (NCBI): domain Eukaryota; kingdom Metazoa; phylum Arthropoda; class Insecta; order Hemiptera; family Pentatomidae; genus Euschistus; species Euschistus heros. The sequence goes on from RCWM02000390.1 coordinate 21,848, forward strand.
GGTTTATTCATAAATGGAATATACAAAAAACTATTTTTATTAATCAAGTTATGGTTACTAGAATAATTGTTAGAAACATTTAAACTATTAATTTTGAACATTTTTTCTAAAATCTGAAAACTAAAGAAATGAATTACTACGGATGATTGTTTTGTTTCACTATTTTGATAGTTGATATGATAAGGTTAGTGGATTACAAAATTCTATAATCCAGAGTTTAGAAATATTACACAACGGTATATATCGTAGTAAAATTGTTACCCATAAGAAGCATGCGTAGTAAAAGAAGCCTTCCATTGAAATCATCTAAGAAGTTTTGAATCTCTAATAGGTTAATTTATTGTATATTTTTTTGTCGGAGTAGTTAGGAATATTATTCAAACTTTCCAGTGTGGACTCTGTCCTGACATTGAGTTAATAGGACTCAATAACTAATTGTTGTTTTAATAATTAAGTGGCTTAGATGCAAATGGGTACAAGTGGCAAATGGAGTAAGTGCATATTGTGAAACTTTTAATTCTAAATAAATTACAAATAATTCTGTGGCAAAGAGATACAACTGAATATTCCGTTAGGTGATGCCATCTATAGAGAAGAAATCTAACTACCGAAAATCCTGAAAGTGTTTGTGGCGAACGGATACTTCGATTGGCTTTTACTCTACAATGAGGTTTTGTTACTTGTACCCCTTTGCATCTAAACCACTCAATTATATTATTTGCTGTGCACACAATTGGATCTTGGCAGGCTTATCCATCCTTTATAAATGGACATATATAAAACAATAGAAAGCGAATTATTAAATAGAGTATTCAATCATCGTATCTATTTAATAACTGTTTTGTTTATAATATTATATAAGGTCAATCTTAAAAAAGAAATGTTTGGTCAGATTAAAAATATTTAAATCTACTTTCATTGTTCGTGTTAAATTTTAGTTTTATTCTTTAAAAGAAAGTTTTCTGAAATTTAATAGGTTGATATTCATTTACAAAATTTAACAACATAATTGAACATCTGAAAATGTTTTTTTATAATTTTGTTCTAATCCCTTACAAGTTATACTAGAGTTAAAATATCAAAAGGGGACTAAAATGTGGCAATATAATATATAATACTTAACTACATCAATTCAACATTTTTTGTATTTTCCACACTATTGAAGAATTTCATTACAAAAGAAGAATATCTACAATAATGTTTTAGAGTAAAACAACAATTGTATACAAGGTATTGTTATTATAATAATAATTTAGCTTCAACAGAGATTATCTTAATAGTAAACTTAATTGAAGGATTTAATAGGAATTAATTTAGTTATTAGAATTGAAATCACCCTTAATGATAAGCAAATCTGGCAGTCACCTCTTGAAACGGCTTGTCCCAAGGGGCTAATTAAGATGTTGAAATTTGAATAATATTAGTACAATGTTCTGGTTTTGTATAATTTATAGATGCTCATAGAAAATGAAGATAGATTTCCTTTGACGGATTATTCAAATAATATATTCCTTAAAGATTATATTATTTTTTTTTTTTTAATCTTATGGTGTCTGAATAAATTCCAAATATTTGATATTTATGTGGTGTTAAAATGAAATGTTAGATAACTAAAAAGAAAGAAAGAAAAACAAAAACAAAAAACTATACCCTTCAACCCTCATAGATGAGGAAAATTTTGAAACTAAAAACTGATATTATTTTCAGAATCCTCATCTCAGAAAACATGTAGAAACTAAATTTTGTCGAAATCAGAAATAAATTTTATTATCTTTAAAATCTTTTAGGATTTTTCAAAGTGCTGTCAATTTCTGAAAAAATGTAAATAATTTGCGCTATCTCACACATTTCGCCACCGATTAAAACCAAATTTTAAGGTTTTCTAGAAGCCGTAAAACTGCATAGTTTAGTCCAAATTCGGAGGTCCTAGGATTTCCCCTTATTGAAATATCTCAAGTTATAGCTGACCTCGGATTTTTTCATTCACATCAGTTTTTGTCCACTGAAATCTAGAGTAAATGTTATAAGCATAGATAAGAAGCAGAACTTATGCTGATTCTAGTGATGCTATTACTATTGTAATCGGTTGAACACACCATGTTATGGCCGTTAGAAATTGTTGATGAAATCTCAACTTAAAAATTCTAACCTCCTCGAAAGGGGTACAAAATCAATAATTTTTTATTTTGATAATATTTCACATATAAGGGTTTTATAGTGCGTTAAATTGAGATTTGTCAGTTGTTCATGAAAAAAAAATCCACTGCTTTACAGCGGATTTCCTTGGAATTTTGTCATTTGTTTTGGAGTTATTGAGCACCCTAAAGCCGGGTAGTGTCTTGAGCATTATGCAACTATTTTTGTTTTAAATAGCATAGAAACCTACGATTTAGTGAAAGAATCATTTCTTTATCTTGACTGAAAGTTAAGAAAAAAAATTAAACTATATATAGATTTTTATATTTTTTTTTCTCGATTCCCAATGCTCATTGGTGACTATAACTATGGTTTAGCACTATTATAGGTCCCTACTACCCAAACAAAAATCGGCATTCAAATTTGTGTGTTACAACTCAAAACGTCCCCTTGTCAGTACTTAGGTAAGGATGTACTACTACTAGTCCTACGGTTGTGAAAGGAGGAGATTTGGCCGATGTCACCCTCAATCGCCTAGTTTTTCCACAATTAAGGGTAATGACTTTATAGAGGATGGACCCCAGGATGATCTCCCTCGAATAACAGAAAATAAATTCTCAACCTCTAGTCGGACCCGAACTCGGGCCCGTGAGCTTGGCTGTCGAGTGTTTTACCCACTGGAGCTACCTCCCTCTATATTGGCTAAAATAATTAAATTTAAAAAAAACATATTATTAACGTTAGTTTAAAAGTAGAACTATTTTTTTAGTATCCATAAATATTTTTTTCATAAATCAATCTTGAAATACTGGCTGTAAGTAGTTTGTAACAAGATGAAACGAAGATATATATAACGATAGCTGAAATGAGGGGTGTAAAGAGCATGAAATATTATTTTTGTCCTCAGGGATTCGTTAGGAGTAGTTTGAAGATATTATCCTAAAAGCCCCGCCCCTGGGGGGGGGGGGGGGGGGTGAGCTAACAGTGAGAGAGAGGGGAGGTCCCATTTTTGGGTTATTCGATTATATCTCGGAAACGGCGGAGTCTAGAAAAATATGTTTCAAATATAAATAAAATCTAATTGAATATAAAATTGTTAATATACATACCTGTCGAACTTTTAACGTTTTTCGAGATATACGTTATTAAAACTCGATAGTTTTCCAAAAAGAAATAATGTTTTGGTCAAACATTTGCTTCAAGTGCTAAAAAAGTATAATGAAATTAAAGCAAATTTATAGCTCTAGAACTTTTATCCTGAATTTTTTTTTGTGAAACGAAGGCGCTAGAAGCAAATGTTTGACAAAAAGTGATGTAAAAATTATTTTGTTGCGAAAATTATCGAGTTTTAATAACGTATTTCTCGAAAACCGTTGAAAGTTCTACAGATATGTATATAAACAATTTTAAAGGAAATTTAATTAGCTTTAATTTTTATCTGTAGCATATTTTCCTAGAGTCCACTGTTTTGGAGATATAATCGAAAATCCCCCAAAAATGGGACCTCCCCCCCTCCTCCCACCATTAGCTCACCTGGGGCGGGACTTTTAGTATGAAATTCTTCTGACTATTTCTAACGAAGCCCTGAGGTCAAAAATAATCGCATATTTCATGCACTCAATGATGTGTTTATTGACTGGACTATAAGTGGATTTTAGTTTGTTGATAAATATTTATCATTAAATATTAAAAATTAAAACAATCTACACAAATTTTAAACAATTTAATTATACTCTGCCTAAATCAAAATTTTCATTTGGTATCATTAATTCATCTAAAGAATTATCAAAATATCTTTTTAATAATAATTATATGTTTCACTATAAAATGGCTAGTTCAAGTCATCATTAAACTAACAGGGGATACAGGTATGGAAATGATGCATGATAAATTATTTTATATTATAAAATTATTAATTAATGAATGCAGTGAGCCATATCTCTTTTTACTTTTATATATCAAATATCTTTTTAAGAAGGTATGCGTGTAGTCTATGAGCGTTAAGTTATTAATAAAAAAAACAAAAAAAAAACATGTAAGGAGTTAATTTAGTGTCATGCAACTGGTTAAAAAGTTCAGCTGATGTTAAATAAAAAGCAATACCTATATTTTGAAACAAAGGTTGGCATTTAAAATTCAAGTTAGGAATCAGTGACTATACTAAATATAGTATCTTAAATGTTAACAAATGCGAACAAATGCTAAACTTATTTTAATGAGAGGTGTTATGCTGTGGGAGCATTCTGTCGTCGCTAAAAAACCATGGTCTCAATTTGAGATTCAGAGGATAACATTGTGGGAAAAATGTCACATGATGATCCGGGTGGATCAAGTAATACAGATTAGATAAAAACAAACCCATTCGGTATAGTTCGTCTTTCTTATTTAGAGTCTCATTCCCCCACTCTGGATGGTATAACTATTGAAATTTGAAGTTGGGCTAATTAAAATATAGAAAAATAAGAAACTAAAATGTTTTCCTCGTGCTAAAGACGTGGGAGCTTGTGGTTAATAGTGAATAATGATTATATTATGAATAATATTTTTTTTTTATTCTCTACAAAATCGGATATTAATTTCAATTTTTAAAGTAATTCGGTATTCGTGTTAATAGTGATTTACATCTCGATATTTGAACACTGTTTTCTATTATTAAATCATAAATTTGCTTATTTTGTCTCTTAAAAATTTCTCTACGAATTACGTGATAAATCCAGCCGGCTATTCAGTAGAGATTTAAACAGGTTGTGACTTAATTAAGAAGAATGAATAGGAAAGTGACTCGGTACAAATATTTGTGAAGGAAAGAAGCGAGGGGGGTTATTATTTTTGACAGAAGGTGAATAACCATTTTAATTGGGAGTTAGTCTCTACAGAATATTTTTAAACAATTGAAGGATTCGTTATTAAAAAATATGTTGAATGTCATGAGAAATATAGGGAGAACCATTTGTTATTTCTTTTAGCCCTCTCTAGCTCTTTATAACCATTTTGTAAATTGTTAGTTAGTCAATTGCAGTTTCGAAGAAGTTTTGTAGTAGTTTTGAAGAAGCCTAGAAAGAGAATTGAGATCTTTTCTTTTCTCTCTCGTGAGACGATGTCATTTGCTCAAGTCGAGAAACAAAACTTACTACGTCAGACTATTCGGAACTAAATATAGAACTGAATGTACCTTCATAATATTGTTGATTTGAATGGGCACAACAAGGTTTCAGAAAGGATTACGCCTGTTCCTATTCAAAGTTCCAGAGAAAGGATGGTAATGAGAAAGGTGGTTCTCCTATGGGAATTTGTTGCCTTGTTTTCCCGAGAATCATTATTTATTCCTGGTAGGGTAGGAGCCAAGTGTAGGTTTTAGATTCAGGGAATTTCAAAGAAATATTTAAAATCGGGGAGAATAGGATAGATCCTATTCTATAGGAGCAGGAGTCCTTTAGTAATTGAATGGAAGCGACTCACATAGAACAATATTGAGCATCGCCTGAATCGTAATTAGAGTAATCAGTTAGTAATGTATCTCCTATGTCTCTCATATACCTTTATTTGTTTTTACCTCCACCGAAATGCCTCAAGATTTAGAAGTGCCTTGTTACGGCGTGTACACATAATCCACCCATTTCTCCCTGGGAATTTTTCAGGGAGACCTGTTGCTCCGAGGTAACGGGGCTTCTAACACTGGGCTAATCACCCGTAAAAATGATAAATATACAAAAAAAAAAATTACGAAACGACAAAAAAAAAAAAAAAAAAAAGACTAATCGGATTTTAGATTCCTAGTAAATGATTGAAAACTAATATAAATACAATTAACGACGATTTATCAACTAATTACTTACAATTTATCTTTCCAATTTCAGATCCGCTATCTAGGACTCCATTTGGACAAATATCTAACTTGGAATCCACATACAAGACTAAAACGACAAGAAACTGCTCGTCGTTACAGACTGCTTCAACATTTACTAGACAAACGTTCAAAGCTCCCAATTAATTACAAAAGACTCATTTACATGACTGTGATTAGACCTATTTGGACGTACGAAGTTGAGCTTTGGGGCTCTACTAAACCATCTAATACATCTCGTATCCAATCCTTGCAATCCAAAATCCTTTAAAATCCTCAATACTCCTTAATTTGTGACCAATAAACTTATCCATAAAGATCTTAATGCTCCATATGTTTCTGATTCAGTCCAAACCAGATACCTATCCTTCCTCCATGACCACTCCCATCCACTAGTCTCCCAACTTGCTTCCTCCTCCATCCCTGATAATCCTCCGAGGCGTCTGGAAAGAATATGGCCTAGAGACCATTTAGTGTAGATTTTATTGAATAGCTACTAGTGAGTAGTTCTTCACAAGTTATTTACATGGCATTGTATTCACTGTCAACACATTTACTTGTTGTATATTATTTTGTACAGTTGTAAATATCAATAAATGAAAAAAAAAAAAAAAAAAAAAAAAAATCTGTTCAATTGGCTTTTTATCTAACAATTCAAGCATTTTAGAACCATGACTTATTTTGAACCCAAATAATCATTAATCGATCGAAAGAAATAAGAAAACTCGCTCAGTAAAATGTCACGAATAAACTGCATGAGAGATAACCTGATACTGAGGAGTGTGGACATGGGAATTTTCAGTAAAAATCTCCCCACCTCCATCCGGTTTACGTAGAAACCAAATATTCCTATTCGCAAATGTCCTAAACTCAGCTATACTGCAGGACAGCGATAAGAGTTCTGACGGACTTATTAAATATTTTTTAAAAGGGTGAGGGAAATGCTCACCTAGCGACCAATGCCGGGTCAAAGATTGTCAACCAAACAATTCGGGATATAACCGTGGTAATACATACGGATCTAATGTTTTTTCTTTAATTTAGCAAAATTTGAACAATACTAGATCCAAGTATGATAACGAAGCTGCTCTTATCAGACGGTGGTAAGGAGGCATTAGAATGAAAGGGATCGAAGATGGCCTATTAGCCTCAGGTCCGGGGTCATCTATTTCAGGGGTTGACCCTTAAAGTGTGGACCGAAATAGAATCTGGTTCACCAGCTTGCCCTGTACCTCATTGTAGGCGGTCGGATAGGCGGATATTAAGTCTGCCATTTCTAGTTTTTAAAATAATGGCCGCTATTCCAGAAAAAATATCGGTTTCAATAAATGGAATAATATATTTCCTGAGACATTAAGACCACTTGGACACACAATGGAGCAATTAATCCTTAAGTTAACTCTCGGATTCTCACTTATTTGGCCATGAATCACTAAGGAAGAAATTAGAAGAAGAAAAGAAACTTTATTCCATGGAAACTCATCTCTTCAGAATAACATTAACGTACAATTCACAGGTTCACAAAAATAAAATAAAATAAAATACATTCTTCATCTTCTTCTTTAGTGACTACGGTCCTCGAAAAAGCTTGGCCTCTTCAACCACTCGCTCCCACTCATCTCTCTAAAGCAACCCGTCTCAACGTTCTTACAACCAGGCTTGTAATGTCATCCTCTACACTATCTACATATCTATATGTCCTTTTATCTAATGAAATACATAGATATATCATACATATGCATATTTTTACAATTGCTCGGAAGATTAATATTTAAAATATATAGTAGAAAAAAGAAGTTAGAAATGTGCTTTTGCGAATCGAGACAGGTTAGGAGTCCTAAAAGGAGAATGCACAAAAAAGATTTTTAAACGATGTTCGATGTACAGGAGTATGCAAATTGGATTGGGTTCTAGTATTTAAATAGGACATTAAGGCCATTGTGTATTAGTTCATTTGTAAAAAAATAATGAGCATTTAGAATTTAAAGAAGAATTTTGGATTAGATTTTGAAAAAGACGACAGCGTTGTTGAACACCATTATTCAACGCTATCAGTAGAAACAATCCTGACTATGCTCATGTAGATGTGTTTCGGGGTGCGCAATGGGAGACAAACGTTTGTCCAGTAAGTGTTCAAGTAATTGAAATCGATGGGCAGCTTCTTGATTTTGAACGCCGCGGCCATGGTGTACGGCGCGCCGTATGAGGTTCCACTTATATTGGAATTTTTCAAATGTTAAACATTCATTATCAGTTCTTACAAAAAAAATTTTAAAACCAGATTATTTCTTAGCTACATAGATTATATATATTAATGTTGTTTAAATTTAAGAAAATAAATCAAACATGTTGATTCTAAAATATATCAAGACCCAATCCAGACTTTAGACTCTAAAACTAGAGTGTAAGAGTGTAAAGAGACAAAAGGGTCAGGTAGATGTGTTAGGTTTGCACTAGGGTCGTGATTTCTGATCCTGTTTGCAAAGGAACTATTCGATATATTTAATTACTTTTGATTGATTTTATTATTTCTATTGATTATTTAATTTTAAACTGTTTTCTATGTTATATATTAGTTTCACCCACGAGCCTTGTTTTATTTACAGTTGTTTTCGTTTTAACAGATCTTAAGATTAAATTTTATGTATATAGAAGAAGCATCAAAGTGCTGGTATGTAATGTGGAACTTCATCATATTTTTTTTTTTTTTATTTATTTAAGATTTTTGAGCGTAAAACAAAGGCGTCATCAACAATTGCCTGTTCTTAATAGAAAGTTAATTTCATTTTTCTATATTTTATGATACAGTTTTTCTCTGTAAAGGAGGGGTTTCTCTTTTTCAATAATTTTTTCATCGTTCCCCAGTGCCTTTGAGATGTATCGTGGTATTCCTGATTCAGTCAACCTTTTGGTGTTGTAAGGGTACTCGGTAAGCATATTGTATATTGAAAAACCATTGCCACACATTTCACATTTGGGAGGAGCCTCTTTGGTAAAAAGGTGAAGGTGTGTAGTTCTTAGATGGCCAATTCTTAATCGCGTCAGGAACACTTCTTCTTAGTACGGCAGGAACTGCTCCGTGGTTTTACGTCTTTCTTAATTATCTTGAGTTTACTTGCTGGGCTGTGGTACCACCAATGTCTGCCACTATTGGGATATCGTCTCTCAGAAAGGTTTTGCCAGATCCAGGAAGGGCTAGAAGCTTCTTTTGCTGTTTTATCAGCCATTTAGTTACCTATTAGTATAAATATCATATTTGGTAATATCATCGAAAAAAAAAGAAGGTTTTATATACAAAATGTATTCTTCTTATGATGTCACTAACTGAGTAGATTTGTTTAAAAAGGAAAACTAATATGTCTCCATCCGTAAATCAATCATACCCAATAATATTAAGATGACGAAGTTAGTACGTTGGTTGTAATGGAGATGATGGGGGCGGGGGAATTATTAAAGCGAGTATATCCTGCTTTAATGAAAACCCGATTCCGACAAATTGAGTGGGCATGAAATGAGGCTTCGGTGTTTAGCGGTACTGGTGACGGTACAAACTTTGCAGATCCGATATTTCATCAACATGTAGTTAACAACTTCTTCAGCCAACATCCAACTAGTAAGTCTTAGCAACTAATAAGCTAAGCGGGTTTACAACTATCGGAACCTAAAACTGACGCCAAGAAACAATGGTGCGAAGTAAAAAATGCGTTTCGACTCCAAAACAACAAAATAACTTTGTAGTTATTTGAGGGATTAGTCGTTCAGAAAAAAAAGAGATGTTAATTTTTTTTTTTTTTTAATAACCACTTTATTTGTTATAGAAAAAGATCTTGTACAAATATTTCAAAATATAAACAATTTAGTACATACTTCTTATGAGTAGCTGACCGCACATCTTAGTAAAGTTTGCATTGTGAAAAAAATAAAATATTACTCCTACTATATACATACTACACATTATTAGATTCTGGTATAAATGCATAATTTTACATAATTAAAAATTAATAATTAGTATACTTATATACATATATATACATGAACAAAGATTAAATAAATAGAAATACTGATATATCATATCCATAAAGCAAATAATACTCAAATAATAACATCAGAGCAAGTAACTAGTTAATTAGTAATTTCGGGAACAGTGTATATCTTAGCAACTGATAATAAAAATAAGTAAATATAATTTTCTTTTTCAATACTGTCTATATTGAGAATGTTCTCTATATTAGCATAAGGAGGTGAATCAGTTATATATTGCTGCAGATATCTCTTCCTATATACAGTGGATGACGGACACAGGAGAAGAAGATGACGTAGGCTATTAGATATATGTTGCTTACAGGCACTGCAGATTTCTTCATCTTGAATAGTGTAGGATGTATTTTTTAAATATATTGTTGGGAAGAGGGGCTTACCGCTATTGGCTGCCTACCATTATCCCCTTTCCAGCTGGTTCTACAAATTTCAAATTATTAAAATAAAAAAAATAAGAACCTATAAAAAAAAAAAAAATAATTCTTTCCAATTATGTCACATATATTTATTTACACAATAAATAAATAAAATCAAACAAAAGAACATACATTTGATTGAAAACCTTCAATCAACCAAACAAAATATAGAAAGAAAATAAAGAAAATATTTTAAACAAAAAAAAACCATTAACTTAAAAAAAGGATATTTGAATTACTATTAGGAAAAATAATTATTAAATAGAAGTCCAACTAACTCACGAAACTATTTTTTTTTTTACGCAGTGAAGACTGTGAATTTCGGCATTTTCTTCCAAGCGACCTCATTTCTAGAATGCAACCAACGTCCGATGGCGATTATTTCCAAACAGTCGAATTTCAATGTTCAACGCTCAGACTGTAGCGGCGGCGCACAGTGGAACGAACGTTAGGGCGGAATGGACATTCGTTAATATCTCCGCTTCTGCTACTCCTAGAATAATGCTATTGGTACCGTTTTTAAGCTTTTTGAATGGACTATTAAATGATATGCTAATCATGATCAGATCGTTAGAGGAAACATGTAAGAATTCCTGTTTTGATATTTCGATGTTGGATAATTTACCATCATTTACTTACCATTTATTGTACCTATATACTACGATAATATATGCAATAAAATATTCTATGGAATGATAAATACATATGTATTAAATAAAATTACAAAATAAAACGTAACAAACTAAAATATTTAATTATTAAAAAAAAAATAATATAACAACTGATAATTACTTTTGTCAGTTAATATCCTAGGACTAATTGATACATCAAAATTATAATATATGTAGGTGCCTATATACAATTGTTTATTTAAATAACGATCAGAATTAAACTCATAACAACATAATTTTAATTAAGATTCTTTTTTCTATATTCTAAGTAACAATAAGTGATTGTGCTTCTGGTAATAAATCACGTTTAATGTTTATTATTCTCGGTCTAAGAGTCGAAATTAAGGGATCCGAATTTATTAATAAATTATTTAAAACATCTCGATTGTTTGATTGCCTCGATGATTTTCTGGCATGAAACAGTCTGAAATTTCGGAATAACTTGTGATTCGCTTCTTTAACATCTTCTGAAAATTGTCCTATAGGTATTATAGCATTTTTGGCTATCAGTGTTCCGTGCACGAGCAGTTTGTGCACGGTGACTGGCATATAATACCAGCCATACAGAGATACATATAACCGTGCTGTCTCTTTCGTGTAGGCTTCAAAGTTATCAAGTTTTATAATTGACCCAGAAGAAATAGCTTGTAATATTATTGCAAAGCGTCTAATTAGATTTTCGTCAACCCCTGTTGATGATGATGATAAAGGTAGGTTCTGGATAACATCTTCAGGAACCATGAAATCCAAATTCAACCAGTTTTCATGCTTCTCCAAAAAACTATTGATCTTCCTATGGGACGAAACCCAGCGAGAGTTCAAACTACTACTGAATTTTCTTAATTTTTCCCGTAAGCAGAACTTTACAGTATTTGAAATTTGTTCCAGTCCAAACAAATTAATCCATGTTTCCAATGACAGGTCATAATCTTTAAAACTTATATGATTAATTTGGAAAAATTTAAAAACTTGAAAATTTGTTTTAGTAACCATTGCACCTATGTCGTTAAAATAACACACACAAACTGAGCATTTTATATGAGGACAAATGAATGTAAACAGACAAACAAAAGACAAAAGTAGGTAAACAAAAGAAAACTTGCGAAAAGTAGCGCCAATATCAACAGAAATCATTTAAAATTAATTCTCAAGACCTAGAAAAAAAAAGAAAAAAATCATTTTCTCGGAAAAGAGCACCTAAGAGCAAAATCCAACTAATGGAAAAAAAACTTCAAGCATTCTAGTTATTTACTGTGAAGGTAGTTTTTTGGGCGATTTTCATAATTTACATTTGAGTTTTTTCTCCTAATTTTCATCGAAAAATCCCAGACGTTTGAAATAATCCCGAGTTTTATTTGCCTAAAATATCTTATTATGGATAAGTTGTTTTCCAGTAGTTGCACGGTTAATTTAAAGCATTGCCTCAAACAATGGATTTTTTTTTAAATATGAGTTTAAAAAAAAATATATATTTCAATGCAGAATTTTTCCTATAAGATCTATGGATTCTGTTGAAAAGAAGTATAAAGTATAATTTAAGATCCAAAAAAAAAGACAAATTTAGTTATTAGAGAATTGGTCCAATGTCCAACAAATTCGTTGATTCGTTCCACTGTGCGGCGGTGCGCACCCGGCGATTTCAGGATCCTGAGACAAAAAAAAATATATATATATATATATATATATATATATATATATATATATATATATATATATATATGTGTGTGTGTGTATGCGATGACTCCCATGCGTCCTGGTTGCGATATCCTTTCCAACTGACTGTGCTAGCCACTGCCGCACGAAGTTCAACCTCCAGCGATAAGAGTTCCAACAACTATATACAGGCGACCCGACGTGCGATCCCCTTCCTCTTCCTTTTTTCTTTTGTTTATTTAAATTATGAATACATTGAAGCTAAGGTGCTAACATTAACAATAAAAAATGATATTCTAAATTACAACTAATTGTTTGACTTTCATAATTGGAAAGGTGAAGAAAAAAAAATTAAAGTTGACTGTTGAAAAAATTAAAATGATATATTTTTTAAACTAAGCGTAAACATTCCGCCCACCAAAATTTTATTAAAATTTTCAGGATGACAATTGATCTTCTGAAGGAAGAAGAGGTGCTAAACTCGACACTGGTCGAACGAATTCACCATTGACCGTTTTTTATTTTGACCACTCTTACTATTCCGTCTCTACCTGGAAAGCATTCCATGACTCGCCCGGTAGGCCAACAAAGCATAGGAACGTTCTGCTCAAAAAATAAATAAAAAAAAATAAAAAATGATATTCTAAATTACAACTAATTGTTTGACTTACATAATTGAAAAGGTGAAGAAAAAAAATTAAAATGATATATTTTTTAAACTAAGCGTAAACATTCCGCCCACCAAAATTTTATTAAAATTTTCAGGATGACAATTGATCTTCTGAAGAAAGAAGAGGTGCTAAACTCGACACTGGTCGAACGAATTCACCATTGACCGTTTTTATTTTGACCACTCTTACTATTCCGTCTCTACCTGGAAAGCATTCCATGACTCGCCCGGTAGGCCAACAAAGCATAGGAACGTTCTGCTCAAAAAATAAATAAAAAAAAATAAAAAATGATATTCTAAATTACAACTAATTGTTTGACTTACATAATTGGAAAGGTGAAGAAAAAAAATTAAAATGATATATTTTTTAAACTAAGCGTAAACATATATATTTACAGCGTGTGGGTTTAAAATTCTTAAACGACTGACAACTCGTGTTTTGTGGATGCAGGTATTAAAAGTTAGATACTCTTCTGGAGAAAAATCCAGACAGCTGATAGTTCTGTAGACGGGGTTAGTATTTGAATTTATAGCTCTATTAATGTCCAGAGACAGGAAATGATTTTTTATTTTTTCTATGATATTCTTGTTGTGGTATTGCAGTTCCGATCTGTAGATATCGTTAGGTTCATTGAGGGTGTTAGTTGATGTGGCTATATGATGAACTTGTAAGACCCAGTTAAAATCGATGTCAACTTCTTGCATTCTTCTTAGTCTATCGCAGCACATTCGTGGGAATCTGTTCTCTGGGAGCGTTGAGAGTCTTGTCCAAAAGTTAATTACTTTTTTCATGACCATCATTTTTAGAGGGCGTCGACCAGTCTCAAGTCTAACTATATAATTCGGAACACTTTTTGGTCAGAGGAAAAGATTTTTAAGAAATTTTAACTGGATGACTTCGAGTGCTTCTAAATTTAGCTTATAAGAGATGTTAAATTAACATTATAAGAATAGAAGAGAAAAATAGTTCATTAATTATATAGTTTTTAAATTCATCAATTTATAGTTTTATCTTTAAATACTATCCTCAACTGATTCTGAAAAAATAAATTAGACCCCGTACTTGCAAACATTTCAAAAATATCTAATTTTCTTGGATAAGAAATTGTAACAAAGGTATCTTTTTTTTAATTTTCTGAATTTTAATTAATTATATTGAATGTGGTAGTTAATGTATGCTCCTTGCTGTTAACTAATTAAATTGAGGAGTAATTATAATTGGTTTGATTTAATTAAATTAATTAAGACGTGTTAGTTTCCCCTTTACGTCTAGCAAATGATATATGTTTCAATAATTTGGCTTTTGAAACTGAAAATAAAACAAACAGAATTAAAATGAAAATAACAAAAGACCTATTGGCCAGGCACGTTTAAGCCGGCGTGAAGGGTTACCGGGTAACAGGGATTAAGAAATAGATTTTAGGATGGGATTAGGATGTTGTTGGATAGAAATGTAGTGTAAATGTGTGTAAGTATATGCAATGTTGTAGAAATCATTGTGCGTCGAGTACTTAGCAGTGTAACGTGGTAGGTGTAGTATTGCTATAAATATTTTCGACTGAACAGTTTGTATTTTATGAATGTGTGAAGGTTTTGTAAAACCCAAAAGTAAAGCTCCGTAAGTCCAAATAGGTTTCATTAGTGTGTTTTAAATTATTTGTTTGTTTTGTGAGGTTGGTTGTGATTTAAATGTGTCAATAATATTTCTCTAAAGGTGCGTTTACACTACCCGAAAATCCTTGAGCTTCGAGCATCGAGCATTGGCCGGTTTTCATCGAGCACGTACGCAAACGAGCCCTCTGTGCACACTGCACGAGCATTTCTGACGACCAGTTGCTCGTGAGCATTCACAACGAATAGATGGCTCCCGGGCTATCCTAAATTGCGGTTTCTGCGGCGGCTTTTCTCATTCTAGACCATCTAGCGGAGGAAAATTGAAAAAGGAAAAGGCGTCGCATCTGGGAGTCGTCATTTTTAAAGAAAATAAATTACTCCCTATTGCTGGAGGATTTGAAGGAGGATAACAGTGGGCTCTTCAGTAATTTTAGCTTTCATTGAAAATAAACAATAGCTACCACACTTAAAATGGGAGGAGACGTGTACCCTACAACAGCTAAGCCAGTTTAAATAGTCCTGAAGATATCTGGGTAATCTTAGAGAGCGGAAGACTTAAGGTATTGAAATACGATAATAATACTTTTGGTCTTCTAAACTCTGAGGAATAATATTTATTTTTTTTCAGTTGACATTTAGTTTAAAACAATTAATTAATATTGAGAATTGAGAATCTCTGGTACCGATATTGTTAACGGGTATTGAAAAATAGTGATATCTATACATCGTTAATAATTGATGATTGAAGATTAATTAATTATTATTTTCAAATTATTACATTCCAACTTATCTTACCACTGTTCTCACCAGTTACGCTGATGACACAAGTGTGTTGAACAATGATCCCTTCATTTCCTCCCATATCCTAACCCTTCAAGAATGGTGTTAAAGATGGAGAATT
The DNA here is from genome assembly GCA_003667255.2 of Euschistus heros. Taxonomy (NCBI): domain Eukaryota; kingdom Metazoa; phylum Arthropoda; class Insecta; order Hemiptera; family Pentatomidae; genus Euschistus; species Euschistus heros. Next base: position 37,791 of record RCWM02000390.1, read on the forward strand.
AAAATAAATCTAAGCAAATCTTACCAAATAACCTTTACCCTTCGTCGTAAACCCACGACTTCTTGTTCTACAGTATCCTTTAATGATATTCTACTAATCCCTGTTGAACAGATCCGTTGACTAGGACTCAACTTGGACAAACGTCTTACTTGGAATCCACATACAAGACTAAAAAGACAAGAAACTGCCGGACGTTACAGAACTACTTTTATTATATTCAACATAATGATTTTATATTGGATTACTTCAACATTTATTAGACAAACGTTCAAAGCTCCCAATTAATGAAAAAAGACTAATACACATGACTGTGATTTGACCTATCTGGACGTTCGGAGTTGAGCTTTGGGGCTCCACTAAGCCATCCAATTCATTTCGTATCTAATCCTTACAATCCAAAATCCTTCGAAAATTCTTTAATGTTTGTTACTTTGTCACCAATAAACTTATCCTTAAAGATCTTAATGTTCCATATGTTGCTGATTAGGCCCAAACCAGATACCTATCCTTTCATAGTAAGCTACATAACCACTCAAATCCCCTAATTTCTCAACTTGCTTCCCACACCATTCCTGATAATCCTCCGAGGCGTCTGGAAAGAAGATGCCCAGAGACATTCTAGCGTAGAATTTTTATAAAAGTGCTACTGATGAGTAGTTCTTTTTAAGTTTTGTAACGTTAATGGAATAGTTAACAGCACATTTACTTGATGTATAAATTTTGTACAGTTGCAGATTTCAATAAATTGTTATAAATTTGAAAAAAAAAATTATTACATTTTAATTTTAATTTTTCTTTTACTGTTTAGTAATGAATCAATGTTGAACATTTTTGGATTGTCATCCTTACTGATATTGTTGATCCTGTTGTAAACAAGTCCAAAAAGAGAGATTATTGATCCATATCGCCAACCCCAAAGTTACCAAACGTAGAATTATGCATCTGTCGTAAACCTGTTATTTTTTCCAATAATATCCAAGAGACCTTATGGTATGATTGCAGTCGCAGCCTGCTATGTTGAGTGTATCAGTTTCAGTGTCTTGCCCTCATTCGTTTAAGTCTCCCACCCTCTTTCTCCTTCCCCTTACAAACTTGTAGACGACATTCAAGACAGTAGTGGCTTCTTAATACTCCAATCACCATTTGTGGTTCTTTTCTTACCCAGCAGCTGATTATGAGATAGGAAGGGAGAATTCTTTGATTAGCTACTTCTCCTGTTCAACACACTTCATACATTCACTGGTTCTTAAGCTATTCCTCCTCTTTAGCTCTGTTTTAAACCCAATTATTTTTTCAATTTATATTGAAGCTAAGCCAGCTGATTTGCTTTCCCAAATTTACACTACATTACCAGGGGCCCGTTTTTAGCGTTTAGCTACTAGTCAACACACGTACTTTATATTGTAAATAAAAAAATAGAAATTTATACCACATTGTTTTAACATAAAGTTACATTTATATAGAGCTTATTGAAAATAAACAGTTATTACAGAACTCAGTTGATTCAAACAATATTCTTCTCTCAACTCCACGAACCTTCCTTTATATAAATATAAGCCTGACCCTTGTTGTTTTAGTATTTTTTTTTTCATTCATATTCGCATTCAACAGTTTCGTTCTATAGACTGTTCTTATTTAAAACCCGTTCTTTCGAGCTAATATAAACAAGTCTTTAAGGTTTATTAATTTATTTTTTTGGAAACGAAATACAAAACTTTTATATATCCCCGGCTGTCGTAAAGAAATCAATTAGTCCAAAAACGTTTTTTTTTTCATTATCTAAAATTCTGTCATTAATCTAAAAACATTATTTGTTCCAAAAGAGATGCTGTTAGGCCCTTTCTAAGAAGCACAAAACGGCTTAACCATTTTCTAACACCACTACTATCTGCTGAAATCCATCTTCGAAGGTAAATAGAATTCATTTTTAATGGGGCTTATCGACGTCTTTACGAGAATACTTTTTGTTATATACATTGTTTATGTGTGCCTACTTATTATTTTATATTTTCTTATTCAATCAGAAAAAAACAGTGTTAAAAGTATTCTGTCTGATTCCATTTTCAAAAAAATTAATTAATCAAGCATAAACCAAGATGATACAAAAAATTGTTATTAATTTTTCGTTATTAAATTTGATAAACAACCACTTTTCAAAAACATATTCAACTTTTGACTGTTATTTACTAACACTAAGGGATGGATAACAATATTTTTGAAGATAAAGTATTGCACTAAATATAGGATGAATGTGATAGATGTAATAAAATACTTGACAGTGAAACGAGAATGAAAAGCTGGACTGTATGAAGGATTGAATCATAGAAAAAATTACAAACCTATAAACGTAATACACTGATTCATCACGAGTTGTAGCGATATCAATGAATAATAATAATAATAAGTAATAATAATTTAATGTAATAAACCGTAAACGTAATGCGTAAATCTCTAGCAAGTGGGCCAAAATCCGACGTGAGGACTCTTAGATTTTAATGGTGTACAGACAGATAAGCGGTTGTCGTCGGCATTGAACCTCCAGGTTTTTTAGGTTAAATTTTCATTCAAAGTTTTAATTTGATCATTTTTTCAACGGAAAAACAAGATAATGAATATGAGATTAAAATAAAAAAAAATTGATTTGGAGATAAAATTTAAGAAAAAATAAAAACTATAGCTTCATGTGTGGAACTCGGTTGAAGAATAACAAAGAATGACAACGCGGAAAGTTTTAGGGGAACTTTCTGCTGAAAAATCAATAGTTCCCGATCGGCAAGGTAAAAAATATAAAAAATTGTGCTCTATGAATCGAACGTTCGCACAAAAAATTATCTCTATATTGTTATGTGTAAAAAATATCGGGTCTAGATCCTCCTTTATCCTCTCTGCTATGCACATCTTTTTTAGAGTAAGCCACTTTGAACAATAAAACAATCATAAAAAATCTTGTAAAATACTTATTAAAATTTTCAAATTCTAAGAATATTAGAACCTATTCAGGTGTTATTCAAAGAAATAAAGTGATTTTGATTCAGAATATCAATTTTAATAATGATTTTATTCTATCCATCTGTTTTAAAAGAGATACAAGGAATATTTATTGTATTTTTTTTTTCTAATTGGAAAACGGCAGGAATTTTAAGTGGGATAGAAGAGTTCGAAGTGCGGAGAGGCCAATTCTGTAGTACATTGGGCAGAATATTAAAGATGAGATTAGATACATTGGCTTCATCTACTATTCAGAGCATAACCAACTTATAAGAATAAGCGTCTCAATAATAACATTATAGAACCGAGGTCTACCCAATCCCTACGTGCTAGCTAAGGTAATAAGATGTTTTCTCGCCTAGAATATGAATTCTCACAACGAATGCTTTTCATTTATACAATTCTCAAATATAATTAACAATAGTAATGATGACCCCGAAAGGTCGATGCCCTTAACAATAACCTTCTTTTTTTTTTCTTTTTTTTTAATTTATTGAAATTTACGACTGTACAAAACATATACATCTAGTAAATGTGTTGATAATGATTACAATAACATGCCAAACTTGAAAAGAACTACTCATCAGTAGCACTTCAATAAAAATTCTACACTAGAAAGTCTCTAGGCCATCTATACAGAAGCCTCGGAGGGTTGTCAGGAATACATAGAGAAGCATTCAACATTAAGCTTTAGGTTTTCGTTATGTCCCGCTGATCCCTGTTGAACAGATCCGCTATCAAGGACTTCAACTGGACAAACGTTTAACTTAAAATCCACATACAAGACTAAAACGACAGGAAACGGCTCGTCGTTTTCGACTTCTTCAACATTTACTAGACAAACGTTCAAGCCTTCCGATTTACTTACAAAAGATTCATTTACATGACAGTTAACAGACCTATTTGGGCATATGGAGTTGAGCTTTGGGGCTCAACTAAACCTTCTAATTCTTCCCGAATCCAATCCTTACAATTATTATTTTAATATATTTTGTAATACTATATATTTTATTTTCATTAAACATATAGTCAATTCTTATGACATATTGCCATCCATCTTACTTTTATATTTACTAAAACAGTTCAAATCAGATAAAATTTATCTGTAGATATTTAAATTTATTCTCAGGGTTCTTAATGGCCAGGATAATTCATTCCCATTTAATTTTATTTCATTTCCTTGTCCATGTGCAGCAGATATAAATAGCAGGAAGTATATATGAAATTAGACTTGAACAGAATGAATAATGGGTATAATAAATAAAGATAAAATTATAATTTGACAATTAAGAGTGGTAGCAAAAATACAAAGAAGAAAACACAACGAAGGATTAATGGATCAACTAAATAAAATTAATTACCTTAGGAAGCGCCCCATATTAGAGCTTCAAGTTTTATATTGCTTCAAAAATCCGGGTATTGTGGTCGGAAAAATCATTTTAAAACCTAACAAAAGTAACCAAGCTATATTAAAATTTCTGAGGATGTTTATTGGTAATATTGCCATTATCATCTGTCATTCAGTGAATCGTGAATTCTCTTTATTATCCACTTTGTTTTACAATAAAAATTGAAATTTGTACTGGACTTGGACACAATAGTCATACTGAAACCAATCAATGCCTTGATTGAAAAATCCTTCCAAATGGAATTGTTACAAAATTAAAATCTACGATTTTTTTTATTCATTTATTTTATTACTTTCCGCATCTACTCACATGAGTCATAAGCGGCTTAACACACATTTCAGATATGTTTTTGATTTTATCTTCTGTGTCTTCGAGTGCTTTATCTATACTTGAGGGTATATTGTACTTTGTTCTGGTGTCAGAGTATAATGTACATGTTGTTACAATGTGTTTCAATGTCAGTGTTGTCATGCAAGTTGTATAATTCTGTGGTTCAAGGCTTCTCCTCAGGTAACCGTGGATGAAAGCTGAATGTCCTATTCTAAGCCTCGCCAAGATAATTTCTTCTATCACCAGGCCGGGTGTCTTGTTTAATATTTTGAAGTTTGCTGCGTATTTGGTTCCATTTTGTTTTCCAATGTTGGAGCAACTTTTTTCTACAGCTTGTTTTTAAGTCAAACGTTGTTGTAATGTCAGTAATTATGGTTCCTATTTGGTTCAGTCTCGCGAGATTTGCTGCACTGTCTTCAACTTCATTTCCGGAGATGCCACAATGTGAGGGTACCCACATTAGCACAGTCCCCCCACCCATCGACTCGTTCATCTCCCACAGGCAATTGCTAGTCTTCCGTACTAGGGCATTATCAGAGTTGCCCTCAGCTATTGCCAGTAATGAATGAACTCAGAGAGTCTGTTTCCAAAAGAGCATTTTTTGTATTAGTAGGATTTTATTAATAGAAGACCTTGGTATGTCGCAAATAGTTCTGTAAAAACACTATTTAGTGACGGTAAGTTAAATTTCAGTAAGGTATTATTAAAAACCACTGCGCAACCGACTTCTCCATCAATTTTCGATGCATCAGTAAAAATTGCTTCGTGATTTGGATAATTTTGTCATATTTCTGCAAAAAGTCTCTTTTTAATCATGGGGTTGTCGTCTTCAATCATTTCCTTAAGGGATGTGTCAACCTTTACGTAAGTATTGTCCCATCGATAAAATAATGGATCATCTATGGTTAGTACTGTATTCGGTTTTATGTCTAAAAGTTAAAGGGGATTTTGGGTTCTACTTGCAATGCCCACCAGATTGTTTCCTTGGTTACTATTAAGGTTATGAAAAATGTTATGATTTGGAAATCAGAGTTGAGTAGTAAGATAGTGTAAGGTAGGATCTTCTTAAAGTTAGGCTCGGTTCTCCGCATTCGACGTATAGGCTATCAACTGGTGAAGATCTGAACGCACCAGTACATATTGTATCGAGTATTTTGAGAGTTGTTTATATACTATACTACCATAGTCTATCTTGCTTCTAATTAGAGTTCGATAGAGCATTAGGAGTGTTTTCTATCGGCTCCCCAACTCATTCCTGACACAACTTTAAGAATGTTTAATAATTTTAGACAATGCGTTCTTAGCCTTTGTGAATGGACAGTCCACCTCAATCTTCTGTCTACCCACATCCCGAGAAATCGTGTATTTTCTACATATGATAAGTTATTTCCTTTGAAAACCAGTGTTGGGTTTTCAGAGCACACTCTTTTCCTGCAGAAATGGATACATTTAGTCTTGGAGGTTGAGAAGTAAAGCCTAAAATATTAGATAAAATCTACGAATTAGACAATCCTCTTATTGATTTAAAATGATATCATTGTAAAATAATTCAACCTGTGTCACTCAAGGGTTATGGGGTAATAGGGACGGTAATGAATCCATCAATATAATATTTAACCACAAGACTATATGAATGATCTCCAATATAAATAGAATGAACGTACATATGAGCAGACCAGGGCTAGTTGGCTTTTTATGCTGAAGAATCGATTTTCGAACTTGCTAATTGACGAAAAAAATAAAAAAGCGAGAAAAAAGTGTTGGAGACCACATGCCTACTCAACTTGGAAAACCTGCTAAGAATAGAAAGAAGGATCTTAAGGAAAATCTATGGGCCCAGGAAGGTCAAAGGCAAAGATCTAACGAAGAGATCTATAGAGAAATCAAAGAGCTGGAAACCGAAATAAGAATTAGAAGGCTGATGTTCTATGGGCAAAAGGAAAAGGATGAAGGAGGAAAGATTGAACAGAAAGTTCTTTAAAAAAAATTTTGAGCGATAAAAACATGGGAGGTTACACACGAGGTTAAAATTTCAGATGCCGACTGCCTGGATAGAGATACATACAAAAAAACACTGAAAGATCCATGGTCCAAAGAAAAAAAAGAAATGCGGTCGAAAATCATGAAGCTGCGATGAAAATAAAGTAAAACAGATTTCCTAAATATGCTTAACCAATGATATTCGCGTGGCCCTTAGTGGTCGTTAACAAAAAAAAGAATTAAAGCATAGATTTAATTAATTTTACACAGTGATGACCATACATTGATTCCTGATTACATCCGGTTTAAGATTAATGAATTATTACTACTGAGTTGCCAATCAGTGCCGAATTATGTTTTTTCAATAAAGTTATAAAGTTAGTTTATAATTGGAACACATTTTTATCAATCAAAATACACTTATTTTCATCATTCTTTTCAATAGGTTTCTGGTAAAGTGTTGGCTCCTCTGAATAGAATTTAAAACCATTTGTGATTTCAAAGACTTTTGATTATTAAATTTTTTATCGTTTAAAAAACGGTCCAGGTTCTTAAAACTTCGGTAGTTGGTAGGATAAGGGTCTGGAGAGACTGGGTTGATGCTTAGACTAAATTCAAACAATTTTTTAACGACAAAATTTTTTTTTTTCCGTTTCATGCTCGAGCAATTTCAATTGCTTCGAAGTGGTCAGCGTCATTATATTTGGTAACTGTTATTTTCTACGGATCTTAGTGGCAATTTTTTTAGAAATTCTTAGTCAAAATATATTAGACACGTATCTTGTTCTGACCGGGAAAAATAGCGCCTAGAAGTCGAGGTATACAGTGGTAATATACTTGAAATATCTTCGGTTTCATATTCCTACCTGGTTTCATACTCAAGTTAAAAATAAAAAATTATTTAGGATTATCATATTTTGAAATATTTTTTACCATTCAAAATCCTTTTTCTTTAACGCATTTTGCATTTATAAAAAAAGAAATATATCAAAAGAAAGTCGAGGCAATCCTCTTTCCAGCTATAATGTAATAATAAAGTAGTGTCGATTTTAAGAAAAGATGATAATCGATTTAAAAATTTCGTCCCTCTTGAAGAGAGTGAAAAATTATATTTTTGTTTTTATTGAATAAACGTTTTCAATGATTTGGAAGGTGCTAAATTAGAATCTAACGTCATTTTTTGTGTGAAAGAATCTATAAAGGTAGTTTGCCTGAAGTTCTAACTATTTAAAAAAAAACTATGAAATGCAATAATCATGTCGATTTTTTAAGCTCGAGGTATAAAATAAATTAATTTAACGCAGTTTCATCAGCTTCGACGGCTCATTTGTCAGGGTGGCAAAATACGTGTCTAATATTCTTCGTAAGCTTTGGGGCTCCACTAAACCATCTAATTCATCTCCTATCCAATTCTTCCAATCCAAAATCCTTCGAAACATCCTCAATGCTCCTTACTTTTTCATCAATAAACTTATCCCTAGAGATCTTAATGTTCCAAATGTTGCTGACTTAGCCCAAACCAGATACCTATCCTTTCATAGTAAGCTCCACAAACACTCCCACTATTTTTCCAACTTCCCGATAATCCTCCGAAGGGTCTGAAAAGAGATCTAATGTAGAATTTTTATTGAAGTGCTACTGATGAGTAGTTCTTTTCATGTTTTGACATGTTATTGTAATCATTATTAACACATTTACTTGATGAATATATTTGTACAGTTGTAAACTTCAATAAATTGATATAAATTAATTTTTTTTTTCTTTTTAACTGGAGCATAAAACCAGATAGGAAGAAGCTTATTACCATCCTGTATCTGGGATGGCTATTTCTGGGTAATATTTTTCGACTTAAAAATTTCCTAAAACATTGCCAATAAGATCCGTGAAAAACTTGAGTGTGTTCCATAACTGTTCGATAACGTGCTAAGAAAATAACAGTTACCAAATATAACGACGCTGTCAACCTCAAATACAATCGAAATAGCTCTATCATGTAACGAAAAAGAAGAACAATCATCGTTATTAAAGGTTTTGTCGTTATTAAATTGTTGGAACTTTGTTACGAGTCCCTGCACAACCACTCTTCTCTCATACTTTCGACTTCATTCCCGATAATCCTCCGGCTGAAAAAAAGATGGCCTAGAGATCTTCCAGTGTAGAATGTTTATTGAAGTGCTACTGATGGGTATTTCTTTTGAAGTTTTGACAGGTTGTTTTAATGGTTATCAACACATTTACTTGACATATATATCTGTACATTTGTAAATTTCAAGAAATTGATAAAACAAAACAAATATTTTTCGACCAAGACCTCTGTAAAAGTTTTCAACAAGATCCATGAGTATGTCCTCCTTGTAAGTACCGAAATGCTAAAGAGGTAAAATAACGTTTTCGTTTACGTGAAAAATAATCAATACCTATTAACATTCATACAAAATATATTCTATTATTTATAGATAGTTCATTACACAAAGAGGTAATTTAAAGAAAATTGCATTATTTTTCGGACACTCTGTACACTCTGTCTTCTTGTGTTGTACATGCATAAATATTCAATCATGTTCATATTCGAAAAGTAAGATTACTATTATTGTTATTATGTTAATACTTGTATTAGTACAGGTTATAAAAGTTGGTAGAAGTGGGTTAAATTCACTCGGAAACAGAGACGAAGCGAGAGGTGGCGCGCTCAGGCGAGACATAAAGACTCGTCGCTTGAACACAGCGGAGCTCAGTCGTGGTCCCGCCACCGGCTGGGCCGATCTAGTTTTAGTCGGGCGATTGCTGTCCAACTCTCGTCAGGTCACGTGTGTTTTTGCTTCGTCCGACTTCTTAAAAGTTTTGGATTCCTATCATATTATCTTTTATATCTATCAGTGTTAGTCTATAGATTATTTTAAATAAAATATCACTTCAATCAACCCCTTGTAGGAAAAAATGAATTTTACTCAAACATCATTCAGAGTCTGTAAGTTCAACTATTGATGCTCATTTGTTAATATTGATAAGCTGCTTAGATTATGGGCAAACAATTTTATTAATTTATATAATTTGCAATTATATTTTTTCTTATCCTTGTAAATCATTTACATGCATGTTGATATGTGTTAGACCATATAAACCTGATGTGATTACAATACTCGGATATTGATTAATAATCACACAATTATCATCTGATAATATTAATTACTTATATTAATATTATCAACACAATATTAATAATTAAGCTGTTTATTATTATTAAGATCATGGAACTAAAAAATTAAAAAAAAAAAAAAATCATAAATGTATTTATTTTTAAAATATAAAATCCGTTTCATAGCAGTGTTTTGTTGCACACTCTGTTTATTAGATTCTTATTTATTAAAACATTTTATTATGATTGATATTCGAATAAAAATAATTTAAAATATTATTAATATATTTTAAATGGAAACTCGGTTAGTGGTGGAAGGACTAGTGTTAACCTGTTGATTTACTTAATGTATATAAGAAAAAATCGCGTACAGACTTAGTTTTCTTATTACAGGAAGTGTTTAAATTATGTACAAATCTTACTATTAGTCTTCCTTTACAATTAGATGAAATTTCTAATAATAAATTAAAGGTTGCCTGATAGTAAAGTGCAATATTTAAATACAATATAACCATACCAGTATGCTTTTTATTTAATGTTCGTATTTTGCCTCTTAGAATGTTTTCTTTTTTGTTTTTTTATTACAATGGAGAAATCATTTGGAAGCGGAGATCGTCCTACGAAATATATTCGCTAAAGCCCTTCGCATTGCGCTACTAAAGATAAATAACGTTGAAAACATGAGCTTATAAGAATGAAACAGTAAAAATTCAATATAAAATTTATATTAAGGATTCTTAATATCTCTGTAGTAACTGTGAAAGTAAATAAAACAATAACAAAATATATATATATATTAGACAAAGGTCTGTACTATGATTAATATTCTGTTAGTAAGTTTATTTTATCTTGTTGATTTTTTAATACAATTTTTCCCCAACCAATTTCGATTTTGAATTTCACTTTGAACTTCGATAATCTTGAGTTTTTAAACTCGAATATTTAAGTAATATAATTTTTTTTATTTTTTTCAATTGACTTATTTGTTAGTAATAGATATATTTAAAAAAGATTGGAACATTTTGAGTGTGCAATATGTTAAAAACGTCATTTTAAACATCCTATTAAATCTTCTAATACCCCACTTCTATAAAACATCCTTAGTTCTAGCATTTCAAAAAAGCAAAAACAAATATATACCGGGTGAGTACCTCTTACTCATATACGTGTATATAATGATACCTCACGTGGAACGGTAGAAATGCCTTCCCCTGTAAAAACAGACTCATCTGCCCATAAAATTCATCTCAAAAAGTAGGATTCTTAGACACAATCTTTATTCAGAAGCTAACGGCAAAATTGAGGTCTATGTTCATTATTATTGGATTTTAAACATTACATAGAAAATCTAATAAAATAAATCCTTAATTATAGTAATAAATAAATAAATGTAATAACATAAGATCCTCTGATCTAGTGTCGCTTTATTGACTGTTTTCCTTTATTTTCTATTAAACAATAATTTTTTATTTGCTTATTAATCCAATGAAGAGTTTATTATGTTTAAAATGCACATTTCCATTAAGGGATTGTCATATTGGTTTATTTACACCAGTAACTGATTTGTATGTCAAATGAGAACATCATATTTTTTCGGTTTCAAAAGAGAATTTCTCCATGCATTCAATACAAAATCATTACGTTTAACATATCATTCGAAAGCTTGTTAAATTTGCATGTTTTTGTGTGATTTGCAGTTTTGTGGATAGTTTTTTCGAAAAACGTTGAGCATTGAAGAAATATAAGACATTGTGACTTACCCAAATAAGGTGAAGATGAAGCTGTTCTTTAGGTAACAAGTTTGTAAAATTCAAGGTTACATGTACTCTGCTCTTATAGCAAATTTAATGCTAAATCCGAAAATGTGGTCAACATTTGAAAAATATTTAAACAAAATGGTTAATACAAGATGTTACAGTGTTTATGGAAAAAAAAAAACGTAGTTTCCTCTCAAAAAAGTCTTTGATTTATCGTATATCTGCAACGGATTGAAATAGAAAGGTGAGGCCTGCGGCATTTTTCTACATTTTGATATAGTTTCACTCACAATTTTTTATTATACTGAGAGGTACTCACCCTGTATACATTTTATAAGCAGTATTAAAAAGGTTAAAACCTCTTGAAATTTTAAAAATACATAATGGAAAAATAAATTTAAAAAGTTATTAAGAAATAAAATTAATATTTGATTGCTTAAATTTTTATTGTTATTTCAAATGATTTTTATTATTTTACCAAGCGATCAATGAAATAATTTACGTAAATTACTTGAGTTACGATTGAAGAAATCTTCTGGAAATATTTATTGTGTGTTTATAGATAAAATACAATTTGACATTATTATAAATTAACGATAAAGTAGCAGACCTAAAGGGTCATTGTTAAATAATTTATCTACTCAAATTTTCTGTAATGTTTTATCTTTCCATTCCTGAGAACAAGACCAAAAATTTTATTTAAGATACCGTAATAGAATTTTTTTTTTTTTTTTTTTTTTTTTTTTTTTTTTTATAAAAAACAAACTGAAATATAAATAAATAAGTAAAACAGTTCTGTTATTAAAATATTTATATTTCCTTATCTTCAATCATGACTTGGAAGAAAGAATTCAGCGAAACGAATTTCTCCTTTTTTCATTGAAATTCTAGAACAAATTACTTTTCCTGGATATCCAGTTATCTAGAGAATTAAATTTAGAATTTCTCATGAAAATCAAATACCAACCTAGGTAGTCCTCGATAAAAATCAAAAATAACTCTAAAAGAGAAAGATTATTTTTGCATTTTTTTTCATTTTTAATAGTAAATGTTTTTGAACAATTTTCTAGTTATGAAAACTAGTTCGACGGTGTACATATATATATATATGGATTAATTTCTTGACAGTTGCACTTCTATAACTAAAAACCCGAATAAACCTGACCAAACAGCTCTCACCACACATTAATTACAGGCAAACAAAGCATTCTTTTAAATTTGATTCTCTCAAAATTAATCACCATGAACAAAATAATTTTAAACGAAATATTAAAGAAATGATTACCATAATAAATTTAAAAATTGGGGCTCCACTAAACCATCCAATTTATCTCGTACCCAATCCTTACAATCCAAAATCCTTCGAAAAAATCAATTCAAAATCCTCAATGCACCTTACTTTAATAAACTTATCCATAAAGATCTTAATGTCCATATATTACAGATTTAGCCCTAACCAGATATCTAATTTTTCATAGTAAGCTCCATAACCACTCAAATCCCATAATTTCTCAACTTGCTTCCCACGACATTCCTGATAATCCTCCGAGGCATCTGAAAAGAAGATGGCCCAGAGACCTTCTAGTGTAGAATGTTTATTAAAGTGCTACTGATGAGTAGTTCTTTTCAAGTTTTGACACGTTATTGTAATACTTAACAGCTCATTTACTTGATGTATAAATTTTGTAAAAAAAAAAAAAAAAAAAAAAATTAAAAATCGGGCGATAAACAAAAAATTAAACGTCCTAAATCTCAACACATGTTATTCCAATTTAATACACCCAGACCAATAATATACATTTAAATTAATATACATCATATATATAATTTATCTATTTATAAACACCGTATTTCGGTGTGTATATTACACGGAAATCCTTTTGTGTATAGTTTTGGAAAATCCCTTCCAACCTGTAACTTTTTAAAAAACATTTCCCAGTTGGTTGTGTAATGCAATTGTTATAATTTAGAAGTCGATACCATATCCAGCTGTAACATTGTAAGTAGTATACTCTCTCTATATATTTTTAAATTCATCATATTAGGTGTTTTTTTGTTAATATTGACACTTTACAAGACTGTATAGTTAAACAGGTACTATTCAAATAATATTGTTTTAGTTAAGAAAATGAGAAAACTTCTTAATGTGAATTTTACGATTGGAAGGCAATGAAGTTTAAGGTGGGCAGGTCATGGGCTCTTCGGTCCTAAGAACCTCCTCACACAACTAGTGATCCCACCGTAGTTGAGAAAAGACGTGATTGACCTAAAACAGGTGGATGGAGTGAAAAACAAATAAAACAAACTCCTTCCTGTGGATTCCAAAACTTTAGTACGAGAGGTAGTCTAGCTTTGTTAAGACAGTAAAACTTGTTCAATGGATCTAAAGTAAAAGAGAAAATATTAAAATTAGTAATTTTTTTGTGAATTTTCAAGAGGAAAATTATAATTTACTAGCACCCTCCGTCATGGTTTCGACCGCTCTCATAAGTAAAGAATACAAATAATTTTAACATTAGTTTATCGATAAAAATTGTGCTGATATTTTCAAGCATAACAGTAACTTATAAACTGTTTAAATTGCATTGATTTTTTTTTCTTTTTTTTTTAAATTTATTTGTAAGCAGGACCATGCCCTATACAAAGAAGTTCGGCTAATTTATTATGTACAATGAAATAAAATACAAATATTATGTACATTATAATACTTAACAGATAATAATTCAAATAATATACATAAGAATTTTGAATAAACTAAGAATTAAATGCAAATTGTAAAAAGCAAGTAAATAGTTTTCAATCTGAATAATAAAAAATACCTAATAAAATAATTAACACTTTCTTTTATGACTTTTATAAACCTTTAAACTTTATCAAAGATCATATTAGACTACTACTTTCAAATATATATATGTCATATCTCAGGAAAATAGGTAAATACATGATACTGATATTTTACAGTTAAAACTACTATATCTCAGTGAAAAAATTTCTGATTTTAATTATATTGCATTGATTTGGTAGTTGAAGATTGCATAAAAGCATCATAAGACAACCAATTTTTATAATTTTTTGTATGAGTTTGTAATCCAGATGGACAGAGACTATTAAGAAACACGTACGGACTTCATTATCAATGCTTACAACGAAACACTCAAGAATTATATTTTTACACACAATATAAAAAAAGATTGACATTTTGATTTTGTAGTAATTTGTATTCAACATAAATCAACTTTATTAATTTCATCTGATTAGATCTTAATTCCAAACCATAAAATTATATAGAAGTGTGGCACTTAATATTGTTCATTTAAATTTTTATTATTGCTAAACTTTCATAAAAATGTGAATATGATGTAGTTAAAATTTGGTATAAATAGGTTCAGTAGTTTTACCATTTAAACTTAATTGCAGAATGACCCTGATAACATGTAGATCAATTTCCAAACTTCACTGGTTCATACCACATATTCAAATCTTTTTTAATAATTTAAATGAAAATAAGTAGGTAAAATTCATTATAAATCTCAAATCCTATGTAACACCGTATCATTGTAACATCTCACGTAGAACGGCGTTCGCCACCTATTGGCTTGTTTTCAAACTTCACTGGTATCCACATAGTATCCCTTTTTAAAATCAGTAGATTTTACTGTTAATAAACCCTACTGGAACTATAAAGATGATGTGGTTAAAATTTGGTAAAGATTGGTTCAGTAGTTTTTGTGGTTTGTGAACACTAACCGCGAAAACTACTGAACCAATCTGTACCAAATTTTAACCATATCATCTTCATAGCTCAAGGAAGGTTTAGCAATAATAAAGTTTAAAGATTTTCAATTATATTGCTATAAAAAAGCGATAAATATGTGATGCGCAGTGAAGTTTGATAATCGACCGATAGGTGGCGAGCACCATTCCAGAGAGGTTACAAAGGTACGGTTTAATATAGAGCTAGAAATGTATGATAAAAATCACTTACTCTCAATCCAATTGTTATTTTAAAAAGCTATAAATATATGGAGCGACACGTGGATCCGAGTGCAGTTTATAAATCGACCGATATGTGGCCATTCTGCAACAGAGTTTACAATGGTAAAACTATTAAACCTAACTGTACCAAATTTTAACTACGTCTTCATAGTTCTAGGAAGGTTTATAATTATAAATTTACTATTATAATAATTAAAATGTATATTCTTGAGTTCCAGAAACGAGGTTTGCTAAAATGTAATATACTTTTATGATTAGAAATTAAAATCTAACCAGATGGATCGATAAAATTATTTCTGCCAAATTGGATGTCTAATCATGCTTTTAAGTACTCTTCAAACACCTAATAAATGCAATTTTAAACAGGTTAAAATTACTGTCCTGTGTAAAATATTATTAAAGAAATAATGCTGGATTCCATGCTTCAATACAATTTTTTTTATCAATAAACAAAGGAAATTCAATTATTAGTTAAAATAATCTAAGTTCTTTATTGATGAGAGCGGACAATGCCGCGACGGTGTATAGATTAATTGCGCTGTAATGTATTTAATTAATTATATTAAGAATATTTTCAAGAACTATACAGATAAAATAAAATATTTTTTTTACAAATAGTCTATAGATGGGTTTCAAGATTATAGTATTAGGTCGATTTCCTTCGGGAAATAATCCAGTGATAAGAGAACAAATACTAAGCCATTACGGAGAGATAAAAACTTATTTTTCGAGGCCTCAACTTTCCCATTTAGTTCAGTTAATTGCTTCTTGTCAGGCGGATTTTTCTTGATCCTGCCCCATTCGCTTATTGTTCATATGGGATTACCTGTGGAGCATGTGGTTTATCCTTCAAACATAAACAATTATTTTCAAATATCAAAATAGATTTTTTTAAACCATTTATTGAAATTTATAACTGTATACTAAATAAAATAAAAGCACATCTTGTATATGAGATGATAATGCTTTTTATAATATTTCAATTACTTGTAAAGCGACTTCCCATTGATAGCACTTCAATAAAAGCTCTTTTAAAAATAAGAAGGTCCCGTGGCCATCTTCTTTTCAGACGTCTCGGAGGATTATCTTGAATAGAATGGAAAGAGAGTTAAGAAGCTGGTGGATTTGAATGGTTAAGGAGGTTACTATGAACGGATAGGTATCTGATTTGAACTACCAACAGGAAACACTCAGTCTCTCACGGATCTTATTGGCAATTTTTTTGAAGGTTCCTAGTCGAAATATTTGTATAAAAAATGATACTTTTATCAAAATATTTCATATTTGAGTACAGAATTAAGGAAAAATGCAAAAGCTTCATAGAATTTGTTTTAGATTAATTAATTCGAGAAAAAAAAGAATGGTTTGATCTTCAAGTAAACTAAAAAAAAAAATAATGATATCAAAATGATACTTGCACCAAATGTTTCGAGTGCAGATTTACCTCTTAATGGTACCTCTTAACTGGTCAGGCAAATTTTTAAGGTTACGATTTTTTATTTTACTATTTGAATGAAATTTCAAATTTAAGGGTTCTTTTGAACACTGAATTAGAATCTGACGTCATTTATAGTGTGAAAAATATATAAAGAAAATTCGCTTGAAGATCTAATCATTTTTCTAGATTTTTTTGTCAGGAGAATTATAAATAGCAATTAGTAATTTTGAGTATCACAAAATGCGGAACAGTGGGACATTCATACAGTAGATGTAATTGTGCAAATGGGATCGCGAGGTCTAAAGTTTCGCTTGAGTAGAAGTGTGAAATCTAGATGGAAGAACTGTGTTGCGGGTTTAGTTTTGATGGCCTGGCAGGGAGGGAGGAATGTGGTCAGAGATTGGTGGTCCCTTGGGTTTGGTAATACTTTTATACACAAATATATATATATATATATATATATATATATATATATATATATATATATATATATATATATATATATATATATATATATATATATATATATATATATATAAATGTTATTACATTATACATCAGTATTACCACTTGTTACGTAAATATAATCAGGCTATTGATGTCTCTTTTTAACGCTATCCCCGCCATCTTTCTTTATCGACATCTCTCCTGTGTCAAGCTTCTCTTTTAATTTCCTGTTTGGAAGCTTATACAAAGAATATTTGTAAAATACGTACAAAAACTGCTATTTATATTTTAGCTACTTATTTCCAGGAATTTCAGAATATCAATAGTTGGGAATTCAATCATTCAATAAGTACAATTAAAAAAAAATATGGGTATATCCATGTGAGGCATACCAGATCAATTTGGATATAAATAAATGAAAAAATAAAACCTGTAACTGTGCAATATATAAAACGAAATAAAATAAATTAAAAACAATACTGTTGTACAAAGGGAATAAAAAGTTTAGCAATACTATATGTACAATATATATACGATCCGCCTAGGGATCCCGGAACCATAACTCTCCCTCCACTTACAGAGGGATAAGCCAGAGATTCCAGCGCTGCTTTTTCAACAACGTCAATGATGTCAACACTCTGTAGAGGCTGATAGAGGTGCTACAGCACATTAATATTTAATGGTCATTTCCAGAACTCCAATTAACCAATTAACCCCATACTCCTGACCAAATTGTTAACCTCGGTCTGAGTAAACAATTTAGGCTCTAAATTTTCTGTAATGCATTGGAATTCATCATCATCAGGTTCATCTGTCTCAAATTTTACCTCACAAAATAATCCCATGGGAATAGAATTTAAATGTACCCTGTGGGGTTCTAAGACCGGCAACCCTACTGCGGACGGAAGGAATCAAAACTGCCTTAGTATCAATAAGAATTATTTGTTGGCTCCCTCCATGTCATGGGACCGGCTTATCTGAAGGTTTTTTTCTCCTTTTTTGACCATCTACACATACGTAGCATACCTTATTATCCATTGCATGAGATTTATCCTAATGAACAACTTTAGTTCCAAAGTATGGCACATAAACCTTTTGAACAAAGTCTATTTCTTTGGACTTTGTCCATCACAAGCTCACCAAAGTTTTTGCAAGACATTGTTCTCTGTGCGTAGTACAGGAAACGTGAAAGTGAGGTTAGGTTGGCTGTAAACAAAATATCTGGTGACTATACAAAAACATAATTTAACTTTTCAACAGTGCTAGCAACCCTATATGCACCCATTACAGCTACTTTTTTTTTAAATATATGAACCATATAAAAGTTGCTAAATACTTTAAACTCTTGTTAAAATATTTATTTATAAAATTTAACTGAAAAATGTAAAGAAATAGTGAATGAAACATTTTTTTAAGTATATTTAGATTCAATACCGTAAAATAAAGAAAAATAAGGAATTTGCAGTAGAAAAGTTTTTTTATTGTTCGCCTGTGTTATTATTGATTACAATGAAATACTTTAATAATATGAAATATTATTCATTATACATGTTAACGCCATTACAATAATCTGTATTTTTTATTTTTTAGAGGTTGCATTAATTTGAATTTCTTTATTGAATTACCCTCCGTCGAAAACCTACCTCATCCTGTCCTCCATTATCCTTTAATGTGTACCGCTAATTAATGTGGAACAAATACGATACCTTGGATTTCATCTGGACAAGAGACTTACCTGTAACCCTCATACAAGATTGAAAAGACAAGAAGCTGCACTTAGATTTCGAATGCTACAACACTTACTTGACAAACGTTCAAATCTCCCGATTCACTATAAGAAACTTGTCCATATGATGATTATCAGACCTATTTGGACTTACGGTATAGAATTGTGAGGATCCACTAAACCATCGAATTCTTCCCGCATCCAATCACTCCAATCAAATATCATATCTTTTTATTTTTTTTATTTATATTTTGGGTTTCTTTATATTTTAATTGGGTATAATTGTCATACTTTTTATTAATAGGTTACTTTCAGTTTTAATTCAAAATTTCAATTATTATTTTTTATTTAATTCATTGCTTGTAAATAGTTAATGTTTGTTTTCTTTATAGTAAATATATTATGTGTGTAAGGTGTATAGTTTAAGTTTTCTCAAATATTTGGAACCTTAATTTATTTATCTATTTTTTCCTTTTGTTTATTTTATTTTTTGGAGCCTCATTCAAAAGACCCTGTCAATTTTGAAGGGGCTTCAACAATATGTGATGATAATTCCTTACTATATGATTTGTTCACACAGTTTTACTTGTTACGAAAAATTAAAACCCTCCTTGTAAATTTACCATTCCAAACCCTCCCCCCACTTTTCCCTCATTAAAGGTTACTGTTTGAAACGGTAATGAAGGACTTGTGATCCGGGAGTAGCTTTAAGGTTATTGGAATTAGCCAGCTTACTGGAGTGGAAGCACGAGGCTTGGGGGGTTGCCCTTGTGGACTCCGGCATCCATAATAACAGACTTCTTCACAATACTCCTCTTGATCGGGGATAAGGAGATAACCGGCCCTCGTTACGAAAATGATCCAAAGAGGGTACAGCTCTTTCCGAGCTCCAATGGAAACCTTCCGGGGCAGGAGCTTGTTAATTAGGTGATTAGCCATTATCGAGGAGCTTTAGCAGTTATCGTTACAATGCGAATTCGATTTTGTGAAATAGATTTTGTGTATTTAAGATTTCTCGATAATCAGATACAGAATATCATCACAGTAAAACTTATTTGTAGTGTTGCTTTATTGAAGCAAAGTTTCTCTAGTGCCGTCATCTATATCTGTACTATTATATAAAATAAGCTATTTTTCGTTTGTGATCACTAACCGTGGAAACTACTGAACCAATCTCTACCAAATTTTAACTACATCATCTCTATAGTTCCAGGAAGGTTTAAAAATAATAAAATCTGATGATTTCCAATTAATTTGTTATAATTAAGCGATATTATTTGGATAACAGTGAAGTTTGAAAACTTACCGATAGGTGGCATGCGCCATTCTACATGGGAGGTTACAAACGTACAATGAAATTGATTATAATTCAATTTTTAATTATTAAAAAAATATTTTAATACGTGGTGCGACATGTGGATTCCAGTTTGAAAATCGACCTATGTGGTTAGAACCATTCTGCAAGAGAGTTTACATTGATAAAAATACTGAACCCATATGTATCAATTTTTATTTACCTCATATTCAACAAGTCTAAAGCGACAAGAAACTGCTCGTCGTTACAGACTACTTCAACATTTACTAGACAAACGATCAAAGCTCTCAATTCATTACAAAAGACTTATTTACATGAATGTAATTAGGCCTATTTGGACGTACGGAGTTGAGCTTTGGGGCTCTACTAAACCACCCAATTCATCTCGTATCCAATCCTTACAATCCAAAATCCTTCGAAAAATCCTAATTTCCCCTTGCTTTGTCACCAATAAACTTGTCCATAAAGACTTTAATGTTCCATATGTTGCTGAGGTCCCTAACCAGATATCTCTCCTTCCATCGTAACCTCCATAACCACTCAAATCCATTAGTTTCTCAACTTGCTTCCCACTCCATTCGCGATAATCTTCCGAGGCGTCTGAAAAGGAGGAGACCTAGAGATCTTCTAGCGTAGAATTTTGCTACTGATGAGTAGTTCTTTTCAAGTGTTGACATGTTATTGTAATCGTTATCAGCTCATTTACTTAATGTATATATTTATATATTTGTAAATATTTGAGGAAAAACCTCATATTCAAGGAAGACTAAGCAATAATAAAACGAGTAAAAATTATTACCAAAACGAATGTCAATCCTTTGCTTATTGATACTGTGCGTAAAATATATGATCCATCAGCCTTTAGTTGTAAGCTCGGATAATGCAGTCCATTATTCTCCAGAGTATTTTAATAGTTTCTGTCCATTTGGATTACCAACTCATAAATTAAAATGAAAAATTGATTCACAATTATGCTTTAACGTACTCTTCAAACAACTAATCAATGCAATTTTAACAAGGTTAAAAATTACTGTTATGCGTGAAAACATTGAAGAAATAATGCTTATTAATTTCATACTTTAATACAAGATTTTTATCGATAAACAAATAAAGCTTCAATTATTAGTTAAAATTATTTAAGTTCCTTACTTATGAGAGTGGGCGAAGCCGGGACGGGGAATGCTAGTATTATAATAAACATACAAATATTTTCTTAGAGTGAATCTCGGAGCATGAAACGGTAACGATGTTTTATGTCAAACACCTGCTTCAGTTATTGAGTGCTTAGTTTAACGTTCTTAAAACTGCTAGTTAATAACTTTTATTCAGGATGCATTTTATGTAAATAATTATTTTTTACTGTGCGTTACAATGTCTAGTTTATTATTATTGTTATGTTCAATATTTTATATTTTCAAAAAATTAACAACCAGCCTTTACATCGAACTGGAAAAGTGACATACTTATGACACGCTTGATAGAAGACTGACATTGGGACCACATGTCAAGACAAAAAACGGACATTGCAGCTACAGCCTTGGCCAAAAGTATTAGGCCCCTACATAAAAGTATTAGGTAATAAAAATAACATCAACCATTTAAAACATTTTTTTTTTAATCATATAAAACACGATTAAATACTTCGTCATCAAACCATTTGCTTTTATTATCCCAATTATTCTTTTTGGCGTGGGATTAACAAGCTGTGAACAATCTTCTTTAACTATTTTTTCCCACTCTTCTGTAAAAAAGTTGTCTCTGTTTGTAGGATTACGTTTACCAACTCTGATTTTTAATTTAGTTCACAGGTGTTCAATGGGATTGAGGTCTGGGGACTGAGGAGGCCAGTCAAGAACATTGATATTGTTTTTTTCGAACCACTCTCTACTTTCACGTAAAACGTGGCATGGAGCATTATGCTGTAAAAAAATACTATTGGCTCTGTCATCAGGTTCAAATAATTTTTCAAATGAAGGATTCAAGATTTGGTTAAATATTGATATGTAGGTATCGCTATTCATCCTCCCTTCGCACAAAAACATTTCTCGGGTGATAGGCTTCGGCTTCCCTCCTTCGTACAAAAATTGCTCCAGGAGTTCCAGAAATCTGCACAAAATTAGATATTTTAATGAATTCGAAAAAATAATTATTATATTCTTGCATTTGAAACTTATTTCAAGGGATTTTTAGCAACTTTTAATTTCAATTTACAATAATTTAATTACCTCAAAGTTGCTTACGTCTGACCAAATTACCTTTTCCCAATCTTCAGTAGTCCAGTTTTGGTGAAGTTTTGCCCAGGCAAGCCTCTTCTTGCGATTGGCTTCACTAAGCCACGGTTTCTTCCTGACTTTACATTCCTTCAGACCTTTCTCTCCTAGTCTTCAATGATACGCAACGTGTCAAATGAAACCTCTACAAAAAGATTTACGTATTCAGACAGTTAAAAGCCGTATTCATAAAATTTACTAGCATTTTCATGAAAACCGAAGTGGGCACTCTAATAAACAGTACAAATTCCTGGCTAAAACTTGTTTTAGGAGATATCATTGCTCATTATCCTCATAAATATCTTTATCTCCATGTATAATAATTACATATATAATTGCTTGCTCTTTTATTTATTAGTATAGATATATCTATCATTTATAGTCAGATGTTTTTTCTTTTTTTTTAATGGTTCTATTTACTGCGGTAAATACTAAAAAACAAAATACTCCATACATTGAAGGTGAAATTAGCATATCAACCCCGCCATATTAACATTCAATAAATGCACCTTGAACCTTGTGTCAACATAAATAATTTAATAATCTCTTTGGCCCCTCCTTATTATATTCCGGCAGCTGTGTAAGTAAATGAAGGTACTTTTAGCCGCCCCGTACTAAATTTTTATTCGATTTTCGCCGTAACTTAGTTTCTCTTTTCCTCTCCCTTCAACTGAGGAATGAAATTATGTTAAACATAAGGGGGTGGGTGGAAATTTCTCAGGACTGAGCTCAAAACTTAGACAAACTTCTATTCCGACGACTCATCTCATTATTCAGGCACACTATTTAAAAAAAAAGAATAGTTTTTAGGAAGTCTTTCATCCAGCTTCTTTTTTAACCTTCGGTATGTTTATCAGGAATATTTATACTAGCTATTTTGTATGAGTCTGTATCCTGTAATTAGATCGAACCATGAATCTGTGATGTTAGTTCATATAGTTTTTCGTAAGTTTATGTATTTAGGTGGTCTTAGTTTCAGGTAAGATCTACTTTGTAGCAGGGAAAACAAGAGCCGTAGACGCTTACAGTAAGTCTGTTAAAAAAAAAAAAAATTAAGTACGTTGGTAGGGTAGGGGACAGTAATTTAATTTTCAGTAAACTGGAACAGTGATTTTCCCTTCAAAAGGGACAAAAGTGAATGGTAGAGATCTCGAAGATATTCCGTGTTGCTGAATCCTTTAGTTAATGTAGAAACGGAAATTTTTTTAATTAAATAACGACATTGTTAATAAACAAAAACATTGTAAGATAATAATTATAAATTTTATGGCAATATTAATAATTGAAAACAACAATGCTTGAATATAAAGTTTATCAGGTTTCCTTTATTTAATTATTTCTATTTTTATTAATGCATTTTAATAAAGTTCAAGTAAAATATATTTTATTACCACCAAGGTTATGGCACGACGAGGACAGATAAGTAGGAATATTTTTTTTAAAACCCAGCAATTTTCCGCTTGTCAACTTCTTCCCAACTCTAAGCTCAAATCATTACTCAGTGTGAGGCCTACATTGGAAAAAAACATTTAGTCAATGTGTTTGGTAACATCCATGTAATAAAAAAAAAATGCTACAAACGTTTAAAAAAACGACTTTAATGTTATTTTTATATTGTTAGATTAAGTCACCTAATAATCAATTTCAAGCTCTAGATAACACCTGAATATTGTATCCTCTCATGTAGAAATGGTTCTCGCCACCTATTGGTCAATTTCCAAACTTCACTGTTATCCACATATTATCGATTTTTTAATAACGGATTAATGGAAAATCAGAAGATTTTATTATTGTTAAACCATCTTTGAGCTATGAGATACTTGGAAGTTATGTTCTTAAACTATCAGGTGTAAGTTTTTATGACAATCGTATTTGAACTTGAGTCAACCGCTGTCTGCGGCAAAATAAACTATTTATAAGTAACTCACTTAGAACCTCTAGGATTTCCAAAATTAAAACATATTTTTGAATCTGATCCTATCACTCAAAATTAATAATTTATTACAAAGTGTCGTTATAATTTGTTTATTTAATAACTAATATAATTCTGATAGAAAGAGGAGTAGTGGGTATGTCAGAGAACTTCGGAGCCCTAATTTAATCCCGGCAGCAGGAAATTTAATTTCAGTTTCTTCAGCCCTGGACTCTATTGGGATAAACCCAGGCTATAAATAGGGCACCCATAGTTGGGGAAAAACCTGGCGGTTGAGAGCGATTGCTGACCACATCACATCCTTGTACAACCGTAGGTTACGAAACAATACTTCTTTATTAACAACTTAACCCAAGACCGTTCATAGGTTGTAGCGGTACAGGTTATTTTATTTTATTTTTTACAATTTCGATAAATACAGGCAGATAAACTTTACAGGCGGATTTATAATATAGATAAATAATATATATATATATATATATATATATATATATATATATATATATATATATATATGTATGTATTTATTTATTTATTGGTTGGCTCTACAGCCCTAGATGGGCCTTGGCCTCACGCAGAAGAGATGACCATTGGAGTTTATCCATAGCTTTTCTTCGCCATCCTCTCACTCCCAGATTTTTCAGGTCCGCCTCCACATTATCCTGCCACCTTATTCTAGGCCTTCCTCTCAATCTGCTACCATCCGGTCTGTCACTCATCATCCTCTTCGGCAGCCTCTCGTCCGGCATCCGTTGGACATGTCCCAGCCACCGCAACCTTCCTTCCTTGATGACCGCCACTATATTCGGTTCCCCGAATAGCTCTTCCAATTTCTTGTTCTTCCTTATTCTCCAATTCCCATGGTCGTTTACTGGGCCGAAAATTTTTCTGAGTACTTTCCTTTCCCACACTTTAAGTATTGTTTCGTTCCCTTTTGTTAATGTCCAGCACTCACTTCCATACATTACCACAGGCCATATGACTGTTTTATACAGGATTACTTTTGCAGCTCGTGATAATGCTCGGAACTTCAATATTTTATATGTATGTATTACAGTCTAATATATATGAATTACAGTCTACTACACCGAAGGGAAATAAGTATTACTCCTAAGGATGTGTCGCTTTCAAATGTCGATTCTCAATTCCTCCAATTCTTGAGAAAAGAATAGGTACCGAGTATCGATGATTTCATTTTTAGTAATAGATAACAATTTTTCTTGCACTGCCTATTACAAAGTTTAAAGGGATTGTCTTAAACAAATAAATCATTCTTACTCCTGTTATGGAATATACAGGGTGTCCCGAATTTAAATGGCAAAACTTCAGGAACTTATAGAGGACCGAAAAATTAAGACAAAAAGTCCTTTAGAGATTTGCTCGTTTTTGCTTAGTTTTAGAGAAAATCGCAAAAAAAAAGAAACAAAAAAAAAAAGTAGCGATTATCACCTTTCAAAGTTTGTCAGGCTAGGCAGTGAGATATGTAAACACTTAATGTTATCCTTTACATTCTTTTATTTGTTTACATTTTGGCTTCCTTCCAGGATTATAATTCCTAAATCAGTCTTCAGTCAGTTACTCATATATTTTTATGTGAATAGCATCCACTACAATGCCGCATACATATTCTAATGTTGAATACGCTGATATGATTTCTGTGTATGGTTTCTGTAACGGTAATGCTTCAGAAGCTGTGCGGGAGTATGCGCGCCGATTTCCAAATAGAAGAGTGCCTAATCGACGAGTCTTTTCGTTAACTTTTAATAGACTACGAGAGACTGTGTCATTCTTAATACGTAATGAAGGCGACCAATTCCAGGCAGCAATAAGAGCAGATTATCGGAGAAGAAATTGTGTCCAACGCCACTTCGATAACAATCCTGAGACTAGCATCCGAAGAGCATCTGCTGCATTAGCAATATCGCGGCAAGCAATATGGCGAACTTTGAAAGGTGATAATCGCTACCCATACCATCTTCAAAAAGTTCAGAATTTATTACAAGATGAGGAATTGTTAATAAAAAAAAAATTATCATGTATGGGCTCTTGAAAATCCCAGAGAGAATAGGTTTCAGCATGAATTTGCTATTAACGTTTGGCTTGGAATTTGGAACGGATTACTGGTGGGACCATATTTTTTACCTGGAAGATTGAATGGTATCACGTTTACACATTTTTTATAGAACGACTTTTCTAATTATTTAGATGACATTCCCTTACAGCAGCGGTTTGAAATGTGGTTCCAACTCGATGAATGTCCAGCTCATTATAGCAGAGTTGCTCGAGCTTGGATGGGTATAAATTATCCACAACGATGGATTGGACGTGGAGGAGTAGTACCTTGGCCACCCAGATCACCTGATATGACACCCATGGGTTTCTTCGTATGGGGAACCTTGAAGCAGAAAGTTTATTCGGTGTCAATCAACTTAAGAGAGCAATTAAGAGACCGAATCATAGATGCAGTGCACGAAATATCATCAGAACAATGTTTAGCTGCAATTTATCAAGTGAGTGCTAGATTTAATGCTTGCATTGGTACAAGAGGACAACTTTTGAGCAATATTTACAATAAGAAGAACATAACATAAATATAAATGTAAATAAATATGTATAAAAATTTAACTTGTTTTGTTTCTTTTTTTACGATTTTCTCTAAAACTAAGCAAAAACGAGCAAATCTCTAAAGGACTTTTTGTCTTAGTTTTTCAGTCCCCTATAATTCCTGAAGTTTTGCCATTTAAATTAGGGACACCCTGTATATTTATGTAAAAATGGAAAATAAAAAAATAGAATTACGATTTTAAATTGCCGAAGCTGTAGCACTAACAAAAAAAATGCAGGAAGACATCGTCATAGTTTTATAATACTTAATTGTTATTCTTAAGTGATTTTTGCTACCCCAGAAAGAAATTTTTTTTTCGTATATTATCTGAAGTCTAATTAACTGATATATTATATAAATAAATTACTAATATAATTCTTGAATAATTATTGCTTTTTAAGCTCATATATAGACTATTTATTATCTATTAAGAGAATCGATTTTTTTGTGCAGGTATCGGAATTGTGAATCGAAAAAGTTTGGTACCGACATATCACTGATTACTACTACAATATCCACATTCACCTCTTATTTACGAATATATATATATATATATATATATATATATATATATATATATATATATATATATATATATATATATATATATATATATAATAAAATAAAGTTAGATCTCTAAAAATAAAATAAAATAATAATATAATTGAAATTAAATTAAATATCAAAGAGATGAATACAATCACATTAAAACTCAATCATACTGATTTAGAGAGTTTACACTGAGGCTGATGACTCTAAGACAAGCTCCTCCCACTCCCAGCTCTTCCTCACCCACACAAACTGTAACAAGATTATTTCAGCTTCGGAACTAAATAATTAGAATTATCTATTTTTTTCAATAATTAATTTACAGATTTGTGTTTTATTTTGTAATTATAAAGATCTCCCCCTCCACTATTTCATCACCGCCATATCGCTGCCTCGTGCCTCGTGAAAGTTTTTAGCAAAGGCAGGATTAAACTGCTCTTCTTGGCTGGCACCGACTCCAAAAATACCTGATCATAAATTGTAAATAGGTATGCATGTATTGATCAGTCCGTTGAATGTCCTTTAATGCTCTTTGTTTTGAAGTAATTAAAATATTTTTTTTTACTTTTGAGTTTAAATTTGCACACATAGGTTTAATCATAAAGTCGATTTTGGTTTTTTTTTTTTTTTATTCTTCTAAAAATTAAGTGTTTTACATAATCTGCTTTCAGATTTTAACCTTGCCTTCAAAACACGATTTCTGGTACTGATCAGTAATTTCATGAATCGCTCTTATAACATCCTATCCATAGTGAGTGCTACTAAATTAGTAAACTACGGTACAGTGGTGCGTAACATAAGTTTGAAAATAGAATATTAAAACAATAATGCATAAAAGTGCACTAACTAATACAATAAACAAGGATATTTTATAACTTGAGAAAATTCCATTAATAGGAAAGTTTTGAAAAGTTTGCGAAGCTTTAGGTGATAATGAACAGTTAATTACAAAGGTAATTAAAATCGCAATTAATCAACACGTCATGAATGAAAGCATCATTTTCTAGTTTGAAAGTCCGGTTTGGAAAGTGTTTGTCTTTGATATTTAATATGTCATTCCTAATTTATGTATTATTTTGTTATTACCTACTAATTCTAGATACTCATTCATTGTCGATTATTATTATATTATGTATTTTTAATTTATTTTTTTATGCTATTAACCATCTTATAAAGAGGAAGTGAAAGTTAGTGGAAAACTTTGCGGAGTTTAAGGCAGCCGAATTTTATTCCTTTGTTAAAGGTTCTATAGCGAAATGTTCGCATTTTTTAATAAAAATTCCAAATTAAATCATACTGGCTCCTCATTTAGCACTTATGCAAAGTGAGGTGTTCTTATTTTACAGCCTTAGCCAATTTTTTTTTTTTTCTATTTATTTAATTGAAGTTTACAACTGTATATACATCAAGTAAATACGATGATAATGATAAAAATGAATCGTAACTTGTTTTTAAAGCAACTACCCATTGGTAGCACTTATAAAGCTTTTATATAATGAAGTATTATATTAAAAGGTCTCGAGGCCATCTTTTTAGACGTCTCGGAGGGTTATCTGGAATGGAATGAGAAGCAAGTTGTTATACTAATGGATTTGAATGATTGTGGAGTTTGCTATGAAAGGATAGATATCTGGTTTGAGCTAAGTCAGAAACGTAAGGTATATTAAGATTTTGTGAATAAGTTTGATTGTGACGAAGTAAGGAGCATTTAGGATTTTTGAAAGGATTTTAAATTGTAAGGATTGGATACTAGATGAATTGGATGGTTTAGTGGAGCCCCAAAGCTCAACTCCGTACGTCCAGATAGGTCTAATCACAGTCATGTATATTAGTCTTTTGTAATTAATTGGGAGCTTTGAACGTTTATCAAGTAAATGTTGAAGTACTCGAAAAAGACGGGCAGTTTCTTGTCGTTTTAGTCTTGTGTGTAGATTCCATGTAAGATGGATTCCTAGGTAGCGGATCTGTTCCTACGGGCATTAATGGGACATCATCAAAGGATACTGAAGGACAGGAAGTCATAGGTTTACGACGAAGGGTAAAGGTTATTTGATGAGATTTATTTTGATTCTCCATTTTCGACACCATTCTTGAAGGTTTATGATATGGGATTGGAGTGTCTGAGAGGCAATAAATGGATCATTGTTTACTGAAACACACAAGTGTCATCAGCATACGTGGTAAGGATGGTGCTAGGATGCGTCGGGATGTCAGCTGTATACACCGTGTAGAGGATTGGACCTAGGATACTTCCTTGAGGAACACCTGCTGCTTGGTTAAAGAGAGTGGAATAGGAAAAGTTATGATTAACTTTAAAAGTTCTATAACTGAGATAGGAGCGGATAATAAGGATATATGTAGAAGGTAAGAATTTACGGAGTTTGTAAAGCAGTCCTGGGTGCCAGACTCGGTCAAATACTTGTTCTACATCGAGGAAGGCTCCCGTGCAGTACATTCCGCGCTCTAATGCGGAGGAGACAACGTCCACCACACGATGGCATTGCTGGATTGTAGAATGAGATGTTCGGAATCCAAACTGCTGGACTGGGATTATGTGATTGGAATCTATAGCCAAACTGAAATATTTTAAACAATTTCTTTTCTCTTGTCCAATTCAGGCTTTTCTTTGAGATGTATTCCTTTGCACCCCTCTCCCTGGTTTATCGTAAGAGATGATTGTTCTTCATTCATAAATCTTGTCAAACCCACCTTCGCCAGTTTGATCCGTTGTAGTTTCTTCTGATTCGATATAATGGTTGTATTACGAAGGCTGTCTCTTTTCGTTCTCCCTTTTCTTTCATTTCTGAACTTTGTTTTTTGCTTCTATGTCTCGTTAATGGCAATGTTCCTTTTAAAGTATGCAAGCGAATAAATAATAAATAAATAAATACTTAGCAAACCCGAAGGTTCGTTACCAACACCACCAACCGTTGACCCCAAACCTCTCTCCAACGCACTCTCCCAAAACCCAAATCTCCCAGGTCGGCCTGGACGCAATCCTCCAACCTACGTCTTGGTCTAACCCTCGGTCGTTTACCTGACGGCTCAAAACGGGTCACTTTTTTCAGAATTCGATCATTACTAAAACCAACGACTTTACATGCCCATTATAACCATCGCGCTGCTAATACCTGAACTATATTTACCGGATATAACTTGCGCAGTTTCTTCAGCCTTCTAAAATCTCAGGCCAGTTTGACTCTCAGGTTCTTAAAGCTTTAAGCTTTAAACGTAAATAGATTTTTGTTTTTCATCCTAGTTCTTCTTTCGCTATTCCTTTTCTAATGATTCCTTATTTTATGAATAATTCCTCTTTCGTTGATTAGAAAAATCTTATCATAAACGAAGGTAAAAAATGTATTCATTTTCCGCAAAAAAATTAGGTAATAAAAAAGAAAAAGTTTAAGAAAAATTAATTAACTGAGATACGCCCGATGGTACAGAAGAATCAATTAAATTAATTTCCACCTTTTTTGGAACTATTTTATTGGAAAACTAGTTTAGAATGTTAAATATTCATCATCAGTTCTCCTTATATCTATAAAAGTGGCAATTAATTCATCAATCGTAATTATTAAAAAAAATAATACTAGATATAATTTTTTATTTTGTTAACATTCTGGAAAGATACTGGTTTAATATTTTTATTAGGATTGATTGATGCGTTTGAATTTTTAGATTAACTGCGCAAAAATGAATAGGGATATTGCTAATTTTGTGTTATTCACTATGCCTACCATTTTTGTATTATTTTTATTTTAAACTTCATTAATATTCATCAGAAATTATTATGTTTTTTGCTGAAATGAAATTCAATTAATGGGTTTTAAAAAATAACAAAAATAAAACGTTTTAGATGCATAATTTTTTTTTTGAACAGATTAGTTTTTGGAAACAATTAATATCTTGTATAATGTCCTCTGTTAGCCAAAACCTGTGTGCACCTATTAGGCATACTATTAATAATGTTGTGACAGGTTTCTTGAGGAATTTCACCCCAGAGATGTTGCAATGCTACACTCAGTGGTCGAAGGTCAATTAGCGGCGGATAATGATTAAAAAGCCATCTCTGTAAAGCGCCCCACTCGTGCTCAATAGGATTGAGGTCTAGAGACAATGGGGGAAGGGGCAGACGGGATATTAACAGGTTTTCTAAAACTTGATAGACAACTATTCCTCTATGAGGTCGAGCGTTGTCTTCCAGAAATCGAAAATCTCTCCCAATGAGATCCCTAGTTGGAGGGAGGTATTACTCAATAATTTCATGTGCATATCGAGCTGCTGTGAGGTTGGTTCGTCCTCCAGGATAAATGCCAACCCAGACCATTACACCAGCTCCTCCAAACTGCAATGAAGGCACAATAAACTGGGACATTGTACGCATTTCTTGTTCTCTATAAACTCTTCGGCGTCTGCTGTCACTATACAGACAAAAACGCGACACGTCAGTAAACATCACAGCATTCCAATTTGTGTCCTCTTCTAGTCGCTCTTTGCACCACATTCTTCTTAGTTACTGGTGGCGAGCTGTTGCTGCAGATCGTCTCAAAGGAGATTTCTTCTGAGCCCTTCTTTTTTTTCCTAATATGCCTGGTCTAATAATGTCCTTTACTATTTAAAAAATTCCCTCCTTCATTTTTGTTACAAGGAGTGAGCTCTTTTAGGAAAGGGTAGTTGAGCACATTTCAGGCACATTAATATAAATCTAATATTGGAAGTATTGGATTCGTGTGGGCAGTCGAATCTAAACGCAAGGATTGAATAAAATACAACCTAAACTTCAATTATTCCTTTGAGAAGAGACCACTAACATTGCTTGTGTTGGTTCGGTGAAAGCTTTCATCTTTTTGATTATGTACAATATTGTGTTCCCTTCGACGCCCACTTGAGCCCTTTGGTTTCTTACTCTTTATCCTCCGGCCTGTCATCTTAGCCATTTAGGTTTGATCCTTCTCCATTCTCACTATTTTTAGACCTTTAGAAATACATTTTTGTAAGGGTTATCGTACCAATAATTCCAAAAGAGCTTTATTCTAAAACAACTTTAATAGTGAATAACGTATGAACAATTTTAAGTTTGTTCACTAGTTTTAGCTATACCATTATGTCTCAATTAGCATCTACCGTCGCTGCTTAGCCTGCGATAATTATATCTTCTTAGAACTTAGATAATTATTAGTTAATAATTCAATTTTTATTTTACTATCAATAAAATATTTGTATTGAAGTATGTTAGTGAGCGTTATTTCGTCAATGATATTTTCACACATAGCAGTAATTTTTAACTTGGTTAAAATTGCACGGATGAGGTTGTTGAAGATCACTTAATACTACTGCTATATTGGTTTGAATGAAAAAAAAAAAAAAAAAATTGGTTTGTTATGAGAAATTGACTTTTTTTTTTCCAATTTTTTCAATGTTGCTGCTAATTTGTTATTAATATTCAGAATAGGGGACGTCTGATTTAGCATATAAAATATTTTGGAAGTAGAGAATACATCAATAGAAGTATAAGAAAAATAGCTCCCTTAAATAAATATGAAAGCCTTTTCCGCTGACTAAATGATGACGATAAAAGTGGTTCAGTAATAGAGATCTGTCCCAGATGCCATTATGAAAATTGGGTGATAAAACATAGTTAATAGGAGTGAGGTGGCAAAGAAACAAATACAAAATTTATAGCCACTTCACTTTGATTTACCCCAAAGGATTCTCCACTATTTTAATAAAAATTTGCACTCTAAAGGAACAATGCTATGGAAAATAGCCGGCTTGATGGAGGGAGTTGGCGATTTTATATTCAACGCCCCTTCAGGAAAGTCAATAATATTTTTGATTGAATTTAATCCACTTTACTTTTATATCTGCTCTCGATTTTAAGTAAATAATATTTTATAAAAATGGGATTCAATATAGGCCAATATAAAATTTTTATTGGTTTAAAATAAATTAATCTTATTGAGTTATAACTGATCAAGAATGTTAGATTTTTTAATTTTTAAATAAATAATTATGCTTAAATTAGGTGACTGATTCCAAGAAATCAGTTGTAAAATATTTAGCTATGAATAAATTTTGCCCAACTCTGATTCAAATTTTAACATGCAAATTATATTGGCGTTTCAATTGTCAATTCAACAGCATTGAATGATATTGTGAATCAATTCGACTGCTTGGAGCTCAACAACTAACTAGCTTACTGTTATTTCGCCTCTTTCTTTTTTTTAATGATATAGATTTAAATGTAATATGAACCTCATATTTATTAAAATAGTATTGTTCATTGTTCATATAATAATATATGTAAATATTTTTTATAGTTTTTTTTTCCAGTTTTTCTTTTCTATCTTTTCTTATAATTACTAATTAACTTCTAAATCCATTCTGTTAAATATTAGTTTTTATTTCTTAAGCCAATGTTCATTTCTGTTCCACCTATTATAAAAAATATTATAAATAAATTCTAAATTAGGCATTATATATTTGTATAAAAATGTATTAAATACGTGTGATGTCGAGAAATGTAACACAGATAAATAGTAGGAATCAAAGGTATTATTGTTCTACATTGTGCGGTTACAGAAATGTTGTTACCTGAAAAATAGAAACAATTTCGTTCCAAAGTTTCAAGAACGAAAATCTTCATTAATAATATATTTTTATATTTTTATATTATTTGCGGCCACTATATAATTTTATGTAATGTTTATACTTTCAACGGCGTACCACAGATATGTTTCCTTCTGTTGTCATGAACATTTATTCAAAGAAAATATATGAAAATTATTAAGAACATAGAATCTTAGAAGCAATGCCAAAATTATTTATTCCACTGTTTGTGAAAATAGAGAAACTAGGATACAAGAAATTATGTATTGCATGGAGGCTTGTACAGAATGAGGCGATTTATCTCTGGCTCTAACAGAGTAAGTGTTGTCCCTGTGTTGTTAATGAGAGACTGAATTGAATCTACGTAGTTCGACACACTCTTCTACCCCCAAGAACTATAGTTACATCCTCTCCAGAAGAAATTGAGAGAGGGAAAGAAAGAAAGAACTTCCTTAGGGAATTCTGGTTAAAGAAGAGTACCTGTAACCCATTTCTGCCCCGCGAAGTAATGTTTGGCAGTGGTCTCCTGGGCAGGGCTGAACTAGGGGGAATTTCCTTCTCTACTTCTAAGTAAGTTGTTTAGTAGTGTTTTTTGTGATTTCCTAGCCCTTAAAAAAAAAAAAGAAATTAATAACAAACATACGAGTACAAAGAAACAATATATGAAGTTCGATTATCAATCAACACAAATTAAGTTTATCGAGAAATAAAGATTATAAAGATTATAAGTTTATAAAGAAATAAAGATGTCAGAATAAAATAAAAAAAAAAAAATTTAAGTCCCTTCATTTAATTTTTAAGGAAGTTGCTTAGACTTAAAATTATTTTTATTTTGGTGATAATATTCTAATTTAAACTTTTAATTAATCTAAATTAAATTTTAGTAATTATAAGTTTAATCCCTATTATGTAATTTACGTTGTATGTTCAGTTGAATGAAATATTCAAATACTATTTTATTTTATTTTTTATTGTTACCCATATTGATTATATATACCAGAAAGACGCTCATCGACACCTGATTCCATGCCTAAGGTTCTATGTAGATCTCAATATCCGGTATTTTGCTGAATTGGCTCAAACCCACTAGTCTCCGAACATGCTTCCCACTCGATTCTCATTAACTCTCCGAGGTGTCAGAAAAGATGACCTGGAGACCTTCTAACTTAGAACTTTGCTTCATAAGAAGTGCTACTAATGAGTGGTTCTTATCAAGTTAATGAAATGTCATTATAATAATTTTCTACATATTCACTTGATGTGTATATGATGCTCATACAATGTTTTAATATCATTAAATAAAAAATAATATTTGTAAAGAAAATGAGAAATATCTCCTAAACTAATTTTAATAATCAAAAATATTTATCATATGCGTGACGTTTCATGGCTTTGTCATATTTACAACCTCTAAAAACATAGATAATAATATAATAACTCTATTATGACTATATTAATTATTTATCTCATTTATATATAATGTCAAATGAATATTATTATTCTGCATTATCTTAAATATATTTCATAGTTAATAAAAATAAAAAAAAATTCAACTAAATGTATCGCCAATCCTTAGAAAAATTATTTCTGCAAAATAATATATAGTGATTTATTGTACATGCTATTATTATCATAGTTGCATATAATTACACATTATTATTATATGTGTATAGTAATTTAAAAATTGTTTATATTTATCTTAGTTAATACATTTCTAATAAAAAAATATTTATAGTTTTTTTATTGGAGAAAAAGTACTTTTCGTTGAATTGTTACTTCCTCGAACATAATTCTATCTATTCAAAAGAAAAAGAAAATTTAGATAAGAATAGTTGTTTTCATTAACGTTTTTCAGGGATCCATCAAAATACTACAGCCGATGGCGTGTTTTAAACGCAAAAATATTAACTGAGTGACTTGTAACTTCAGACAAATTGGTCATATCCCTGGGCTCCATAATTAAGGGGAAAAAAAAAAAAAAATGAAACTAGGTCGTAAATTCGGTTAAGGTCTGCTCAGAGGAGGAGGGTGGCCTAATGAAGAGAGGGTTGAGCCGGGACAGAAAAAAAAAAAAGACAAACAAAAGATAGCCGCCGAGGGGAAGAATAATGGCAGCTGGAATAAGAAGGCGACGCAATTACTAACTGGGAGAAGAAATGTGGCACTAGGGCAGTCGTATAACGTAACAGCAGTCCTACAAGGTCGTAGGCATCCCCTATGTCGTAATTCAGTTGTTTTGGAAACTTTAATTATAATTAAGAACCAAGTTTAAAAACAATCTAGTAATTCACGTTATTATTATTATTATTATTATTTTTTTTTTTTTTTTTTTTTTTTTTTTTTTTTTTTTTTTTTTTTTTTTTTAATGGGCTAAAGAAGAAAAGAACCCATAAGTTTTAGGTTTAATAGGTTAGAAATATAAATGCAAGGTTATTAGGAGTCACATTGTCAACAATGTCCCAAAATATTATTATACTTGCATCCCACATCGTTATTATATTATCACCCGCTCTCATAAGTAAAGAACTTAAATAATAATTGAAGTGTAATTTGTTTATCAATAAAAATCTTACATTGAAGTATGCGATTCAGCATTATTTCTTTAATAATATTTTCACGCATAACAGTAATTTTTAACCAAGTTAAAATTGCGGTGATTATCTGTTAAAAGATTACGACAAAGGCGTCATTAGATATCCAAATTTTAGTATTATTCTATGAGTTGGTACTCCAGATCGACAGAGACTATTTACAATATCTTGCAGATAATGGGCTACATTATCAGTGCTTACAATTAATGGCCTATAAATCATTTTTTTACACACAATATTATAAAGAGAATGATCGGCATTTTGATTCGGCAGAAATAATTTTATCGATCCATCTGGTTGGATTTTAATTTCTAACCATAAAAGTATATGACAGTTTGGCAAACCTCGTTTCTATCACTCAAGACTATACATATAAGTTATTATTATAGCAAACTTTATTATTTTAAAACTTCTTAGATTTATGAAGATGACGTTAAACTTTTGTACAGTCGGATTCAACAGTTTTACCGTTGCAAACTCGGTTGCCATTGCCACAAAGCGGTCGATTTTTAAACTGCATTGGTATTCAGATGTTGCTTCACGTATTTATAGCATTTTTAATAGCAATTAAATTGAAAATGGATAAATTTTATCATAAATTTCTAGCTATATATAACACCGTATCTTTGTAACCTCTCTTGAATGATTCTCGCCATCTATCGGTGGATTATCAAACCTCACTGCGCACCATATATTTATCGCATTTTTATGGCAATTTCATTGAAAAACTGAGATTTTTAAAGTGATACAGGATAAATAAAAGTAAATACAAATTTACATAATAAGGTAACCGATAAAAGATTAGAGTAGGAAAAAAG
This sequence comes from Euschistus heros, assembly GCA_003667255.2. NCBI lineage: Eukaryota > Metazoa > Arthropoda > Insecta > Hemiptera > Pentatomidae > Euschistus > Euschistus heros. The sequence goes on from RCWM02000390.1 coordinate 75,688, forward strand.
AAGGAAGAAAAGTGATAATTATAAGAATACACATTGAATACAATATTTAAAAAACGAATCATTTCTGATATAATAGACAGTAATATATTAGAATAAATAATGTTTTCAGAGTTAGAACAGAAAAAAATAATTTAAAAATGATCTCTCAATATATAAATAACCATAGACAATAATATCTGAATATGTGAATAAACAATTTTAATATTTTTTTTTTTTAAAACTATTTTCTGGTTAATGTTTGTTTCGTTCATTTCTCCTTCATACGCAATGGTATGAATGGCACATGGATTGTTATAATATTTGCAAACACAAATATTAAAACTATTTACTGTAGATACAATTTTATTCTCTGTTAAGAGAGCCAGTTCAAGTCAATCGGTATTGAAAATAGAGTGTTGTTTTCTGGATGAAAGAAAATATTTTAATTAATAAAAATATATTTTACATGTATAAAAGTTGCATTACTCACGATAATAGATGTAAATAAAGAAAAAAAACCATAATAAATTTGTATTTTGTAGTTATAATAATAAAAATATAATATAATAATAAAATTTAAAAAAAAAATTATTATTATCATTTTTTTTATTATTTATTTTTGACGATTGTATATGCACATTATTGGTCGGCAATATAACGGGACTTTCTTATAATAATTGGATTCAATTTTCTTTTAAAAAACTTTTTATATTTTAAGCAACTTTTTTATTTGTTGACATATGTATCAGTCAATATGGACAATAGAAAGTAATAATTTATTTTAATTTAAAATTAAAAAAAAATTCAACATCAATTTTATCTTAAATTTATCCAGTCATCTTGTTCTAAATACGTTATTAATATTTTATATAGACCATTTATAAGTTCCAGTTCTCTGTGCAAACAATACAAGTAATAAATTTGGTATGTATTAACTACTTGCCTATATTACGTGCTTTAAGCTGTATACTGATGCTGCACTCAGCACAGCGCTATATGGCCTGTTATAAATACATCTGGCCTTTGTTTGTTTTGATAAATGTCCAGCTATAGAACCCTTTATTGTCGGAATATTGTTCCCACTCGTTCTAGTTTTGAAGTTGAAAAATACAAAAGAAAGCAGCTTTATGAACATCGTAAAATATCGTTCTCGAATAGTGGATGAGGAATCAACTTCAAGAAATTTACCAGAAGGAAACAAACATCTATTAGATTTAGGAGTATTATCTTAGAGTTCATTGAGGAGTAAATGAAATGATTACTATTGAATGAGGTTTATTAAACATTAAGTTGTATCTCTATCTGATTACCAAATACAAATATAAATTAAGATTAAAATATCTGAACTGACCCACGAGCGATCTAATAGATTATCTTCTGTCTACCACCTAAAAAACAGGAATGAGGATTTTTTTGGAATATTAGCTTTTTAACGAATTGAAGTTAATGTAGTTGAATAGTTTTGCAAGATGAGAGATTTCTGACTTTTTTTTTTTTTAGATAAGTAGTTATCTAACAATTACTTGTATATTTGAAGTAGGTAACAATAGTCCAATAATAATATAAGTGAAGGGTAAGGGGAAGAAACCAGGTAAGTTAAATTTTCTCCTAGCGAGTTAAAATGTATAAAAACCAAACGAGTGAAAAAATATATCTATTCCATTGATGGTTTACTGCGTGGGGAAAGAACTAGGTAAGTAGGGGTGAAATGAGGAAGGAAAAGACGTCAGTGATTTTCCAATTAGCCACCAGAGGTCAGCATTCATGTTTTCATGTATTAACTGTTATCAGTAGTCGAATGCTGTTTGTTCCGTCGTGTTTTTCGTACTTCTGTATCTTTTCTCTAATTTTTGGCAAAAGTGATAAGTACAAGTGATTCGAATTCGAGCGTCTAACATGAACAATCGAAAAAATGGAAGAAAACTGGAATATTCTCCAAAGTGACAAAACAAAATTTAAGAATTTCAACTCATGAACCTGGATCTCCTAGCACAGCAATTCTTCGAACAGTTATAATTTCGTCAGTGAACGTGACATTAATCAGATAATTCGTAAGTCCAAGCAACGACCACACAACGAACGAAATAGCTATTTAGCCAGTTTAATCTTGTTAATACCATTCAAACAATTATACGAAACCGAATAAAGTGGAGACACCATTTCGCCAATCTACGTTTTCTTACTGGATTCGTACTTCTTTTCAGTCCAATTGTGGTCCCACGAACATTTTATCATTCTAAAATTTGGTTTAATCTTTAAATTTGTTTCATTCTTTACATTGTATTGAATTTAAAAATATAAAATATTTTACACTCCATAGTTTTATTTATTTAAGCTGACTTAAAATGATTTTGTCTACATTTCCTTAATTTTTAAGTATCAGATTTTTTTTCTGGAATCCTTTAGCTCTAATTTTACTTTTTCATTTACAGAACTTGGATTCCAATTCAAACTGATTTTTTTTTTAAACCATAATTTTATAAAGTTAGAAACTTTAAATTGCGTTTTTCTCGGTTTCGATAAAAGTTGAGATACCTGGTTTTTCCCTCAACCCTTCAACGAATAACTAATGCTCTGTGAATCCCATGGATTTATGCCTATACTGCCTACAACCGCAAAACTACTAAGCCAGACGTCAGAAAATCTTCCCACCTACTTCTCGGTATACCTTATGAATATCTGTTAACTAGTTCCAAAGTTAGTTCTTTATCCCTCCCCTGTACTTTGAAGCTTTAGGAGGGGATAATTTGCTCATACATTATGAACTGTTAGCAGAAGAGAAACATGGCTTCAAAGTTTCACAAATATGTTCAATACCAAGTAACATATTCTTCTTTGTTACGAAGAATATCTAATGGGCATTAAATATTCATTATAATTCAGCGGCTGCTGGTTATTTAAGGGAATTAAATCCTGAAGTATTGATTTAAAGAAATTACTATTACAAACTAAATACAATATTCTGTAATTAATGAGATGGCAATATGATTTTAACCGGTTTACAGCATTTATTAGCGTATATTGATTGTTGTTTTTTTGGTTTTCTTCGAAATCTATCACCCCGATTATAGCCATCAAGGTTGTGGACACAACATTATATAAAAAATAATGATTTGTTAACTCAACATATTTTATTATTTTTTAATTTGATTGATCACTTATACATTTACAAATCATAAATTCCGTTATTTGTAAATATTAATGGTGATGACTGAAATAAAAAAAAACATGCCTCTTACCAGTGAAGCAAAATGAACCATGAAAGTTTTAAGAACTTTTTAAAAATTAATTCTTAACAAAAAGGCAATTATCATCATTTTATATCTGAATTTTCTACATTATATTTTTGGAACTGTCTTTTGGACCTTTTTCATGCTGTTCAGTATTTTTTTTTAGTGTTGTTCTTTTCAGTAAGTTTCCTATTAGTAATGTAAATAACGGAAATAGTATTCCGACTGTCCTGCCAATATAGATCTGTGTAAGTAGTGAACTATATCCAATATGTATCTATTTGTCTACTATATTTTCGAAAATTAATCATTCTTTCTGCTTCGACCTATGCCTCCGCAGTACTCAACAAGATATTCTGTCAATATTATGATCTTCAATTTTAAAATTTTTCAAAATGTTTGACTATTATTAGTTGAAATCTTTGAAAATTTTAAACGATTCCTAAATTCAATGTCAAAAAGGATGGTTATCATGTACCTAGACTTTGTTAAACTGCGATCAGTATTTTTTTGCACAAAATGTTGCAGGTATTACTTCCTGATCTCCTGAGTAGGATTAAGGTGCTCTTGAAATATCCAAAGCCTTCTTAATAGCGTTGATGGGGAGTTTTACGATTGGCCTTAGTGACAAAGGAAAAAACTTAATTGATGTTTATAGCTACTTCTTCGATTTCTTCCTAATTTCATTAAAGGTTTAAAGACTCTTAACATTCAATTTACACAATCGTAACTAAGGCGATACCTTAATATTTTACTTAAAAGCAAACAGCTCTTAAGAAAAGTACTTTTGCTGTTCTTTGGGTTTATTACATTATTTGTGGCTTGTAAAAAATGTTTACAATACTTTTTTAATTTTTTTTTTAAGTGCATATAATATTCACAATTAGCTTAGATACAATTATAGGATCTTTACAAGATCCTGAACAAAGTGGAATCTTTGTAGTAGGCCAAAGAAAACTTAGTGTGTCCGAAACCCCAGTTGTAAGAGCCCATGATCTTTTTGAAATTAAAATTTTCAATAATTAAAATACTTGAACTCCATCTAAATTATTTTAACTTCTGTTCTAAATGTCTTTACAATGTATAATTATAATTTGCAGTCTTAGAAAAAAAAAATTACTGAAAAGAGCAGTTTTCTAGCATAAGAAACTCGTAGTTTCATAGTTAGATATTTCTCGAAGGTTTTTTAAAATATTTTACCGTTAATCCAAGAATGCTTAAAGTAGTAACAAAAAAATCTTCTTCGTTTTGGATAAGATTGCATTTATTGAAGGAGTAAAATATTTATTGCTTTTGTAGCAGTAGCAGGAAAAAAAAAAAAAAAAAAAAAAAAAAAAAAAAAAAAAAAAAAAAAAAAAAAAAAAAAAAAAAAAAAAAAATATATATATATATATATATATATATATATATATATATATATATATATATATATATATATATATATATAAGCTGAATAAGAAACGAATGTGGTACCTGTGATCTGACAATTAAATTAAGACCATTAGGCATAATTATTTAAATAATCTGAATAATTTAATAATAATCATAATTGAATAATCATAATAATAATAGCAATAAATTATATGTTTATACATTATACAGTCTTACCGGGAAAATTTCTGGCACGCCTATTATTTATATGGCAAAATCCCAAGTAACCTATTTACGTCTACTATAGCGTATATGGAATATTAATGTAACAATTTTTTTTTTGTTATATTAAGTTCAAATAGTTTTCTACTTTACTAGACTAGCTTATTATATTCGGTTTGTAATTATTAAAAATTAAAAAAAAAAAAAAAAATAAGTTTTGTGATTTTTTAATCTATATAAAAATAATGATACAATAGGTTATTGTTTAGTTGTTTGATGAGTAGTAAGATATAAATGCATGGAGTTATAGACAAGTGGAGGGGCTTATCTCTCAATAGCCAGGGCAGGCAGCCATTTTGGTGTGAACCGTTTTATCAGTATATTAACCTCTCATCAGTTCAAATTTTGGTTTCCTAGGCTTTATACTGCTGTTATTTCATTTTAGTGATTTATTGACTTTAGTGATTTACTTATTTTACTTATTACGAACCCTTTCAATTGCCCTAGCCCTAGTACTAGAACTCCATATATAAATGTTTCAGGTCACCTAATTTAGGGTTCTACTTTGAAATAGTGAAATATGTATAATGCTAAATTAAGCCCAGATTACTTTAAAGCTTACCAGGACTACAAAATTAAAATTGTGGTATTTGTGTGAAAATTGTAATTTTTTTATTTGTTTAAAGGATTTTATGATTCAAACAATTGCAATAAAACAGTTTTAATGAAACAGTATTATTGTAGCATTGGTAAATATATCACCTTATCTATCTCTAAAGTATACTTATATTCTACAGGCCAATGTCGTGTGAGCGCAAAATTTTCTGCCGCCATTATGGCTGAAAAAGAAAAAATTATAATTTTTTTTTACTTCAGTATCTACAAGTTAAACAATTAAATATTATAATTCTCTTATATACATTTGACTTCCTTTCATTCAAAACAAGTTTTTCTGACAATAACTTGTCGTTTTGTCGATTTCAATAACCAAGAAGACCAAGGTGGTTCACCGGTTTGCCGTGTCTCAATTTGGGCCGCAGAACACAATTTCTTTTCCTCGTCCCAACTGTCATTTCCGAATATCTGATCACTAAAGCCATATTCCTCTTTTACGAACTTATAACTTTTACCCTCTTCAAACTTTCTTATAATCTGTTGTCAGGTCGATAAAAAGATTTTTGTCCATTTTACTACAACTTATTGGTAATAAATAATAACTTATGGGTTATAAAAACAACAGATGAACTTCTTCACGACTTGATGTAATAGAAATAATCATTGACTTAAATTGATCCTAGACAACGCATAGAGTGATAGTCTATAAAATAAAAAAATTTACTTTACCCAGCAAAATGGTGAAATTAATGGCTGAAAATTGAGAGTTTACTGTGCTATGTTAGGTCCGGTTAGAAGGTATGCCATCAATGCATAAAGGGGCTATTTTCGCCTTAGAATTTAGAATATTCCAAAGTTATTGAATTATTAAAATAGTAAGCTCCGATATTAACTTTACATTGGTTTAAATCCTAATATCAGCTTTCTTCTCTCTAAGGATAATACTTGGAGTCAGGTTAGTTAAGTTAATTATAAGAAAAAAAATCTAAAACTAGTAACTAAATGAGAGATGAGCAACTGGTTCATGAACTTGACTCGAAACTTGAAATAATTTGTTAAATGAAAAAAAAAACAATGTATGTTTTGATACAATAGCTAAAAAAAAAAAAAATTATTACCGGAAATAGAGATTACTAGGTTTAATAACTTAAGGGGCAACAGAAACATAACAATCTAGACTTATCTTAATATGAAATGCTATGGTGTGGGGACAGTGTCATCAGTGGAAGACCATGATCTCAGATCATCCATAGTGAGGTGTTAGGGCATTACATGTCTATATGTTCACATGGTGGCTTCAGCGGAAACAATACAGGCAAGGCCCCGAGTATGATTTTCAGCCCATATATAACCATTTTCTCCGCCCTAAATAGTCTAATTATCACGCCTACTGATTACTTGGAAGTTAACCTTTGACGGTTAAGGATAATTGAGAATGCCTAATTCTGTGTGGTCTAAATGGTTAGCCAAAATAATGTAAAGTAAAAAAGAAAAAGAAATGTTTGCAAAATAAAAAAAAAAAAAAAAAAAAAAAAAAAAACCTTGAATATGGCCTAAATGCTGTCCTTTTCCTAGGAAGATTATTGATTCTCTAATTGTTTCTGAAAAGCTATAAGGATTTGACCCTTAGGGTATCACCGCGAAGAATTCCTAATTTTAATTTAAATGAAAATAATCAATAAATCTAGGAACTTACAATTAGATCCCAATATCACAAATTTCCATTGAGTTTGGAAATATATATATATATATTAATTGATTAAATAATTAAATGTGCCATTCAGTGTCTCGTATTGATTGTGATTCACTTTATTTTATTTTTTACGTTTTTTTAATGAGAACACCTATACAATGTACTTCAATATTAGAAAAAAGGTACATCGATAAATCAATGACATATCAGCAAATCTTCTGCAAAAATAGTTTTTCCAACTTGTGTTAATGATCAGAATACGGCTCCTAGAACTATAAACTTGAGTGAACCCAAAAGAGTTTCAATTGTACCATCCTAATCAATAAAGGATTCAGGGCCTTCACTTAACTCAAGGCTGATCTAAAAAAAATATCTCTGTAAGGGAACTGCCTCCATCAAGACGGATTCAAGTGCCCTTGGAATTAGGGTTCCTACGGCAGTTTGGCAGCTATATAGCCTTGTCCTTTGTGAGTATGTGCGATAAAACTAAATAAACTACTTGAGGCTTTGTGGAGTGGCATCTCAAAGAGAATAGTCTATCACAGCCCTATTGTTAGAGGGTTTAATGAAGGTGCTGTCTTCTTTAGCACTGGATTTATTTAAAATATAAAACAAAACACGATTTCTTTTAAAACAATTAATCAATTCCAAACGTTTGGTGATGTGATTAATAAGATATGATACATTTTGAAAAATTAAAAGGGATGAAAGTTTCTTTGTCATTTTCAACATTTTATAATACTGAATTATATTTAAATCTATACTGTTATTATATTATACCTATATTATTATTATTATAAGGACAAGCCATTTTTCTTTTGTGATCACTTACCACAAAAACTACTGGTCTAATCTGTACCACATCATCTTCATAGTTCCAGGAATCCTTTTCAATTAGTTTGTTATTAAAAAAAAAGCGATAATATTTACCATATATTTTAGCGATAAAAAAATTTACCAATACGTGGTGAGCGTCCTTCTACATGAGAGATTACAGTTATGCAGTGTTACATAGAGCTTGAAATGGATAACAAAATTTACTTATATTCAATTAAATAGTTATTAAAAAAGGTATGAATATGTAGTGCGACATGACGATCCCAGGGTAGTTTGAAAATCGACCGATATGTGGCTAACACCATTCTGTGATATAGTTAACAACGGTAAAACTATTGAACCCATCTGTACCAAATTTCAACTACATAATTTTCATAGTTAATAAAAAACAAAAATATAAATTTACTTATAAATAAATTTACAATAAAAGGGATGAAGCGCAATAATAATATTTACAAAAATAAAAATTCGAAGGTATAATATTTAGTGGCAGAAACCTCTTCTTCTTTGTCTTCCTCACACTGCCATTTCTAGCGTCGAGGAGCCTCTATCCAGCGCAGCCACTCTTCCCAGTCTCCGCTTAACCGCTTCATTTGGTTGAAGGATTTGCCTCTCCTAACTGCAATCCTCTGTATGAACTCCTTATACAAAACTCTGGGACGCCCTCGTGGTCTCTTCTCAGTGGGTCGAGCCTCTAATACCTTTATAGGGTCCATGTCCTCGGTCATGCGGCAGACATGTCCAAACCACTTTAGTTGCCTGTTTTCCAAAGTGGTTTTGAGTTCGAAAACTTCCAGCTGCTCTCTTATAGTTTCGTTTCTAATGCGATCTCTCCTAGTTTTCCCCACCTATCTACGTAGGAACCTCATTTCCGCTGCTGTTATGCGACTGTAATGTTTGTCCAAAATGGTCCAGCTTTCTCCGCCGTAGGGTGAGAATAGGCAGGTATACTGACTTTTAGATGTGCATCTTTGTCTTTTTATCCACTTCGCGGCAGCTGAGGATACTGCTAGTGATCCTTTTTTTTCCGTGAAGACTGTCCACATCCGAGGCTTGGTAAGCTTCTCTCAATCTGCTGTACTCCAGAATCCAACCAGATTAAATCAATAAAATTATTTCGGCAAATAAAAATTATTAGCAAATTAAATATCAAATCAAGTTAAATTTATTTAAGTTTTCACTTATAAGAACGGGCGAAGCCGCGACGGGGGATGCTAGTTAACAACTCTATAAATGTAGAGAGGTAATTGAGGTCAGATAAATGGATGATGCTTAAGCTTTTCCTTATGATTGTTCCGTTTTTCTACTCATTCCTACAGAGCCAAAATGGCATACAGGAAAGCGGAGATTTCCCTGTAATAAATTATACAATTTTATTATTTTTCACTTCTTCAACTATTAGATCATCTGGTAGAGGGATAGAGATTGAAAACTCGAACATACTACTGTCAAATTTATTTCGTATAATCAAGTAGGCAAGTTGAGAGACTAGTGGATTCAAGTCGTTATAGAGCTTATCGTGGAAGGAAGGGTATCGGGTTTGGGCCGATTTATCAACATATGGAACTTACCAATTAAATCATTTTAGATAGATTTATTTGTAGCATGATATGGAGCATTGAGGGTTTCACGAGGGATTGAAAGGTTTAGAGGAGTCCCAAAGCTTAACTCCGTATTTCCAAATAGGTATGATTATCGTGACACAAATGAGTTTTTTGCCATTAATTGGAAGCTTTAGTCTTGTAAGTGAGTCCTAGGAAGTCGATTTGTCTAGACGGAGTCCTCGGTAACAGATCTGTTATACAGAAAATAGTGGAATCTTATTAAAGGACACTGAAGGACAGAAAGTCTTAGGGTATATTACGAACATTATGGAATATAAATAAAAGACATATTCAAGTCAATATTAGAAATAATAAATGAATATTGTTATATATAACAATAAAATTAAATTATGACCATAAAATGATTAATATCAGCTATAAAAAATATAGCTCTGAGCGAATGCCCTGAGGCGCTCTATCTCAGCCCCCACTGGGTTTTGATACCAGTGGCCGAGAGGGCAATGCTAGAATGTGGAGGGACTAGCTAGGTCAGGAGATCCCTAGGCTAAGGGTATAATTTTTTTATATATTATGATTGTATGTTTAATTTTTGTTTTTTTTTTTTTACTATATTGTTTTAAATTTATTTTATTTAATTTTATATATTGTATAGATAGAGGCTTTTTTTATTGTACATCTTGTGTGGTTGGATAGGATCAGATTATAGGGCGATCAACTGCTGAGGTTATTACGCCTGTGTGTGGTTGGATTCATAACCATCCACATTACTAATTGTCCTTAAGTGAGGCGGATTGTAGTATTTACGCAATAAAGACTTTTCTTATGAAAGAAAAAAATATATAAGAATATGAAGAAGAACACAAAAAAAGTGATATAAAAGTAAGTTTGTATCCTATGATGAAATATCTGCTCTCTAACAAATTTTTTTTTTACTTGGATGTGTTTTTGTGTAAGAATTTGACTGTATCCTTAACATCTTTATAGATAATAATTTATTTAATATCAAATTGTGAATGAACCTATTCAACTGTTATCCAAAAAAAGGAGTTGATTTAAATCATGTTGATACAGCGGGACTTACCTCGAGACTGATTTCTTAAGTTTATTAAGCCCCCCTCCTCAGTTTTTCTAACCCTTTCCATCAAGAGCGTTTTTCAATAGCGAGCAAACTAAGTGCTAGCATACTTGGGCTCTAATCTAAGGCAATAACTTAAGGGCCTTGAGAACGGCCAGATGCTCTTGGCACTTCAAGGCAAATCTTTTATTGACTTTAACTTTTCCCATTGTGGTAATGATCCTCATTCAGTTAACGCAAAGGGACCCTCTTCAAAATACAATTTTCCATTCCATAAAATTATTGCGAGTAGTTTTTGCTTTGAAATGTTAGTCTCATCAAAGCATAACATGATTGCCTTTAGTTTAACACATTTCAGGATGGATCCGTACTTCATCATGTTCTACACAAATCAAACGATGCGAATCGTTTTTAACGTTACTGGTTACACAAAACAACCTATCATAACCTACAAAGTATCCGGTCCTGTATAATGTATAGAGATTTGTTTAGAACGTATAAAAGTTTATAATCTAAAAATTGGTGATAAAGAACATATTTCAGGATCCTTTGAATTAGTGAAAATAAACTGAAAATTTTGCACTTTTCTAGATTTTTAGTTTTAAAAAACCCTTGCCTCTTGGTTTTGATTAAGTTTAAGATTAACAATGCCCTGTCAATCAATTGAGGTTCAAGAAAAAATTCTCAAATTTAATAAACTCATTCTCCTTAATAAACCCAAGGAATAAACCACATTTTTAAATATATAGCTAAATAAAAGGTTCACGGGGCTGAGTTTTTAAAAAGAGATTTTATTGAGAAGTACATACATTATATCAAGCAAAAGCACAATCTTAAAGCCTATTACAAAACTTCGTGGAACAAACTGACATCATAACGGGTAGAGGCAGAGTGTCACCGGACGAAGGTGGGGGTGCCTCTTTTATACAATTATCTAGGAGAGGGGATAGTGTACATTTATTTATTATTCCTTAATACCATTGGGTTTCTATAACTTCTCCCCCCCCCAAGTTCCGAGGTCTCCGATGGAACAAATATCTAATAGGTAAGATTCTATACAATAAAAATAAAAGGTTTGGACCTTATACATTTCTCAATACCCTTTACACTAAGTCATAACATTGCAATAGATAACATTCTATAAACAAAAGGGATTGGACCTTATTCTAAGTTTATACAAGCATAGAAGGATTAGACTTTGTTTACTAAATTAGAATTTGAACATTTGAAAACAAAAAGTTACAATTATCAACTTCCTATAAACAAAAGGATTATACTTTGAACTTCCTGTTTACTAAGTCAGGATCTGTACACTTGAAAAATAAAAAGATTAAACCTTGTACGTCTAACGCTAGGATAGGATTTTATACAATTGTCATAAACAAAAGGATTAGACCTTGTCCATTTCTTAATATTAACAATAAGCTTAAACTATAAAATGTTTATACATTACAAAATTCCTTACATGCTAAAGTACAATTTTCCTAACAACTAAAAGATAACAGAATATTTCTTAATACTAAACAATACATTTTAATATCAATACATTATTTAAACAAAAGGAAAATAAAATAAGAGTCTTTGAATTACTTTCTTCTATTACAAATACTACTTTTTAAATTCAAAATTACACAATTAAATTAAAATATTTTAAATCAAAATAATAATTCAAACACTCTTCTAATTACAATTAATAATAATTTCAAAATAAAATATACCTTTCTCAATGATCAATCAAAATAATATTTCAAGACAAAATAATAGTATCTTAATATTTATTATAGTTCTCCAAAATATTAATTACAAAATAAATCAAACAGAATATTATCGTGAAATAAAATAATGCTTTGAATGATCTTTTACATTATTAACATGGAATATAATATTTCACAGCAAAATACAAAAGTCCGACTTTATTAAAATAAACTACAGCATTGTCAGTTTAATACAGATAATTCTTTTCAATACAACATAAACATTACTCCTAATACCATTATATTTATTATATTTAAAATAAAAGATTTTTAAGACATTTTAATATTGTTTAAATAAAATTAAATATTTTTAATCAGAATCATTATCTGAGTCATAGTTATCCGAGACATCCGAAATATTTACGCGAATGGATTCATTATCGTCGTCTGAAATATATTGTTTCTTTTTTCTCTTTTTTCTAGTGGGCCTTTTAATATTGTCAATATGGGTTTTAATCGGTCTCTTATCTTTCACTAGTACATTTACTTTTTTAAATTTGTCTCTACTCTTTATTTTTGCTTGGGTATTTTTTAAATATTCTACATCTCCTAATTGTCGTTGAATATCCAAAGGGTCTTCTCTATTTTTATTTAATTTTTCAGTCCTTGTTTCTTTTTCGTCATTTATTTTGGATCTAATTAATTTATGTAATAACTGTTGGTCCTTGTGATATTTTAATACGTATTGTTCCGTCAGGTCGGTGTTTTCGTCTGACTCTAATCTGGAGGTTCCGAAAGTAATTTCATTGGGCGTTAATTTTAATTTATTATTTAAGGTATTATTGTACGCTATTACCGCTAATCTTAATTTCTGCTGCATAGAACATTTATCTTTTTCTTTTCCTATTATTCTCAATAATTCGTTTAGGGTAGAGTGGACTCTGTTCAATAATCCCAAAGAGTTTGAGTGGCTGGCTGAAGTATAATGTAAGGTAATATTATTTTCTTCGCAAAACTGTTTTACTAAATTATTTTTCATTTCCGTCCCTTGGTCTAATGATATTTGTAGAGGTGTGGGAAAGTATGTTATATAGTTAGTCAGTGCGTTACAAATATTAATTGCGTTCTTTGATTGTAGGGTTTGAGCAAATAAATGTTTCGAAAATGTGTCTACTGCTGTGAAAATTATTGCGTTGTTAAAATTAAAAATGTCAATCATTAATTCCTGAAACGGTCTTTCTGGCGTAGGTGTAATTTGAAATTTGGTCTTTATAGGTTTTCGGTCATATTTCGTAACTTTACAAGTTTCGCATTTATTAATATACTCGGCTATTTTATTTTGCATCCCTGGAAAATAATATTCTTTTTTAAGTTTTTCGAATGTTTCGTTTATACCCCTATGCTTTGTTTTGCCTAAATGATAATTATCTATAATTTCTATTTGTTCATTCGGGTTTTCGACGTCATTTACAATTTGTTTATATTTTTTCAATTTAACCGATGGATATTCCGTTTCTATTATTTGCTGTATTGTTCTAAAATAATCGTCATATAAATTTTCGGTTATTTCGTTAGGTGATTTACAAAATATCCCGTATGTTTTATTAGGTTCGAGTATTTGTTCTAATAATGAAGCGATATCTGATTTAGCATAAATGTTTAATTCGTATCGGCGTTTCCCAAATGGTTTAGTGAAATTAATTTTTGTATTTCCCCTTTTTATAATTATTTGATTTTTTTCTATGTTTATACATTTTTCGGGTTCACAAATTCGTACTTGTTCGTTACTAGATTCCTGGGAATGGATTGTCTCTAAATCGTCTTCCGGTGGTACTTCTAAGTCCTCTATTATCGCGTCATACTCGGAATTGTTTTCGTCCGCTATTTCCTGATTTAATAATTCTTCGACGTCCATTTCCTCCACGTCGCTATTATGATTCAATTCGTCGCTTCCCCTGGAAAGTGCATCGGCCACGTAATTTGTTTTTCCCTGAATGTGTTTGACTTCGAATTCAAATTCTTGTAATTTCCAAACCCACTTCATTATGCGCGTGTTACCATTTTTCATTGAAAAAATCCACGTTAAAGGTTTATGGTCCGTGCATAAAAGAAATTTTGTACCGTATAAATAAGGCTTAAAGTGTTGGGTTGCCCATACTACCGCTAGTAATTCTTTTTCTATTGAACTATAATTTAATTCCGCATTTTGTAATACTCGGGACGCGAATGCTACTGGGTGTCCTATTTCATTTTCGTCTTTTTGTGAGAGCACGGCTCCGATGGCTTTATTACTGGCGTCTGTAGTTAATATAAATGGTCGTTCCCAATCCGGATAATTTAAAATTGGTGTGTTACTCATCATTTCCGTCAAAGTTTGACATGCTTCTTTAATTTCCTTTGTGCCATAAATTTTTGTTTTTAATGAATTAGAAATCGGTCTGGTAATTTTTGCGTAATTCTTAATAAACTTTCTATAGTATCCCGTCATGCCAAAAAAATTGTCTCGTCGTCTTTTCATTACGCGGAATGGGGAAATTTAAAATTGCTTCTATCTTTTTCTCGTCTGTTTTTAATCCGTCTGGGGTTACGATATAGCCTAAAAAGTTCAATTCGGTTTTAAAAAATTCGGTTTTATCTAGTTGTATTGATAGGTTATGTTCTTTTAGGGCTTCAAATACTCTTTTTAAATCTTTTAAATGTTCTTTTTCGTTTTTTGAGTAGACTATTATGTCGTCGATGTAAATCATAGAATTGGGGATATTTTGTATCATCATCGTCATCGCTCTCTGAAAGGTTGGGGGTGCATTACACAAGCCAAAAGGCATACGTAGAAACTCAAAATGCCCATTTTCGGTGGAGAACGCGGTTTTAGCTATTGAATCTTTATCCATTTCGATTTGGTGAAATCCCGACGCGAGGTCTATGGTGGAAAATATTTTCGATCCCTTTAGTCTATTTAATAAATCTTCGATATTCGGTAGGGGAAATTTGTCTTTTACTGTAGCCTGATTTAGTTTCCTGTAATCGATCACCATTCTAATTTTTTTCTGTCCCGACGCGTCTGATTTTTTTTTTCGGTACGATCCAAAGCGGAGAATTATACGGCGATTTGCTAGGTCTTATGATATTACTTTTTAATAGTTTTTGAACTTTATCATTAATTTGTTTTTTAAATTGTTCCGGGTAACGGTAATTACGCGTATAAATTGGATTTTCATTCGTTGTTATTATTTTATGTTTTATTAACCCTGTTGAATTTAAATTCTCGTCGTCCCTTTTTAATACTTCGCCATGTTGGCTAATAATTTCGATTAATTCTTCCTTTATTTCCGGACTAATATGTTCGTGGCGAATTAAGTTTTTAATTTCGTTTTTATCATTAATAAAAAATAAGTCATTTTCTAATTTGAATTTTTTCTTTTTAAATTTTAATTCATTTTTTTCTAAATTAATTTTTAATTTTAGTTTTTTCATTGTCTCGTAGCCCAATAAAATATTAAACCTTTCGCTAAATGGAAATATTAAAAATTTGACTTTTTGATTAATTCCTATCAGGGGCATTAGGTCAATTATCACGCTTTGTGATCCTTCCGCCGTTCCCGTAGGTGTTCGAATTGCAAAATCCTCTTTAGAAATTTCCGAGAAATGTGGAATGTGATCGGGGTGTATATAATTTTTTGTAGCACCCGTATCAATTAGCCATTTATTTCCCATACTGTCAATTAAGTTCGGTAAATCGTTATTTAAGTTTAAGTCATGAATTTCTATTCGTTTATCCTGGTTATCTGTTTGTTTATCTGGTTTAGAATTTAAATTGTTTATATCCGGTCCGGAGGTCTGCTTGTGCTCGGGCCTAATTCTAAAAAATGATTCTGTCTTTGTTCTAATGATTCTATACGCTCTTGTAATAATTTTATCTGTTTATCCTTTTCCTCTTCTATCGCGTGTACTCTATTAGAAACGGTTCTCATTGAAACAGTGTTGGAGTCTATTTGGGGTTGCTGATAATTTTGTTGCCTAAAATTTCTGGAGGGCGGTTTATTAAAAAATTTATACTGTGACTGGGGGTCCCATTGTTGGTTATAAATTGGTGTTTGATATTCTATTGCTCGCTGTTGTGGCCGGAAGTTATGTTGATTGTTATTGTTATAAGCATTAAAGGTTGGACTTTGTTCATGCTGATACGGTCGGTATTGTTGAGGATTATTGTACGACGCATATTGCTCGCGGTGATACTGATGGGGTCGGTTGTAATTTTGATAATCATGGTGGTTGTTAAAGTTTGGTCGGTACTCTTTGTTTTTAAAATTATTTTCGAAATTTTTCTTTTTATAATTATTTTGTACCGGACTGTTTTCAGAGTGTTTTTTATCCCCATAAATTCTGTGAACAATGTGGGCCGCGCTATTTCTTAATATTTCTTCTAGGTCTTCTAACGAGTCAAATTTAATGTGATAAATAAAATCTGTTAATGCCGGATGTAAGCTATGTACTGCGTGATGGGATATCTGTTTGTCATACCTATACATTTCGTCCTGTTTGTTTAGTATCTCATTGTCTGAATAAATACGTGCGTATAAATCGCATCTTTTTTGGCCCAGTCGTTCTAAGAAATCGAGTGGGTTCTCGTTATGATAAGTCCGCGTATTTAAAATTTCTGAAATTAATTGTTCCCTAGTTCTCGTGTCCTGATATTTTCTTTTTAAGAATTTTATTATTTCTTTGACGGTATTAAATTCTTTGTCATATACGGCGACTTTAGCTTTACCTGTTAATTTATTTAAAATTGTTAAAACTAATTTTGCTTGATTTGTATTTTTATGAGTATTGTCCTCTTTACAATATAAATTATATAAAAATTCGCTGTTTCTGATAAAATCAACTAGTTGTAACGGATTTCCGTCGTATTCCGGGATTAATGCTAAATCGTGATTTTTAATTTCAAGAGCCATATTAATATCTTCTTTTTTAACTAACGTTGAACCTGTTATTTTTAAGTTACTTAATTTTTCTTCCAAACCATTCATAAAGATAAATGCTAAATTTAAATTATTATACTTATTACTAACTTATATTTAAATTACAAAATTACTTAAAAATAAAAATAAAAATAAAAAATAATTATACTTTTTC
Source organism: Euschistus heros (assembly GCA_003667255.2). Taxonomy (NCBI): domain Eukaryota; kingdom Metazoa; phylum Arthropoda; class Insecta; order Hemiptera; family Pentatomidae; genus Euschistus; species Euschistus heros. Next base: position 93,102 of record RCWM02000390.1, read on the forward strand.
TTGATACAACGATGTCTTCGTTGTCTTCGATGTCTTCTCAATGACTTCCTCCTTTAGCTCCTTCCCGTCGATTCCTTAGCAAAGAGGTTGAAGGTCCTTCTGGTTAAGGTATTGGAATACCAAAGCGCTCTCAAAGACTTGAAGATCTGCTGATGTATTAGTACTCAGCTCCCAATCTTCTCATGCCAGTGGAAAGAGGTCTCGCTGTTCTGTACCTGAAATAAGATAGAACTGCCGCGAAGTTACGTTAACGCTTCCAAATGTCCCTCCGTTCGGGCGCCAGCTAAATAAAAGGTTCACGGGGCTGAGTTTTTAAAAAGAGATTTTATTGAGAAGTACATACATTATCAAGCAAAAGCACAATCTTAAAGCCTATTACAAAACTTCGTGGAACAAACTGACATCATAACGGGTAGAGGCAGAGTGTCACCGGACGAAGGTGGGGGTGCCTCTTTTATACAATTATCTAGGAGAGGGGATAGTGTACATTTATTTATTATTCCTTAATACCATTGGGTTTCTATAACTATATATATATATATATATATATATATATATATATATATATATATATATATATATATATATATATTGTATTTTATTTATTTATTTTGTTTCCAGATCGGCCAGTCAAGTCTTAGATGGGTGTTTTAACAATACCAATAATAATTTAATTGTAGTAGAGGGAATCGTAGAGTCTCATGCAAGAGACACTCATGACAAATAAGTTCCCTAATAATTTTAGAAGAATTGTAACCAAAGAATAATTACATAATAATAATGAATTAAAAGAAAAAAAAATGAAGAAACAGTAGAGTTTAGAAGGCTTTACAATGCGGAACTGCATGATTTATATCCGGTAAATATAGTTTAAGTAATAGCAGCGCAACTCTTAAAAAGGGCATGTAAAGTCGTTGGGTTTAGTAATGGCCTAATTCCGAAAAAAGTAATCAGCTTGGTGCCGTCGGGTAAACGACCGAGGGGTAGACCGATGCGAAGATGCGAGGGATTTGGGCTTTGGAGGAGTGGGTCGGAGGGAGGTGTGTGGTTAACGGTTGGTGGTGTCGGCATCTGAACCTTCGGTTTCGCTAAGCCTTTATTTATTTATTATAATGATAAAAAAATATGTATGTAATGTAAATAAATAAAAACATAATGTTTAAAATAAATATGACAAAATTAAGTACTTAACATAAAATTAATAATATTAATAATAACAGAAAAAAAATCATAATAAAAAAATAAATTATTAAATAGTCAAGAAAATTTTAATTCCAGCACGTCTTAGATAGTAATATTTCGCACCCACTATGACATGGTTTTTGGAAAAATTGCAAATGAGCTAGCTTATTATATAAATAAGATTTTGACTTTGAGTGACTTGAAAACATCCAATTTTATAAATCACAGGTAATTTAAACATAAATATTTTAATGTTGAAAATGGACCTCTTTCTACTGTCCATATTAAGATTACTATTAAATTATTTGTGGCTTTTGAAAACTACTAAAAGTACATCTTCTTGTTCATACACGTGGATTTAATGGGATCTTCAGATGTAGCCAACATTTTACTATATCGACTATTAATTACAGTAAATACCACTAATAACCAGTAATGTCAAATTAATTATTACAGATTTTGATTAAATTTTTTCTATTGTGGTCTATTTCAAGAGGCTGAAAAAAAATTGGACAATAGCTTTTAAAATGAACAAAAAAGAGATATTTAGGGAACGTATGTAATGCAAAATATTCAATTGGAAAAATAGGTAAATTAAATCGAATTATCAAGCCATCTATTTGAACTCGATTAGTAGATCCAAGCCATCGCTCATTTTGACTTGGTGATTTATCGGCCTTCGTATTTCACTCTCTTCTTCCGTTGTAATCGCTTTTAACATTGTCGTAGGGACTAAAAACGATGTTAACAATCGTCCAATTTAAATTTAAATTATATATGTACTTAATTGACTTGCAAGTTTGAAAGTTAATTATATTCATTCAATGGTTATAAAAAAAAAAAAACCTTGATTTTAATTTAAAAAATGATGCGCTTCAGCTTTCTTGATAAGAGTACTTTTTATGGTTCGTGACTTTGATTTTCCTCCGGTAGATGGTGCTCATAACCGGTGACAGATATAGGGTCACGTCGCATTAATAGAAGGACTTTTATGAGGTTGAATGACCCTATATTGCACCATCTTTATGACTTCCGCTGTCATATTGTCCTTTTCCACCAGGGCTTACTGTCTTCCTTTACATGTAGTGTGACTTTTCAATCTTCAACTCTATTCTGCTTGTCTGATACAGCCTTGTAAAATGTTTACCCTGATATCTGAGCTAAAAATATTTTCAGATACAATTCTTTATAACTTTGTAAGTTGCAAATAGTGATAATGCTCCTAATAATAATAATAGTCCACTTTAAGATTCATTGAGTTTTATCCAGGAAAAATTTTTTCTACCATCCTTGGCCACTCTCTCCTTCCACAATTAGAATTAGTTTTCTTCCCTAAGGATGCTCTTTTAAGATGGCGGAATTTAACGATTTTATTAGTTTTTATATAGTCCTTAAGGATAATATATTGAAATATTAAACGATTTTTAAGCTATTTGATCACTACATATCTGTGCCTCGGATGTATAGAACACTGTGTTCATTTTGTACTATAAATACATTATTACGTATTCTTATTCACCTTGTTTCACTTTATCAAGAGGTATAGAATTCTATGTGTTTTATTAAAATTTATTGTAAGGTGTTTCACACAAATCTATTTTTTATTTTCTTTTTAAGAAGAAGGGAGGGGCTTAACGTCCTAATGTATTCCAACTAGGGCAAAAAAGACGGTTTATCCTTCAGGTTATCTACCTATTCTAACCAGAGTGGGAAGGTCAAGTTTTATTTCGTGCACACAAATTTAATAAACAGTTGAGTTATGGTAATATTTTTATTTATTCTTAAGCCAATTGCAGTCCAAAATCATGGCTCGGAATAGCCCTCATGTCTTCTTCTTTAGCAGCCTCCTCTTAGTGATTTTCAGTGTTGGGGAAAATAGTTATTATAAAAAGATAAATTTTAATTTAAAACTATCTCTTTCCAGACTTATTCTCTTCCCACAAAAATAGTTTTCTACTGGTAAAATGACGTATTTTTATTATTATAAGAAGAAGAAAACTCAATTTCTTCCAGACTGCAAAAAGCAATAGATCCTGGATTTGTCTATCTATAACGGCTGTTTTTAAATTTTGTTTTAGAATTAAATGGATCAAATTATTTAAATTACTAATTAAATTAAATTATTAACAATTAATGACTATTCGAAATATAAGATGAGAGAAAATAGGGGTTCCAAACGTGACTTATTTCATTGAAACCAATATAGCTTCTATAGGGTAGGTCCTAGCGCCAAATAGTATATAACAAAAATTACCTGCCGAAAAATTTTCGATCCAAGCAACACCAACTGAGCTAGATTGTGTCAAACTATTACATTTTTGAGGTTGGAAAAATATAAACACAAGCTAAACAAAAAAAGTATTGACCCCTAGTTAAAAGACATATCTATCTCAAAAAAATAAACTTTAGAAGACAACTTGTTCCCTAAAGCCGGCACCACACATTCGTGTTATGTCATAACACGCAACACGAAACAATTTTCACCGAACCTGTTTCGTGTTATGTCATAACACATAACACATAACACGAAACAAAGATGAAAAAGTTCTCTGTTATGGCATAACACCTAACACGAAACAATGACGAAACAGTTCTCTGTTGTCATGACAATACATCAATACCTACAAAAATAAGCCAAGTTCGTAAAAATACATGCATCTACAATTTTTTTAATATGTTGGTAGGACCCATGAGGATAGTTAAAATCCAAGTTTTCAAACCTCAAAATCAGGTGGGATGTTCGTAGTAATCGATAAACCGCGGAATTGTAGCACTATTTTCGTTTTTCATTTATATCTCTAAAATATGAAAATTTGCTTCACATAGCATTTACTATATTAAAGAGTACTAAATGTGTGACAATTTAATTCTAACCGCAGCCATATAGATTAATTGGTTGCGGAAATACAGTTCTCCAAAAAATAGTGATTTTTCACAATATTTGAAAATTTTCCGTTGAGTCAAGTTCTCGGCCGCATTCTAACAAAAGTACTGGTTTCACAATAATTTCTTCAAGAAAGAATTTAAAAGAAATTTGATTAGCTTTTATTTGATACCGAAACTGTACCCGTAGACAAACTTTTTTTAGAAACGGGAAAATATTACTAAATCGAATTAGAGGTAAAAAATTGCATTGCTGGTTTTAAAAGCGAATAAGAGAATTGGCAGGAATCTACCTGTTTCTTTTTCAGATTAAAAACATGTACAAGTATATATTGCTGTATTTAAAAACATGTATTTTAGGCTTGTATCCTTCGATGTATAAATCGTCTGGGCTATGATCTATTGTTTTTCCCTGTTTAGGAGAAATAGAGTTTTATCCTTCGGCCACCCCTTTCTTAAATCTTCAATTTTATTTTGCCATTGTTTCAGGACTCTTTAGTCTCTCAAATACCACTTTTTTTTTAATACGAGGCTACTTAATGTCCTGAGAGTCAGCTCTTATTATTTCTTTATAACATTATCTCATGTGTTAAGTTTATAAGCATTATTTACGCCATGATCTATTTACTTTCAGACTGAACTAAGAGCAAAAATGAAGATAACCTACGAAAATCTCTTCTTGACTAATTAATTAGACGAAAAAACTCTGTCAACAACGTAGTTTCCCATTACAAATGCTACCGTAAAAAAAATATACTTGATATAGTCCAGTTCAATTCAAAATGTATAAAATTAGCTAGCGAATTAAATTATATATTTTTTTAAATTGTTACGTGCTTACTTAACGTTATTTATTATCAAATTTAATAGTTCATTTTAAAACAGTTATTATTGATAATAATGATTAACTGGGCTTCACGATTATTCGCTGTTGATAAGCGAATTTGTGAATAAGCGATTCTCTCTGTTTCGGCTTGTGTTATGGGGAAACAAATTTCCTTTGATGTGTGTTAAAAACCGCCTCCTATAGCGATACAGCCATAACACGAGCAGAAACAACTTGATAACACATAACACGAGCCGAGTGCCCATCCACACATTCGGCATCTTCAACGAGCATGTCTGTTTCGTGTTGCGTGTTATGTCATAACACGAATGTGTGGAGCTGGCTATACGGCTATAACAGGATCTGAAACAATATCGTAATACATAACACGAGCCGAGTGCCCATCCACACATTCGCCAATCTTTGACGAGCATGTCTGTTTCGTGTTGCGTGTTATGACATAACACGAATGTGTGGAGCCGGCTTAAGAATAACGTAAAGGCACGACTCAAATGGAAATTTTCTGGGCGCGATAGTTGATTAGGAATAATGTATCTAAGTTATAAAAGTACTAGTAAAATATAAATAATGCAAACAGATAAAATTTACATATGTTTAAATGTTTACATTTGCTCGGAAGATTCAGGAGGTGAAAAAAAAAACTGAATTTCTCCCTGACTAGGAAAAACAATAAATCATGGATATGTCTATCTATAATCTACTGATTTTCCTAATTAACATTTTATAATTAAAATATTAAATTACTTTAATTAATAATTAAATTGAATTAACAACTAAAGATTATTCCAAATAAACAAAAGTGAGAGAAAACAGTGGTTTCAAACGTGACCTTTTTCACGTTAAATCCAATATAGATCCTAAACGGTTGGTCCTAGCGGCAAATGTTATGTAACAAAAAATAATTTTCATTAAATATTTGACAGGAAACAATTGACAAATGTTCAATCCAAGTAACACCAGCAGGGCTAGAGCCTATCAAAATGTAACGTTTTTGAGGGTGAAGAAAACGTAACACCAAAACAATTTAGACGACCAGGCTAAAGACATATCCATGTTAAAAATAGATGGTGTTTAAAGGAAATCATAAAAGAGTGTTTTCGAATAAAAATGGCCTAGGAATTCTAAATGAAGGAAGCACGAATTCTTTCGGTGCATAGGTGTTTACAAGATGATGAGTTGGTGGTTACCTCTCGTATTTAAGAGGTGGATGGAGGAGCGCATAGTAAGGTAGTACCTGTAAGGATATACGTGAGTTTTATGAATATAGATCTCAATATATTTCTTGTCTTGGAGTTTAACTGTAGCGTTTAAATTTTCGAAAATCATATCAAAACTTTTATCCGACATCATGAAGTAGAAATAAGGGTTAGTTTGTGATTAATAATGAAATGAAAAATAAACTTTATATTGAGAGTTACTGTCCCCTAAGAATAGCAATAATGCACAATTACAGGTAGGTATGATTGCCTGGTCGCTTTATTTACAATTTAAATGCTTCAGTAATTACAGCATATATTGTCGACAGGAAATAATAATAATAATAATAATTGTTTCTAAACAGATATCATTAAGACCCAAAAACAACATTTTTGGTAAAAGGATAGAATAATTCACAACTTACAGTACAGGATTTTTTTTTATTATATATTTTTTAAACTTTAAAACTTTTATTTGCATCTGTAATACACCATTACAATCAGAAAATGTTCCATAATGCTGGACAAATTACTTCAATTAATTTATTTAAAACCCTATTGTTCATGGGCAGATAATATTTTTAACCTATAGTTAAGGAAATTCCCATGTAAATTATTTGTTTCCTTTTCAAAAATCAAGTTTTGTAATTAATATATTTTGTTTTGTATTCTTAAAACGATTTCATCCATTGAATGGATCCGCCGAAAAACATTTTAAGTGACAAACGTACGGTTTTGAGTAATCAGTGAAAGTAAATCATAATCTCAAGTTTTTGTTAGTTTTGTAGGTTAGATTTTATATTTGCATATTGATTTGTTATTTTTACATTTATAATGACATAATGGAGTACTATATCATACTATGACGTACTATTATACATTTTAAAACCTTTGAAATAGCCACTTAGGAAATTTTGTCACTTAGAACTATTTTCGGCGGATAAATGCAATTGTTATCATTAAATTTTAATACCAACTGCTGCTTCGTTAGAAACTAAATATAATATTCCTGCCAATTCAGCCATCCTCCAGTGAGCATCTGAATCTAAGTTCTGGGATTTCCTACCCCACTCAGCCCTCCCAACCCAGCCTGAATAGTTAATGTTGTAATTACTGCAGGTCGTGTCTGTTAGGTTGAGTTCTCAACACGGTCAACATTGATTGAGCACTCGCCATGGCGGTAGGTCTGTACGTCTAGTGATAAAGTCTCAGAGTTAAATCTTTGAAAATGTAGTCAGCAATGCCATGTTGGGATTCAAATGTTTCTGTGGATATTACTTGGTCTGTTTTCAAGCTTTTGATGTTTCGTATGTTTTAGCAATGATTCATTTCAGACCCAATCAGGATGTTACTGTCAAATAATAATGATCGACAATTTATAATCAAACATATTGAGTCTAATTACGAAATCATCCTGATACATCACAAAGCACAAGCTTTACTCTGATTAAACATACATTTACATAACGTTCGTTCACGATTTAATGACAGACTACATGGAAGTAATCAGATATTCACATAATACAAAGCCGACAAGAAACATAATAACAAGAAAAGTAAGTACCTGGACAAGAAATTTGCTCCAATACTTTTTTTTTTTTTTTTTTAATGATGTTGTTCCCCCATTGTTTTAATAATTATGCCTAAAGGAGATACTGTTATGTGTTAATCTCTCTCATCCTTATTAGGTGATGAAGAAGAGAAAGTAATATTTATTCTGAGACGCCTTGACCCCTAAGAATAGCATAAAAGTACAATAAAAATGTATTAATATCTGGCTGCGTTCATATCATACAGGAACTTCTGTATATAATAAGTAATATACTTATAAATATTTAAGATGGCAATTAATCCTTAAAACAAATAGAATTTGTAGACAAAACATTTTTATACATTAGTTTAATAGGTTGGGTAACAAAGGTATTGAAAACAAATACGCTTATTGTCACGATTATTTTAATTTAAAAAAAAAAATCATTAAAGTTATAAAAATAAATAGAAAGAGAAAAAGTTAAATTTTGGTGGCCTTGTTAATTAAATTTACTATTTGATTGTGTGATTTTAGTCAGATAAAATGTAAACCTTCGTTAAGAGTGTTTATGTGAATACTTAATTTGAAGATTTTGATGATATGTCCGGTTATTACCAATATCATTACTACTGAAAACAAACTGTTAATAAATGCTTAAGGGTAACACGTTTTATTTTTATTTAATTCCAAGATATTGCTTTAATTGTCTTGCGATATGGAATTTTTACTATTTACTTAGGGACATGGTTATTAAAAGGTCGAATCAAGCTTTGATTATATAGTTGCATTTTATAAGATGTTAAGAACTGGAAGGAGGAAATTGTTATTCTGCAGTGTAAGGTACTTCGGTCGCTCACTCACGTTCCTTGTTTACTGCGTCGATTTCATTGAATCTAAGAAAAAACGGACTCAACAAAGCTCTTTACTTAAGGACTCAAACAAAAAAAAAAAAAAAAAAAAAAAAAAAAAAAAAAAAAAAAAAAAAAAAAAAAAAAAAAAAAAAAAAAAAAAAAAATTATATATCTGGAAAATACCGATAAGCCATTGTAAGTTAGGATTGATGAATTAATTGCCATTTCAATTGGAATTGTTTGAATGTAATAAAAACGGATCCTAAACCCTTTTTAGTTAAACCCAAAAAATTAATTTTAAAAAAAAACTTAACCTACCTGGCCCTTTCTACTCCTGATAATTATATTTAATAATAACAACAATATATTTGATCTCTTGTCTTACATTTTTGAAAACTTTAGTATATATAATCTATGTAACGAAGTGCTGGTGTTTTGAAAATTTTGTATTTTTTAGAACTTACGATGAATGCTTGAAATTCGAAACTAGTTTTATAATAAAATAATTACAGTAGAAGTGGTAATTAATTCATCAATCATAATTGTATTGATCCTTCTATGACTTTGCACCCCAAGTGAAGTCATTACAAGTTACTTAAGAATTGACATTATTTATATGTAATTAGAAAAATCACAAAAGTAATATCTTATGTAAATAAATACACAGAGTACTAAAAACAGGTTCTCAAGTTTTTTGTTGAGGTTTCTGATACGGAATAAAAAAATTTCAATATGCAGATAGTGAAGTGTCTTATGTATATGAGTTGAGAAACATGTCTTAAAAAATTAATATTTTCTTAGCTTACAACACCATATTTTAAAATTTACCTCAGGTATTTTTATCTTCTGCTCTAACAAAGGAAGAAAATTGAAGATTTCTTATCGGCCATTTCGGACGTTTCGCCTTCAGTTCAGTAATTTATATTTTGCTTACCCTCTTTTGTCAGCTTATCTTTCGAATTTGTTGCGATATCTTTGAGGTTAGTATTAGCTATTTAAAGGAAATTATTTCAGCAGAGGGGTTGTAAACATGGTTTAGATAACTCCCTGGTGTTAAACTTAATTAGAAGTTGAAAATTACTTCCAAGCGTTCTTGGTGAGCCACATGTCTTTTAGTAGCAAAGTTGTTTCAGATTTCTCCTCCTTTTAGTTAATGGAAACTTATTAATCTTACCAGCTTTATCGTATTATTATTAAATATAATTATCTTGATAATTATATTTATCAATAACAAAAATAAAGTGGCTACAATATCTAACTTATCAAAGCAGTTTTCTAAAAAATATTTTTTTTGAAATGTTCAGCTTTGGTCAATTATTCTAATAAAAAAATTATTGCATTGTTAATAAATTAGAAAATGTTTAAACTAAATGTTGAAAATTATTATATAATAATAATAAAAGGAGGAAAGAAAAATATTACGACCAAGAAAGACTGAAGAAGGTTTTAAACTAAAAAGTAATACAGAAATATATAAAAATGTTGAAAAATTAAATGGAGCTATGAGAAAACGTGGATTGACATTCAATGGACATTTAATGAGAATGGATGAGAGAAGGCTAACAAAGAAAAGTTTTCAACACAGCCTCCAAAAACAGAAAACGAATACATGGTAAAAGAAGATATGATGGTAGCATATATACAGGATTCAATTTGGGGCAGAGACGAATTGCAGACAGCAGTCGACAAGATCAAATTTCCAGAAGTAGTTAAAACACAAAATGATAGACAATGGTCAGATGAAAGGAGGAAACATCCGGCAGAGGTGATGAAGAAGTATTGGAAGGAACGGAAGAGTGAGAAAAAAATGTTGAACATGATCCACAGGTGGCTGAATTCGAAAGAATAATAATAATAATAGTAACAAAGTTCTTTATTTATTCTGGGACCTAAAGTCCCTTAAGAATAAAAAATGATGTACAGTACAATCTTGATAATCCGACACATATGGGACCACGCAACCGTCGGATTATCAAAGAATTCCGGATTATCGAGAGTAATAGAAAAAAATGAAAGAATGTATTTAGATATATTGAAAATGCTTACATATTGTAGAAATAAATAAAAACTATACACAAATATATGTAATTTTTCTAGGAAAAATAATCATTGATTGTTTTTTGTTTCTTGGCATTATATATTTTATCAAAAATTCCCTCTTGTAGACGTTTAAGCACCAGGACATCATCATTTGGGACCGCCATTCTCTTTGGCCCATTTGAAGCACACATGGAGAGCTTTGAAAACTTTGCTGTCAGAGACGGTTCACCGGTTCGAACCCACGAAGTCATCAGATTCGTCTTCCGGGGATTGAATTTGGTCGAGGATATCTTCCTCAGACAGTGACTGAAAATTTTTCTCGCTTGTTCCTTGAAGCCAATCAGTGTTATCCTCATTTGTCAGGGCAACCCTTGACTCACATTCCTCGGAAAGCTCTTGCACAAATTGGGAAGTCAATTCTAAAGACGAGTTAACTTTTTCAGGATGATCACCCATGACTTGTGATTTGAAAGTGAGGGTGCATTGGCCAAATCTTCCACGAACACTAGATAGAGTCACTTTAAACTTTATTCCAGCTGTGAGCTAGATCGAAAACGACATCTTTAATGTTGGTTTTTTTCAAACAAATATTCCGTCAGTTTGTTTTATTATATCACAAAGGAGCCATTTTTTGTAATTACTTTTTATCTGCTGGATTACATTTTGGTCCTTAGGTTGCAAGAGTGGTGTCGTGCTTGGAGGCCTGTAGAGGAATTAGCTTATCTTCGGAGTGTAGATCCTCTTCTTTAGGGTGTCTAGGTGCGTTATCCAAAAGGAGCATAGCTTTAGCAGGCAGGTTATGGTTCTTTGAAAATTTTTTCACATTAATTAAATTTTTTAGATTCAGTAGTGCCGAGAATTTTTGTTGTTTACATCTCGTGGTAAACATGCGATTGCGTTTCCCGGAAGACGTCGGATTACCGAACGTGCCGGACTAACGAACTGTCGGATTATCAAGATTGTACTGTACAGCCAAGAACCTTCAGAGCCGTAAAATGAAGTAATATTCTTAAAACAAAATAACACGTGATAATAAAATAAAAACAAAAAAAAGATATTAACAAAAATTAGCAAAAAAGTTAATATCAATTTTATACAAAAACATAAAATTTCATGAATATAAATTGTTATTATTTTATACAACTAAAAAGTGGCTATTGATACTTTTTGTGGTTCTGGATGGATATTAGGCGGTTGAAGAAGTGGTATTTAAAAGTGGAAATGATAATTGAATAACGAATGTTGAGAGGGATGGAGTTCTAGAGAGAAGAGGATTGGATTACGAAAGATCTGTCGAAAGCAGCTGAGCAATGAGCAGGAGTATACAAATCTGATTGAGGGGAATGGGTTTGGCGGGTAAGAACTAAAGAGTTCGAAAATGTAAGGTGGACGTTGGGATTAGACTCCTTGAAAGAGAAAGCATGCCAGAAAATACTAAAATTTAAGTCTTTTTTTTTTATCATATCAAAATCAAATTATTTTTCATTTCAATTTGGTTTCCAAACTGTTTCTTAAGCCCTGACATACTATTAAAACATCATCCAGTGAAATATTAGGTTGTACATTCTCCCGTTTACAGTTTTTAGTGAAACGTTTTAGTAATATTTGCAAGGAGACTTATTACATATTAAATAAATGAAATCCAGAACCTTTTAAATGTTCAATTTTTCAACTAAATGGAAAATTAATTTTTTTAAATACATTTCCTGGATTGAAATTAGCTTGTCTATTACATATAATTATTACTGTATTTTTTTTGTTTCTTATAAAGTAAGTTTGATTTTTAGCTTTCCTATGAATTACTTTATTTAAAGTAGGAATTTATTTTTAGGAAATTAGTCCGAGGATAGTCGAGAGTTGATTTTTTTTTTTCCTTCTTATAAACGTTTAAATGAAAATAACCTATCCTGCTCTATAAAATAATACTATCTATATTTAACCTAAATTATATGATCGATATAATCTTCAATAGTTGCCCATAGGATCGATTATGACGGGATTGAATTGGCACTCCGGTAGTCAGGCAGTGGTTGCCCTAGTTGTTGTGGTCTACCGACACTGCTCCCATTCCCTTTGAGCCAGCTGCTGATGACATTGGCTTATTGTACCTGTGTTGGCCATTTTAATTAGATGTATATGAATAATATGAAGTTATCCATAATTAGTCTGATGCATTAAACCAATAATGATATTATTGTATTTAATATTCTAAACATTGCATTTAATTAACTTATTTTAATAATACATTGAATAAACAACTGTTTAGATTAGAGTGAACGTCTAAGCAGGTCTAATATTTTATACTAAAATAGGCAGATTGTAAAACTCTTCAAACGTTTTTTATTTAACTATATATTAGTATTTACAACTGTATAGATTACACAGGCCAACGATGAAAAAACTTTTTTACTTAAAACACCTTATTATTCTGTTTTTTAGGGTGCTAAATCAAAACATGACACTTATTAAGCCGTATTACCTACCATTTTTTTCACATTTGCACATCAGTATAATAAATTTTTTGATTTATTACAGAATTTAACAGCTTTTATATACTACAAATAAAATTGTAAAATAATTTGTGCTGGATGTAGAAGAGTTGGCAGCACTGCTGACACAGATATAGATATAGATGAGCAAGATGACGAAGAGTTCCAATGTGCTATAGAAAATATAGAACCTAAACTGTTTACTCAGACTGAGCTTTATATTTATATTTAACGACTTAATTAGGGATCTTGGGTTAACAAAAGAAAAGGCTAAATTGCTTTTTTTTTTTTTATTTAATTGAAAAAGAAAAGAACTTGGTTGGCAGTTGGAACTAGCATATATGTGTATAGGAAGAGAGAGCAGCAGTTTTCGAAATTTTTTTAACAAGAAGGTGATTTAGTTTACTGCTCAGACATTCCAGGTCTGATCAAAGAGTTTAGTGTTGAATACAAAAAAACAAGACTGGAGGCTGTTTATTGATTCTTCCAAAACTAGTTTAAAAGCTGTTTTATTACACAATAGTAACACTTATGCATCTATACCATTGGCCATTGTGTACATATGAAAGAAAGCTATGAAAACCTAGAAATAGTGTTGAATAAAATTGGCTATTCGGCTCATGGTTGGATGATATCTGGTGACTTGAAAGTAACATGCATGCTTCTTGGTCAGCAAGGCGGTTTTACCAAATGTCTTTTGTGTGAATGGGACAGTAGAGCAAGGGATCAACATTGGTGCAGAAAGAACTGGCCTGTGAGGGAGTCCTTAAAACCTGGCGAGAAGAACATTCTCCGCAAAAACCTTGTAGATCCTAGAAACATTCTCTTACCACCTCTACATATAAAGTTAGGCCTCATGAAACAGTTATATAATGCTTTATATTTATATGAAACAGTTATAAAAAAATCAAATTTCTCAAAAACTACTGGTGATACAAAAAAACTAAGATCAGATTTGGATTCAACACACAAAAATCTATCAAAGTAAATCTATCAGCTATCAAAGTAAACAAAGTTTTCAAAAACATTTTTTATGTTGGCCTGTGTTATATACGACAAATAAATTTGAGTAAAATGATTACAATGGCATGCTAATAACATGTAACTACTCACTAGTAGCATAGATATTGTTAAAAAATAAAATCAAGGTGAGCTGATTTTGATATTTTTGTTTGAATCATTGAAATAAAAAAAAAAAAAAACTTTATTCTGGGACTAATTGCCATTGTACTTAATATGTAATTAAGAATAATACAGAGATATAATGGCATGTTACTGCTGTCCGGCTAAGTAAATTTTGATCAGATACAATAACAAATATGATAGAAGAGACTTAAATGTATAAAAATAATAAAATTAAAACAGACTTTTATGTTCGTTCCATAAGGAGGAAAGATGAAAGAGGATGTTGAGGAAGAAAATGGTGTTAACGATGGAATAATTAAAGGGTTCCCGCTATTATTTCTGGAAATTAGGGATTTTCAGGATATTTGTGCGATGTGGTGCTTCCAGGAGGGAAATTGATCAATGATAATTTCTATGCTTTTAACAGAGGAACAGAGGGTGATGGGTTCATCATTGAGGGTTAGTTAGGGTGGTAATGCGTAAAGGTTTTGAGATTTAAACTGGAACCTATTAGAAAAGGCGCGGCTTGTGGCGGTGAGCCGGTACGTGTTACAAAAGTTGACCTAAAACGTCGTTATAAAAACATTTATGCTTTCTTTAAAACATCAGGAAATTTAAAAAAATTGCTAAATTTATTTCTGATAATAAAGATTACAACATGAGTAGTACGCTATTTTAGCCTTCAGAAGGCGCGTGTACCCTACAATGAAAGTTTTTCCCGTATTTAGTTTTAAATCATTGGTGTTGGACCAGGCACTAATACTATCAAGATTTTATTGTGTTTTATACATCTAATAACTCTGAAGAGGCAAACGATGTCAGAGAATCATCTGCATAGAAGTGATGGGAACAATGTAGGATTGTCTTATTATTCAGAGAAATGTTAAAATGAATTCAGAATATTATATATTTAAAATAATTTCTCAGAGTGGGGATTGTAATAGGTTTATATTTATTTTAAATATTTCATAAATTTACTAAAAGTATTTCCTTGTGTTGTAAATAAACAAAGATGAATTGCGACCATGGGCAGAACAGAATTATTTGCAAGGTTGATGCGAGTCCGCATGAACACAACCCACCCAGTTCCCATTAGTAATCCTAAAATAATAGTTGGTTGTATTTCTACTATTTATGTAAATAATTATTTTGACTAATTGGTTCATTTTTTGTGACGAATTAGCTTTATGGGGTAATTAATTTTTATAATGCATCTGCATTTTCAGAATAAAAAATAAAATAAGACAAAAGATCTAAGGGAAATACAGCCACTTGAGATGTCTAATGTTTAGTTAAACTTAAAATGTGTTTTGTTTGTTTGTTTATTTCGTTTAACGTCACTTTATGCTGCTATGGCTAATCGGACGATGCTACGGTGGGAGTCCTAAATTTTGCCTATTCAGGTATAATTAGGATAGGGTTCCTTAACGAGTACCTGACATCGCACAGGCTCGGGACCCCCATCTTACGTCCCTTCCGAAGGACGGCATAGCTAAGGATTTTTTACTCCCTTTAAAAAATCCTAAGGTCATCTGCCGGGCTGCGAACCCGCGATCTTTGGTTTAGTAGGTTGCTATGCTAACCACCACACCACAGGTGACCCTGTGAATGTGTTTTGTATTTTTAGCTTCTTTTTTTTTCTGATCGGGCAGTAGACTCAAACCTTTATTGCTGCAAGACAGGACTTATACAATTTCGAGTGCAAAGTGCCCCGCTTTGGTCGAGCGGATTTTTGTTAAACTTTACACGAAAATAGGATAAAAATAATATTAATTGCAAACTATATATCAGTCATATTAGCTAGTTCAGTAGAGTTTGACTAAGATAATTATAATTATTATAATTTTAATTATAATCAAAAAGAAGGAAAAAACATTTGTCGTGAAATTGGAAAATAGTATGAACCAGAAATTTTCAGAATAATAAATAAGCACTGATAAAAAATAAAAAAAGGGAGAGAAGGAATGAAAATATAGGAAGCCGATTCCCTTGGTACGGAAACAATCATGCAAGCAATCAGAGGGAATGGAAAATCTTTCATCCATTTGGAAATCCCACCGAGGCGGCAAAAATGTAAGCTATGGAAGATAAAACAAAATTTTGAATGCACTGTTACAATCAACTGAAGTGTAAAATTATTTTCTTATATGCATGAATGTTGGTTACCTATATATATATATATATATATATATATATATATATATATATATATATATATATATATATATATATATATATATATATATATACTATTATATAAAAGAATAAGCTATTTTTCCTTTGTGATCACTAACCGCGAAAACTACTGAACCAAATTTTATAATCTTCATAGTACAAGGAAAGTTTAGCAGTAATAAAACTTACAGATTTTTAAATAAGTTGTCATAAAAAAAAAAAAAAAAATAAATAAAAAAATGAAATAAAATAAAACACCATTCGAGAAAGGTTACAAATTACGGCGTTATATAGAGCTAGGCATTTATGATAAAATTTACTTATTTTTAATTAGGTAAATTGTTATTATAAAAGCTATAGATATGTAGTGCGACATGTGGATACTAGCGAAGTTTGAAAATTAACCAATATGTGGTTAGGTAATTATTTCTTCTCCATTCCGCAAAACTACTGACCACATCTGAACGAAATTTTAATTACTTTATTTCCATAGCTATAGGAAGATTCAACAATAATAAAAATTTAATGTACAATGCAAAGTGGCGGAAACGAGGTTTATATGCTTTTATGGTAAAAAATCAAAATCCAGCCAGAGGAAATCAATTTAATTATTTCTGCTGAATCAAAATTATTACCCAATCACAATGTTGACCTTTTGCTTTATTATATTGTTTGTAAAAATATGATTCATAGGCCTATAGCTGTAAGCACTGATAATGCAGTCCATTATCCGAAAGTTTCGTAATAGTCTCTGCCAGAATTGGATGCCAAATTATGCTTTCATGTAATCTTCAACCACCCCTGTTGAATTTTAAAGAGGTTAATAATTACTTCTATGCCTGAAAATATCTTGCATACTGTCTAAAATACAAATTTTTATCGATAAACAAATAATACTTTAGTTATTAGTTAAAATCATCTAAGTTCTTTACATATTTATGCCGGCGAAACCGCGATGGAAGATGTTAGTATTACACATATATATATATATATATATATATATATATATATATATATATATATATATATATATATATATATATATATATATACATATATTCACACACTTACTTTTTTTAATGTAAGAGCAGTGTCTTAATTTATGGAAATATCAATGGACCATGTTTACTGTCTGCAATACTGCTTGTGAAAACGTATGCTCGTCAATGCCCATAATAATTATTCCATGCAATGGTTAATGTTGAGGATTTGAAATTCTATTCAGAGGAACAAACGCGTTAGAAGAAATAAAACGTGTTTTTGATAATAAGAATGTTTTGTGATAATTTATTTTAAAAACATATACCTGCATTTATAACTTCAACGTTGTATTATGTGATAAAATTGAAGTTTAAATAGTAGTTCGATTTTTTTTTTTTAATTTACTATAATTGTTGTAGTTTACCTACCTAGGAGTTATAAAAAAATGTAAAAGAAAAAAAAATAATGTGCTCTTTAAAATAATATACAGTGGTTGCATTGCCTATAATTGCTTTTTCCCGGAAATTATCCGACCTCAGAAGTGATATTCCTTCAACGTCCATTTATACGCTGTGATAACCCGTCCCAGAGCCTGGAGATAAGAGGGAAAAATCTGGAAATTGAGCTGCACTTGCTGCGAAATGAAGGCATAAATAAGCAGAACTTGTTTTCCGTCGAGGCAGCCAATCCAGGACTGCTTTTGTTAGACAAGCCAATAGATCTTATCAGGCCGATTGCTTTGCCCTCTTGTACATGTCACTGCTTTCTTTATATTCTTTTTTTTTTAAATGTAAGCCGTCGGATGCATGTTAAGAAATATGCTAGAATACAGCTAATCATAATAATGCCTACTTACTTTCACTTACAAAATCATTGGGTACATATTTTTTTCTATAACGTAACATAAAATTAATATAGAAAATACAACTCGTTTCACAGTCATTTCCCTTATTTTAGCCTGTTGCTTGATATCTTGCTGTTATCACTTTCTGATAGCTATCAAAGAATTCCTGAACCGGTGCTTTAACTTCTTGTAATGTATACAATTGTTTCCCTTTCAAATAGTGTGAAACGTATGGATCAAAACAAATTAAAATCTAATAGAGCAAGGTCTGGACTATATAATGAGAGTTAAACAAGATGGATAGCATCAAAGTTTTAATGTTTTCCTTAGTTTGATAGGAAGTATGCGCCATTGCATTTTCTTGCAGGAACAGAACTCCTTTGCAGTTGAGTGATGCTGGATAAAGCTATTTTAAATAAATCTAACTGTTCGCAATATAGACACATACGTCCATTAGCAACGAATTAATGATAGATCCTTAGTAATTACAAAAAAAATTTTTCTTCCTTTCTAAGAACGTATCTTTTATCAACGAGCTAGGTAGGTAGCTACGTGGCTTATTAAGAACATCTTCAGTTTCTTAGATTTTACGGACCGCTTTAGCGATTGAACAAGATTTTTTCCTATAACGTCTTAAAATAACTAGATTTTCCTAAGTCACCGTCGTGTTGTTTTTTTAATTCAATTTTTTTTTTTTAATAATTCTTTATCGAGGCAGCCATTTATTAATAAATAAGCTCAGATTAATGTTTTGGATACAATGCTGGTAACCAATAAATAGTGTGTATGTATTTATAGCTCTTATAAAAACATACTTTACAGATTTTTCCCGTCGCGACAATTGATACAGTTGATATTTTTAATTAGGGTCTTGAGGTTAGGTCAATAATGTAACAATTATATTATTTCGCTGTTCCCTAGAGTGAACAAAACAGGTTACAATAAAGTTATATAAGCTACGCAGGTAATTTAAAGAGTAAAGTTAACATCAACATAAATACTTATATAAAATACATATGCTAAAATATCTAACTGTATACATATATGTTTTGAGACTTACAAAATATAACTCGATGGAATAAAGGATGGACTGAAAGGATGATGGAGGAAAGGAGGTTTGGGATTGGTTACGTGTGTTTTACTTGACCTTATGGTTTTCTCGGGTTTATAAGTAGATGGAAATATAGTTAGATTTGTAATTATTTAAACGGATAAATGGTTCTTACTATCAAATATATGTTTATTAAATGATATAACAATGAATGGTATTATAGGTTTATAATGTTAATGTGGAAGTAGCCGGAGTTGCTGTTGGTGATGACTCACTGCTGCATAACAGTTCTTAAACAGAAATGCATTAAGCCGAGGTGATGACTTGCATGCCTGACCTATAATTGCTTCTATTTTAAATTTGGAATTCTCAACAACATGA
The DNA here is from genome assembly GCA_003667255.2 of Euschistus heros. Classification (NCBI taxonomy): domain Eukaryota; kingdom Metazoa; phylum Arthropoda; class Insecta; order Hemiptera; family Pentatomidae; genus Euschistus; species Euschistus heros. The sequence continues at coordinate 112,678 of RCWM02000390.1, forward strand.
AAAACAAACCAATATGTTCAGCAAAGTTATTTTCTCCTGTCTAAGTATAAAAGGATTTTCCGGTCATATACACAGCGATGGGATAAACTGTATACGATAGAGACGCAGCCCGAGATGGACCGCCTAACGAAGTGTTTTGTCGGATCTGTTTGCTTAGGCGGGGACCAAGCCTAGATATTGGGCCATTCCTCTAAGTCGTTTCTGAGTGCTCTCTCCTCCAGAATTTCATGGTCTAATGGAATCACGATGTTACAGATGTCTGTCCCATTGTCCTCTTCCGCAGTGGGAGCTAAATTGTGCTTGTGATTTCCATGATGTCAATTTGTTCGGATCATTACAGGCCACCAAACAAATTTATTGTGATTAAAAGAAACTATCGACCAGTAAATTGGAGTGCGGTAGATAGTAAATTTAATGGGGGATATAGAGCTTGAATATCGGAAAACTATTGTTCGGCAAATGAATTGAGTTTCCTAATCTTAATGGAAAATAGTTCCGAGCCATTAGTCTAATTTAATCTATTATTTAGAATGGATTTATAATTTTTTTTTTTTTTAAATATCTATAAAAATATTTCGAACGGATAATATAATAGGCCGCCATTAAGTGTTCATTATAATTATTCTTAAGGTGCAATGGCCCCAGAATAAAATTTATTTTCATTTCATTTCATTTGAGAGCTTACAACTAAACGCCTATGTATCATATGTTTAAATACAATATCAAAAAGTAAAGGATTCGAAATCTTAATTTAGTAATAATTTTTATTCGACACGAAAAGTTTTAATGATTCCATCTGATTGGATTTTAATTTCCAAAACCATAGAAGTATATGATAATGTGGCAAACCTCGTTTCAGCCCCTCTGTACATTAACATTTTTACTGTCGCTAAAACTTCCTAGAAGTATGAAGATGATTTTGTTGCAATTAGGTACATATCAGTCTGGCCAGAGACGGCAAACAATCAACATCTCTTTACTCTTTTTTCTTTAACTTCTTTATTTTGTGTTAGTTTTCTTTATTTTTTTTTGTTTTTCTATTTGCATATTTATAAACGTAATTAGTGAAGTGACGCATCGTAATCCAGTACGATTACTTCATAATAATAGAAAAAACGGAGTAATTAGTTCACAACTCACCCGGAACAAGCGGCTAATCCTCACAGCATTAAGTACCTGCTCACTACTGCTGTAAGTAAATAAACATTCATTTACCTCTATTACGTCAAAATAACTAATAAATTACTTCAAAATGGTTCAATGCGCGAAGTGTGAAAAAATTTCAAGAGAAGACAAAAAATTTTAGTTTGTTCTAAAGAGAAGGGATTTTCCACGGCAGATGTTTCAACCTACTAGACAAAGATATTGAAGCTCTGAGAAACTCCAAAAAAGTGTTGTGACACAAAAAAGCAAAATTCAAGCAATTTGAAATCAGGATAAACAAGGCAGGACAAGGATTTTTGAACAAATCTATGGAAATTCGGGGCATCCCGGTACGCCCAGGAGAGACCCCTATGGCATTGGTTACAAGTATAGGTGCCGGTCTCGGTATCAAACTAAACATAGAAGATTTCGACCTAGTGGAGCGCCGGAGGCCCAGGAAAGATGATGCGCGACCACCGCCGGTAATCGCACGATTCGTCAGACAATCTCTGAGGGACGATCTAATACGGAGGAGAAAAGTCAAGAGGGACTTCTCGACGCGCGATATCGGCTGGCAGGAGAATGACTCTCACCGGATATATCTGAGCGAGGAGATGAGCCCGACCAACAGGCATCTGTATTTGCTCGCCCGCCAGAAGAGATCAGCCGGCAAATTAAAATATGTGTGGTTTTTCGGGGGGGGGGGGGGGGGGGGGGGGGGCTGTGTGTGGTGCCGTAAAGAAGACGACCATCCAGTAATCTTCATAGACCAAGCTCAGGACCTGGATGTTTTCGCCCGACCTTCTCAAATTCTTTTCCTATCTGCGCTTCCTTGGTCTACTCACTGTGCTAATGAAACCAATGTATTTTCTATTTTTTGTTGTTTTTCTATTATTTATCCTTACCAAAATAGTTTTCATTTTTTAATTTATTGGTATCACTATGATATTACTTTGAACCAGCTAACCCTCACTTGTTTTATTATTTTTTTCAATTGTTTTTTATTTTACTTTTATATTTATTTTTTTTCTTCTTCCTCACTTCTTTACCAGCTCTTCATCCATCCGTTCTCTACTATTCTTATATATTTACTAGCTACTACTTTTACTCTTACTTTGCATTATTGTAAATATTTTTACTTTTATATTTACTTTGTACATATCATTTCACTTCTGTTCTTATCATCGATATGTATTTTTTCTTCTTGGGCGTCTACTACTGTATCTCATTTTCAGCGTCATCCTTTTACTTACTGTCCTATGTTTCCCTAATTTCTTTCCAATATGACTAATAATAGCCCACTACGATGAATTCCTAGAATTCTTCACCCAAAATTTTTACCACATCATTGCATTCTCTCAAATCTGGCTGAAACCTTATATTCCTTCTTCCTCAATTTCCCTCCCTAACTACTCCATCATCCGTCACGACCGGGTCAACCGGACCGGAGGCGGAGTAGCACTATATGTTCATGATAGTCTGAAGTCCCGTGTCCTGCATCTTTCTTCTCCCTCAAATCTCCCAAACATTGAGTATCTCTTTGTTGAAATATCCTTTAATTTCCATTCTCTCCTGTATGTAGTGGCCTATCGTCCCCCTCATGTTCCCTTTGACCAATCATTCGAATATAACCTTTACTATTATGTTCCTCTCAACTCCAATATAATTATCTCTGGTGACCTGAATACCAATCTCCTATCTGACTCCTAAGACAAAACCTATCTTGAAAACCTCTTTTTTTTCCTTCACCTTTTTATTGTACCATTTAATCCCACCCACCACTCCCGCGGGTCCGACACATGGTTGGACCTGCATGTTATAGATTCTCCAAAAAACCTTCTCTCCTCAAGTCAACGACCTGTTTCATTCCTATCCTCTCATGACCTGATACAAATATCATATGATTTCCCAACACCTCGGTTCCTTCCTAAAAAACAATCTCCTTCCGTAACATAGACTCCCTTACCAGAGAAAAGATTTTACCTGACATTGAAACCATTGATTGGAATCCAATTTACTCCTGCTCCTCAATTGATACCATGGTTAAATTACTCACCACCAATCTCCTATCTATCCTTGATACCCATGCTCCTCTTAAAACCTCAACATTTCGCCGGCGTCGCCCTGCTCCTTGGATGAACCAAGATATTAAAGATTTACAAAGAAGACGAGAGGCTGCCCGTAGAAGCTTCAGACGCACCAGGCTTGAAGATGACTATCAAGCGTTTAAGCTTCTTAGAAATTTAACACAATCCACGATCCGGCGAACTAAATCCAATTTCTTCCACGAAGCCCTCTCATCTGCACCCGATCCTAAATCCAAATGGCTGCTCCTCCGCAAACTTTCCTTGTGTGATCCTCCTAGTTCCTCTCCCTCGGGAGTCTTTCCTGTCACTCCAGACGAGTTAAATTCCTTTTTCGTTTCTTCTTCTTCATCTGCTCCTTCTCGACCCTCCCAGTCCTCACATCCACCTACATTTAACGATAATAATTTTTATTTTTCTTATATCACTCCCTCTGATCTAATTACCTCCATTATGAAGTCTCTATCCGACTCATCTGGTTTAGACGGCATTCCTGTTAAATTATTGAAATTATGCCTTCCTGAAATCCTACCGGCTCTCCTCTTCATTTATAATTTTTCCCTCCAAAACTCTGTATTTCCCACTTCCTGGAAAAAGGCCGTAATCCATCCCATCAACAAGAACCCAAACCCTATATCCCCAAAGGACTACCGCCCTATATCCATACTTTCTTACCTTTCAAGCCCCTAGAAAGATTGGTGCAATCCCAAATTTCCAATTTCCTAGAAGATTCCAAGTTACTCGATCCCTTCCAGTCTGGTTTCCGTCCCGGCTTCTCAACACAATCCGCCCTCATCAAAATTATCACTGACATCCAAGCAGCGATAGATAAGAAAGAACTGACCATCCTGATCCTCCTTGATTTCTCTAAAGCATTCGATTCCTTAGACCATAATATCCTTTTTTCCAAATTGAAATCACTTAAATTTTCCTACAGCGCTCTGCTTTGGCTTCAATCTTTCCTTTCCCACCGCACCCAAGCAGTCGCCACCCCTAACCAAGGCCTATCCTTTTTCCTCACTCTACAATCAGGAGTAGCTCAAGGTTTAATTAATTCCCCTCTACTGTTTAATTCCTACATCAATGATCTTTCCCATTCAATTCACCATTGTTCCCACCATCTTTACGCCGATGACTTCCAAATTTACTTCTCCTTTCCTCCATCTGAAATGTTAGCTGCGTTTGCCAAAGTTCAGGAAGACCTAGACGAAATCTGTGCCTGGGCAAATCTGAACAAATTAACGTTAAACGCAGCTAAAACTCAAGCAATTGCCATAGGATCACATTCCCTTCTTCATTCAAATGCCAACATTCCCACATTATTCCTTAATGGTCATCCAATAACTTTCCATTCCTCTGTTAAAAATTTAGGCTTAACCATTGATCAAACCCTCTCCTGGAAATCCCATATTGCAAAAATCTCCCGAAGGTCGATCGGTATCCTAAAACTATTTCACCGCTCCCGTCACCTCCTTCCCCTACCCACACGCAAACTTCAAGTATCCTCCTTCATCTTCCCCCAATTTGACTACGGTTGCGTGATATTTGGCGGGCTCTGGATGGTTCTTGAGGACAGATTAAAACGCATCATGAATTGCTTCATTAGGTTTGTCTTCGGAACCTCGAGACGTTCCCATGTTTCGCATCTCTACACTGAGTTAAATTGGCTTTTCCCCTCCTTCCGCAGAAAATACTTCCTAGGCACCTATCTGTACCAAGTTATCAACACCCGTCACCCTCCCTTTATTTACAGTAACCTGAAATTCAAGTCCGCTATCAAATCACTGCATATAAGATCTCGTCTTTCCGATCTCTATACTCCATCCCACAGAAGTACTGCATTCCAACGTTCCTTCCTTGTCCGATCCTCTACTCTTTGGAATTTCCTCCCCCCCTGTATCCGCAATGCTTCTTCCCTTAGAACATTCAAATCACTATTCTTTCACCATCTTCTTTCCCTCCAACTCGACGCTCTCTAATTGTAAGGATGTATGTACTATATATGTAATCGTCTAATTTAATTACTAAGACCGTCACACATAAAACATAAGCATAAATTATATTTTAATAATGATGTTTTAATTGTTTGTAATGATAATTTTTGATTTTCTATCTATCTTTTATTTTTCTTCTTTTTTTTTTTTTTTTTTTTTTTTTCTCTTTTGCAATTTTATTTACAATATTAACCTCTATTTTGTATACTCATTTTTTTCACCCTCTTTTTATTTAAAGTTTTTTCTTTTTCTAGTTTTTCTCTGTATCTTTTTTTCATACATATTTGTATTCAGTTTATCTATGTTATTTTACTTTTAACAGCCTCTCGGCCAGTTATGATCTTACTTTATATTATTTAATGTTATTCTTAAGGGACTTTGTCCCAGAATAAAGTTTTCTTTCTATTCTAGTCTATTCTATGTATTCAACAGTTTTACCATTGTAAATTCTATTGAGAAGTGGTGCCAACTACGTATCAGTAGATTTCCTAACTTCACTAGAATCCATATGTCGCATCTTTATATATATATATATATATATATATATATATATATATATATATATATATATATATATATATATATATATAAAAATCTTTTTTGATAATTTAATTAAATATAAGTAAATTTAATTAATAATTTCAAGCTCTATATTAACACTGTACCTTTGTAACCTCTCATATGGAATGGCGCTCACCACTTTTAAACTTCACTGTTATCCACATATCATCGCTTTTTTAATGACAAAATAAATGAAAATCAGTTTATATTATTATTGCTAAACCATCTTGGAACTAACTATAACGAAGATGTGGTTAAAATTTGGTAAAGATTGGTTCAGTAATTTTCAAGGTTAGTGATTTTTTTATTCCATTATCGAACTTTTAGCAATATTACGATTTTAATATAAATAAATTCGATAACTTGAGCAATATTGAATATAAAACTCACGTTACCTTCTATTTTTGTTTAATAGCAGTTTTGGTTTTGTGTCATTTTGTCCGCAGACTAGTCCGTTTTTTTGATACACGATTTGTTGGCCCATCTGTAACGAACATACAACATATATAATGCTAATGAAAATGATTAATTGTGTATCTATTATTTCCCTTACGACCATGTCATCTTTCCTAAAATGATGAGTATTAACTGTTATTAGTATTAAAAAAACAATGATTCACAACGTTATACTTCGTTTATAAACGGCAAATTATAGTCAAATTTTATCTGTAAATTGAGAATAAATGTTTGCTGAAGACAATTCGTTCGAAAATTTATTGGAGACTAGCCCTGAGGGGAGAGAAGCTTACTCAGTTCCGAGAGAGATAGCGCCATAAATCCTCATTTTAAGCTTTGTCAGCGGCGACCTTGGAGGGACTTTCAATGCAAGCATATTTACCTTCTTAATTCTGATATACTCACTCGGGAGTTAATATTTAGATATTTAGTTAATGTTTATAATATAACTTATAAATCCTTAAGTAGCTTCTATTATTTATTAACGACCTTTAGTATGTATAATGTTTATGTTGGAAATGTATATGTTTCGATTTATGATTATCTAAATCCGTATACTTTAATATTAACTTCGCCCATCCATCAGTGCCACTGAGCGAATCACTTTTAATTATATTATGCTAAAATAATACTTTGAATATACAGCGTGTTCGGAAGATCGTTGGCCTATGAGTTATCTTGGGCATGGAGGTTCATTTTAAACCTATTTAAGGTCCCTTACCTTAGGGGTTTTTTTTAATAACTTTTTTTGAAAAAATGGCCAAAACCAAACATTTATGCCTTATAACTTCTTTGTTTACTGGTATAACAACGCAATTTTTGTTTGCTGTAATTACTAATACATTATCGGTATAAAATAAAAACGATTTGATGCAAAAAAAACAATCACAAAAAAAAAAACCAAAAAAAAAACCGGGAGATCTTTAAATCTTGTTGAATGAGAAAATAACAACTTCAATTTAATAGAAAAGTTTTTAAAAATAATTTAGATTTGACTGTTTGCTTACTTTTTTTTTTTTTTTTTTTTTTTTTTTTTTTTTTTTTTTTTTTTTTTTTTTTTTTTTTTTTTTTTTTCCAAGATTTTACGATTTTACGATCTCCTTTTTTTTTTTTTTTTTTTTTTTTTTTTTTTTTTTTTTTTTTGTATTTGTTTTTTGCATCAATTTTTATTTTATTTTACATGGACAATGTATTAGTAATTACAGCAAAAAAAAAAAAAAAAAAAAAAAAAAAAATGGCATTGATATATCAGTAAACAACATAGTTTATAAGGCATAAATGTTTGGATTTGGTCATTGTTACAAAAAAATTCATAAAAAAAAACCCGTCAGACTTTGTATATAGGTAAGTGACCTTAAATAGGTTCAAAATGTACCTCCCTGCCCGAGATACCTTTTTGGCCAACAATCTTCTGAACACCCTGTTTATAGAAGCCTTTGTGAATTTTGGCAAAATTTTATCTTTTTCGTTTAAACGAATATATGTAGCTCCTAATGACAACCGTTATACAACAAAAATAATCTCCATTACATGTCTGATTAGGAAATTTTCGACCCGAGCAACACCAACTATGCTAGAGCGTGTTAAAATAATACATTTTCAAGGGTGAAAAATAGTTTATAAACATTTAACAACTATGACAAGTTTTTTGAATGCGAAAAGCCAAAACAATGATTAACAGTTATTTTATATCCAAAATGACGAAAAAAAAAGCTTTCAAATTAGCACCAGAAAAATTAAGGTGTAAATATGGACCCTTTTCAAAAAAAGTCACCTGAAATTCTTTTGTTCGTGTCACTAGAGTATTTCGCACTGTTTCTTACGATACAGTGTGTGTTATAGCTGACATGCCGCTTATTGACCTACTGGCCGATGAACAAAACCGGATCAACCGTCGAAAACGAGAGGATACGGGTACTTTTTGGACCACAAACGCAAAGGAAGAGAGAAATGAAACTCTACAAAGATGGCAAAGACGCTGGGATACATCATCTTCGGGACGATGGACCCACCGTTTGATACCAGATATTGCGACATGGGGATATATGATATCCCGGAAACATGGGGAGGTTGATCATTACCTCACCCAACTGCTCACTGGACATGGCTGTTTCAGGGCCTATCTGTTTCGGTTCGAACTTGATAATGAATCATCTTGCCCTGATTGCAGAGACCTAGTGGAAACAGTAGAACATGTATTCTTCTATTGCCCAAAATTTTCAAATGAGAGAGAAGATCTAGCCAGGACTCTGGGCCATCAGTTGGTACCAGAAAACCTGGTTAGCCAGATGACTTCTGCCGACGAAAATTGGAATGCTGTTGTAAATTACGCTGCTGACATCTGCAGAACGTTCCGTAAACAGGAGCGGGAAAGATGAGGCCTCCTAGTGCCTCAATAATAATAATTGCACTAAAATATAAAGTAGGCACATAGCCAGTACGCCCCCCGTGAAATAATGCTTGACAGCAGTTCCGCGGGGTGGTGAAGAAGAATAGGGAGGTGGTTTTTAGTGAGTAAGAATCTCAGAATTTTGTGAACAACTTCGGTCCACTTTGCCTTATGAAGATTTTCTTCCTCCCATCAGACACACACACAAAAAAAAAAAAAAAAAAATAATTAAAAATGTTTAAAACAGGATAAAATAATTCGAAGCGGTAAAGAGTTTATTTATTACAGGAAAAAATTACAGAAATCGCAATTATAACTGGCTCTTTCAGCCCCGGCACGATCTAAGTTCCAACATTTGAAAACATTTTACCCACACCTTTCTCCGAGTGTACTGAGAGACTTTTCCATCACCAGATATGCAAGTTGTGGTCGCTAACAACAGATTTGTCGAAGTTCCTGGGGAAATAGATGTCTTTATTTACACCAAGATAGGGTGCCCATATTTACACCAACTCCACCTATGAAATATGGTATCAAATGTAACCTAAAAGCGTGCGTTACTGAAGGTATGCTTCAAAAAGTAAGATCTTCTTTTTTTCAGATATCGTAGTGATTTAAAAAAAAATAAACAGAAGAACATAAAACAAAAACTAATTCACATGTCTCTCAAACGTTTACAGTCCAGAATGAACACCAAATTTCCTCAATAACTCAAGCTGCATCCACACTTGATGAATCGTTCCAACTGCTTACTGCTATTTTATATTAGCAAATGGCTCCATAGACCGTTCAAGCCGCCTGTCTTCAGCATCTCCCTTAGCCAGTAGGTTGGGGTGTAGGGAGACATTTTTACGCGTTTCCCTCTAATAATTACAATTACATTAATCAAAATATTAATATTTGTTGTTAGTAGTTATTAATAATAGTAATAATAAAAAACATAACAAAACATAAATTATCCAAAATTGTTAATACCAACACTATAATCCTGCTAATTGTAACAGAATAACGATTAGGTGAGGATACTATCAAAATGTAATTTTATGTTTACTGAAGTGTTTCTACTAAAATATAAACATATTTTATTGACTATATGACAAGAGGTAAATGTTAATATTTATACAAATACATATTATATAATTTTTATAAAACTTATACGTTATACACTAAAGAAAGGATATGTTTGTTCCTGATAAACAACTGTCCCCGAAACATGTATACTAAGAAATATATACTAGCAAATCTCCTTTAATAAAATAAATAATTATGAATATTTCAGTAATTACAAAATGTATGCTGAGTAAAATTAGATTTACCAGTCTCGTAAATTGTGATGTTTGTTCGAGTTGAATGTATGAAGATCTTATTACATCGAAGGAGAGATGATTAGATCCAAAGGAGTATTTCTTCATTGAGCTGGTTAGTTGCATCCAAGTTATTGGATCTACAGATGAAGATCTTATTTCGGAATGTGGATGTATTTTACGTCGCCGTATGACGTTACAACCAAGAGCCGCTAGTGGATACTAGGGTGTAAAATTGAACGCCGACAACGAACAATGGGTAATCTGGTGTTATGGTCGTTAAAACCGGTCGGTGGTGATCAAACAGGGATTGCAGAACCTATGACTAAGTTAACTGCATCCTAGCTTAATGTTGGCCATATACTTGACTATGTACTCAAGTTCTAGATTTGATTGTTTTCCCAATAACTGTTCAGTGTTACTACAGCAGTACTGTTGCTTCACGATGCGAATGGTTCTGAATTCACAATGAAGTGACTTCCTTAATTTCGCTTCCAAAAGTTATAATTACAATTACTTACAATAACACTAAAAACAACACGAATTTGAATTATATATAAGGTAATTGCGAATAATATGTTCTAATTTCAAGATATAATGGGATAAGATAACTTAAGAACATAAACTTCAACAAATAACAGTAATTTCATTGTTTTATCTAATTATATTGTTTTATCTAAATGTACTTATTACTGCTTTAGGCAGATTACTGCTACCGTTTTATGTGCTCTAATCTTTCAACTTTATAACTTAAAATTTAAATATTCATATCGATCAAATATCTTCAAGTCAATATAATAATAATTAGGAATTATAAATTAATTGCAAATTATTTTTATTTGAAAACTAGATTCGAATGCATTCATCTTCCGTTCTAAAACTTCAGCACTTTGTTACATGATTACATTTACTAAAGTTTTCGAAAATGTAAGACAAGAAATCAAATATATTGATATTCACCTGAGGAGATCTAACAGATATCTGAACTATATCTATTGTGGAAGGGGGAGGGCCAGGTAGGTAAATTTTTGTTTTTTTTCCAATGACTAATTGCATTTGTCCGTTCCTATTGGAAATAAATTTAATATGCGGAAATGTTCATATGGTCATTAAAATAAAAATCAGGATTGGTTTTAAACGATTTTATTATTTCTAATTCATTTTTGCTTTTAGATGTATTATATTTTATATTGCATACAGTTAAAAATATCAATAAATTGATAATTTTTTTTTTAAATGGCCAGATAAACATTTCCAATAGTTGCATTTTAAATTTGTTTCCAATAGGAACGGAAAAATCCAATTAGTTATAGGAAAACACCCAACAATTTTGACCCTTTCCCTCCCCCTTCCACTATGAATATATTTCAGATATCTGTTAGATCTCCTCAGGTTAGTACCAATATATTCATTCCCAGTTCTAAAAACATACAAAAATTTGAAAACATAAGAAATATGTTACATAGATTATATATATATATATATATATATATATATATATATATATATATATATATATATATATATATATATATTTTTTTTTTTTTTTTTATTGCTTCACTTCCATAGTAACCCTATGGAAAAGTCGTCTATATTGATATTTTTTTTTACAGGTTCCATGCATATTTGCATACTACCTGTAATAAACAGGTGTAATATTATTTTTAATCATGATGAATTACAAAATATAAGAGTTCTATATAGAAATTAGAACAAACAAAGAGAAAAAAAAAGAAGAGAAAATAGATTTAAAAAAAAATTCATAATGAAAATATAACTAGTAATAGGCAGAATTAAAAATAAATAAGTAAATTAAAGATAAAAAAGAAATAAATAAAAGAAAACAAAAAATAACGCGTAGACAAGATGATTTTCTCTCTCTCTCTCTCTCTCTCTCTCTCTCTCTCTCTATATATATATATATATATATATATATATATATATATATGTATATATATATATATATATAATAAATATTTAATATTAAAGCTATTATGAAAACTAAAAATTAAAGCGTTATGAAATCTCGACTAAGAGCCAAAAATTACCAAATAGTTACTTTTTTGGGCCGACTTTCAAAACATAATCTGTTATGTCCAATACAAAATATAAATTTTCCTCTTATATTAAGGATGTGTTTAAAGTGTGATCAAATTTTTCGTCTGCCCAAGTATTAGTATTTTGTAATTTTTTGTCCTGTAAAATTAAAAAAAAAAAAAAAAAAATGGATATAACGGGTTTAGATTAGACGGAATTAAATAATTATTGGTGGATATCTTATAAAATATTTTAGCATTCATGATTGTTATTTTACAGTGCTTGTCAAAGAGTATTACTTGATCACATTTATAGGTTATAGAGTTTATTACATACAAACACATTTAAAATATAGGTATAGTAAAAAGCAAATTGTATATATAACATTAAAAAATAATAATAATTATTATTATTAAAAAAAATCATTGAAATATTGATAAATAAAGGATATTATTTTTAAGCATACCCTATTTCTATCGCTACTCTTACAGCGATTAATTATCGTCCTCTCCACATTGGGTTTCGGTAAATAGTAAAATAAAAAATGGAGAGAGAGGAGAGGAAAATAAATGAAAGGAAGTCTATAAAGTGCAAGGAAACTCCAGGATACGAGGGAAGCCATTCTAGGCCTAAAATACACAGAGCTACTACAAACATGTCAGCTACAACGCCGCCAAACAGCTCCTTCATAATAATATTTCCATGGGTAAAATTCAGGTCATAGGATTTGTGTTGAGATGTTTGGTATAATTTTCTACAAATACGATGCTTTTGAAGTTCGCCATGAAAATTAAACCCCCTAAATTTTATAAATTGAAAGAAAAGAAAAATAAAGAGGGGAGGGATTAGATATGTTATCTATCGATCGAAAAACTCTTTCTTTGTGACTTTTGTGACATATTAAAAATAAAAAAATCTAAGAATTCTGTGCTGAGATGTATAGTATTTGTTCCTAACTAAACAGTATTTGACATTCTTCTTATCATAAAACAATTAAAAGTAATACTGAAACAAAGTAGCCAAAAATGAAGCGACAAAACGTTTAGGATAATTATTTTTATGTAATTTTAACAATTAACGGCTCAAAAATGGTCTGGTTTTAAATAAAAATGGCTTTTTTAACATTTAACAGACAATCGATCAAAATCTGTAATCAATTACAAAAGACTCATTTCTATGACAATAATTTGAGCTATTTCAACATAGCGTTGAGCTTTAGGGATCTACTAAAGAATAATTCTTCTAGTATCCAATCCTAAAAATCCAAACTCTTTCTTAAAATTCTCAATGTTCCTTATTATGTCACAAATAAACTTATCGATATCGATCTAAATACGTTGCTTTATTGGCCCAAACTAGAACCTATCCTTCCATGCCAACACGAATCCACTCGTCTCCTAACTTGCTTTCCTCTCAATTCCCGAAAACCCTCCGATGCTTCAGAAAAGAGTATAGCTTACGGAAATTCAAATGTAGATTTTATTGAAGTATGTACTACTGAAGAGTAGTCAGCCTTTTAATTAGTGGGTCCCCTTAATTGGGGAGAAAACCTGGTGGTTGTGCGTGAATTCTGACCAAACCACCTCCTTTTACAACCTTTGGCTTATCCTTACCGAAGTACTGGACCTAATACCCTTCATGGGTTGTAAGTGCTATAGGTAACAAAAAATACCTAAAGGGAGGTTTCTTTCAAGTTACTGTAATCATATTGTAACACATTTACTTGATGTATATATTCTATACTGTTGTAAACATCAATAAATAAATATTTTAAAAAAAATACTTCAATATTAAAAATTTACAAACGATACTGACAATCAATCATGACTTTTGTACACGATTGTAGTTAAAAATTGTTTGTTTTCTTCTTAGTTGTCGTTTGTTGGGGGCTTAACGGCCTTATGTACTCCAACTAGGGCAGGAAGTTCATCATATTATACAGGTTACCAACCTATTCTAGCCAGGCTAGGAAGGTCAATCATTGCGTGGGTCCGACGGAAAATAAATTTTAATCCAACCAGGTGGGATTCGAATCAACGAGCCTTGCACATAAGCGCCGAGTCTCACCCCAACACTCTTAGAAATCGAATTCATTAATTTTTGTTACCCTTTCCAGTTATATGATATGCTTAAATGTTGTTACAATTTTTTCTTCTAATGTAACGTTGAAACAGAAATACCCATAAGTATCAGAATATATATCAGAGTAGGCGCTAGTTATTGCCACTGATATGGGAACATAGACATAAAAGGACACTTGAAAGTTTTAGTTAGGTTGAGGAAGATGGTCCAAGTTGGACAGTTAGATCTTGGTGGTGTTCTCTCCTCCGAGGTGGCGCTAGATAGCCTTTTATGTTATAGTCTGGATCAGAGATATGTCTCAACATATTTTATAGGGGTTTCTGTGCCACGATTTCGGTCGAGGGAACACATTTTTTTCTTCTATATTTTTATGCACCTAAGTATAAAAAGAGTTTGTCAGATTTAATTATTCTAGATATTCCTACCACGTCTGTTTTCAAGTTTGTTGATTCAATACTTTTACCGGACAAGCTTAAAACATACCCCAGTTAGTGCAGAAGTCTCAGAGTTGTTGATTTAATTCGTTAAAATAATTTTCAAAAAATAATAGCTATAAAAAATACAATTTAATTTTATAATTACATAAAATTTAAGTTTATTTGTTCTATTATTTGTATTTATTCTTAATTTAAACATTGTTGTTTAATGAATGAGTTGTTTTTAGCTAAATCTCAATCTTTTTTTTTTTTCTTTATTCTTTTTAAACCTTTTGTTAAGGAAACTCCTGATTAACTAAAATCTTTATTGTTAAATTCATTTTAGAAATTACAATATAGTTATGATTTCAGAGTGTTTTCCCAAAGGATTTTTTTTTTACTGATTTCCCAATTTTTTCAAAGTCTTTTCCCGAAGTAATATTCTTTTAGGGTGAAATACTAACGTAATTTTCCATTAAACATTGAATGAGAATAACTGTAAGTCGATAGGATTACAATTTAAAAATACATATATTGAATTTTTATTTCGCTTTTTGGCCATTTGGCCCAATTTCGCGCTGTTCGATGTTCCTGATTTTCCATCATATTTTACCTGTTTTTTTGGTTTAATGATATTGGAATGACCCATACAGCCAATTTTACCTGGTTGAAGAGATACAATTATGTAACATCAGTATAAACATATTTTCCGGTCTACATTAACTGAACTAGGTGAAGAATTTAATTTGGTAAGAATCAGATTGTTTGTAAAAGGCATAAAGCTCCTATGTCTACTTAAGCTCTGTTTGCTGTTATTTTTTGTAAGATAAATAACGATAACAATAGATGATTGAATAAAATACTCTATTACTGCTGAGTAAGAACGTTGATTGTGAATCCTGGTCGTATAAATAAAGCCATAAGTGTGACACCATTCTGGGGGAGGGGGTGGGGGAAAGGGAATGGAAGGGGTGGAGTAGAACGGTCTTTTGTATGAGTATGTTTATTTCTGGAAGTTCTTTTGTGCCGGAGTCTCCGATTGTATCCGAGGCTGCTCCTCTGTCCAGATTGGAAAAAAGAGTCCCAATGCTTTTCTTTATCGTTTGTCCTGGTCAATCATTTCGCCTTTGTCCTCCTATCTTAATTTTTAATCAATAATAATGTGTTATAATTCGAATAGAATACTTTCTGTTATTTTAGAAATAAAAAATATATAATATTCCTTAAGTCGGTTACAAAATTGAAGCTACAACTCTTTACATATAATGGACTTTTCGATATCGCTGGAAAAAGTTTTAATAGCCTGACATTTCATTTTTTTTTTGTCGATATGAAAAGAAATGATAAAAATAACTGTGAATGGATCGTGCGCAGATGCTGGGTATGGAAGAGCTTTGATTGTACTCGGGAATAGAGCATGCCTGATTTTAAGTGTGAGAGAGTTTCAGAAAGTTGAACGGAGATGGAAGTGTGATTCAAAAGAAACGCAATCTATAGGGTTGATATTGGATCCATGACTGCTTAAGATGCTGAATTGCCTATGATCACAGATATAGTATGGTTTATTATTATTAATAGTATTGCAGTAAAATTTACCTGATAAATAATGTCTACGGATGGCTGGGTAGTAGAGCTACTCAACAGTAGAGTAATGGAATCAAACATGGGAATGGCTCGGAGGGCAAATAGTAAATCGGATTTCTACAGGGTGTCCGGAATTTAAATGGCAAAACTTCAGGAAGTTATAGGGGACCGAAAAACTAAGACAAAAAGTCCTTTAGAGATTTGCTCATTTGTGCTTAGTTTTAGAGAAAATCGCAAAAAAAAAAAAAAGAAACAAAACAAAAATGTTACAGGTAGCGATTATCACCTTTCAAAGTTCGTCAGGCTAGGCAGTGAGATATGTAAACACTTAATGTTATCCTTTACATTCGTTTATTTGTTTACATTTTGGCTTCCTTCTAGGATCATAATTCCTAAATCAGTCTTCTGTCAGTTACTCAGATATTTTTGTGTGAATAGAATCAGCCACAATGCCGCATACATATTCTAATGTTGAATCCGCGTATATGATTTTTGTGTATGGTTTCTGTAACGGTAATGCTTTAGAAGCGGTGCGGGAGTATTCGCGCCGATTTCCAAATGGAAGAGTGCCTGATCGACGAGTCTTTTCGTTAACTTTTAATAGACTACGAGTGACTGGGTCATTCTTAATACCTATTCCAGGTAGTAATAAAAGCAGATTATCGGAGAAGACATTGTATCCAACGCCACTTCGATAACAATCCTGAGACTAGCATCCAAAGAGCATCTGCTGCATTAGCAATATCGCGGCAAGCAATATGGCGAAGTTTGAAAGGTGATAATCCCTACCCAAACCATCTTCAAAAAGTTCAGAATTTATTACCTCAAGAATATGTCAAGAGATTGAATTTTAGTAACTGGTTTCTTGACAAAATTCGCGATGATAATTTATTTCCATTAAAAATTATATGGACCAATGAAGCTTACTTTACAAGAGGAGGAATTGTTAATCAAAGAAATTATCATGTATGGGCTCTTGAAAATCCCAGAGCTATTAGAGAGAATAGGTTTCAGCATGAATTTGCTATTAACGTTTGGCTTGGAATTTGGAACGGATTACTGGTGGGACCATATTTTTTTACCTGGAAGATTGAATGGTATCACACACATTTTTTGGAGAACGACTTTTCTAATTATTTAGATGACATTCCCTTACAGCAGCGGATTGAAATGTGGTTCTAACTCGATGGATGTCCAGCTCATTATTGCAGAGTTGCTCGAGCTTGGCTGGATATAAATTATCCACAACGGATAATGATGGATTGGACGTGGAGGAGTAGTACTTTGGCCACCCAGATCACCTGATATGACACCCATGGATTTCTTCGTATGGGGAACCTTGAAGCAGAAAGTTTATTCGGTCTCAATCAACTCAAGAGAGCAATTAAGAGACTGAATCATAGATGCCATAGATGCAGTGCACTAAATATCATCAGAACAATGTTTAGCTGCAATTTATCAAGTGTGTGCTAGATGTAATGCTTGCATTGGTGCAAGAGGAAAATATTTTGAGCAATATTCACATTTAAAAGAACATAACATAAATATAAATGTAAATAAATAAGTATAAAAATGAAAACTTGTTTTGTTTCTTTTTTTGCGATTTTCTCTAAAACTAAGCAAAAACGAGCAAATCTCTAAAGGATTTTTTGTCTTAGTTCGGTCAATGTTTGAAAATCGGTTTTGGCTAAATGCCTAAATCAAATTCAGCTTAAGGGATGTCTTTCAACGCAAAATTTAATAACCTTTAATTTTGTAAATAAAATATTTTTCTATTGAAAGCATTTTTCTATATTTTTTTTCCAAAATCTGAAAAAAAGTTCAGAAAGCTTGGGTTTATTTGCCCGTACCAAACATTTCCCCCTAATCAGATTTAGTTTCATTTTTGATATTTTATTCTCAGGACCCATCTGGACCATGTAAAAACGTAAAACCTAC
Source organism: Euschistus heros (assembly GCA_003667255.2). Taxonomy (NCBI): domain Eukaryota; kingdom Metazoa; phylum Arthropoda; class Insecta; order Hemiptera; family Pentatomidae; genus Euschistus; species Euschistus heros. Next base: position 130,666 of record RCWM02000390.1, read on the forward strand.
TACTTTGCCTTTTTCAAGGCAAACCCTCCTTTTGGGGGGAATTTAACTAGACTAAGTGAGAACATTATAACAAAGTTGTGCAATTATTGTATTGTCATTGATCCTTGAAACATGTGCAAATTTTCAAGTTTATCAGATTGCTGGCTGGATATTGGTGAAAATTACTATGAAAGATTCCGTTACATACAGGTGAAGCTAATAAAAGCGTATTAAAAATCATTGTATTTATTAAACATTTAGGATAATTATGCTACATTGTGTTAGTATAACAAATCTATATCATAAAACAATATATCGAACTTCTGTATATTGAAAATCTTCATTTATCGATATTTTTACGCATTAATATTCATTTATTGAAAACAGCTACAGAATTTAAGATACAATTCTGTAAAGATAATATAGGATGATTTATAAATTATATCGTTTGCACATTTCTTTAAAATTAATTAAATTCTCTCCTATTTCGATGATGGTTGTAAAAGAAGAGAATTAAGATCTGTGATCGGGTTGTAAGCAGGTGCTATAATTTAAAGAAACCTCTTTTAAACTATAACGTACCTTAAACTTTTCGGAATAAAAAGTATCGTTTCGGGCTCTGTTAAATTTCGTACAAGCGCTTATTTATTAGACTAATCGATTTTTTTTTGGTATTTCCAGCTCAATGAAAATATCAACCAATTTTATGTTATTTTAGGCAATGGAAATATATCGATCCCTGTTATATTCTTGCACATATGCAATTATCATTTGTTATACCTAATAAAATGTCCAATTATGTTGAATACGTATTGTAATTTTATAGAATAAGTATTTTGGAATCCCCCATATAGTGGTTGAGTTGATAGGAAATATAGTAAAACTTGATAAAATGAAAGTACTATTTTCATTACCATATTCAATCGGCTAGAAGTGCTGAAATCGAACATATTTTACGACGAAACTAAGACAAAGTATACCCTAGAGTACAACTACTATCTTGACAGAACACGAAACGCGACCTGACCTACTGATTTGGAGGGCCAGTTCTCAACTTGCCAACTTCTCTACTCCCCCCCTGCACACATAATAAGCCTCACTGAGCAAGTTCACCAACTTTTTGATTATACAACATGCTCCATGAGTACTAATTAAACACTGTTTGAATATCTTAGACTGTATTGAATAGTATTGCGTCAATTGCTAAATTTAAATATTATTAGAACTTTGGGATTTGAACTATGACGTCTGAACTTAAATGCGATAACTTCTATGCGCTTAAAAAAAAATAAATAAATAAATAAAATAAAAATAATAATAATGTACCGGTCAGTTGGATATTTAAAAGGCCATGGATATTAAAATTGTTAATTGTTTATTGAAAATGAAACTGTCATTGGCATGATGTTTATTCCGGTATGGTATAGGGTATGTACTTTTGTCGTTATGGTATGTATATCAAATTAAACAGTAAGCCAAAAATAAATATAACTTATAACACACCTTCAGTTAACCTTCAATTGTCCATAAACCTAAAAAAGGAATGTTTGGTACATGCCCTTGAAATATAACATATATCTTATAAGTACCAAGGGTGTCTCTGAGCTCAGAAAGATAAAAATGAATATTTCTTTAAATGTGTCCTGTGCCAGTTCATTTAACCCAACTGAGGTTCCTGTTATTATTTTTTTTTAAATTTAATTTATTTATAATTGCTCCTATAAAGTCCCTATTTGGTAGAATTAGAATTGGTGAACTAATAGCCACTACTGATATTTTTTTTTTTTTTTTAACTTACCTACAATCTGTATCTATAGCATTTTTCTTTCCAGTTTGTCACACCCATTGGAATCAAGTCTTCATCCACTCTCCTATCCAACCAGATGATTCTTTAATAAACCTTACAATATTTTATTTTTTTAAAGTTTATACAGTTCTTATTTAGCATAAATTCGTCATGCTCCTACATTCGAATATCCCTCTCAGTATCATCTTTTCTAAGATCCTTAAGGGGTGTTATTCAACTGCTTCAAGACAGATCTCTACTTATAAGAGATCTGTACAGCATGATTTTGTTCCTTTCAGATAGCAGTATCACATTTATAATCTTCATGAGGCCAAAGTAAGCTCTGTTGCCATTCATTATGCTTTTTTTTACCGCGTCACTTCATAGGTTATTTCTGTGCCAAAATATATATAATGGTTTTCTTCTGACTTAAGGGGTCAAAGATACGACTTATCTACTTTTCGGCTTACTGATTTCAAAACTTACTATTTCGCATTCTTTAACTAGCTTGACCAAAATGTCTTTTGAAGTTTTCTCTTTTCTGGCCAGGGTTCTAATCTCATTAGATCACCCAAGAGTAAGTAACCGACTGAATTCCACACAATACCATTTAATATTAATTCTTTTATCTATTTGCTAATTCATGAATAATGAGGACTGAAGAATAGATAATCGTGTTGTTGCAAATAGCAGAAAATATACTTCTCTACACAACGCAATATATTACTGTCGAATAAAATAAACACACATTAAGTAAATAAAAAAAGTTTCTATATTTTAATCTAACAGATGTTTGAAATGTATCAATAGTGGAATGGAAAGGGCCAGAGCCAGGTAGGTTAAATTGTTTTGGGTTTTTCCTATGACTAACTGAATTTTTCCGTTCCTATTGAAAACTCAAGGTCATTTAAACAAAAATGAATTAGAAATAATAAAATCGTTTCAATATCAGATATATGATATATGTTGGACCTCCTTTGGTGAGTACCAGTATATTTGATTGAGAACTTCTCCTACAGATTTGAGAACTTAGGTTTATATAATCTACGTTACAAAGTGCTGATGTTTTGAAAAATGTTTGTATGTTTTAGATTTGAAGATGAATGTTTAGCATTCAAAAATAGTTTCCTAATAAAATAATTCGAATAGAAGTGGCGATTAATTCATCAATCCTAAATGTATGTGTATCATGCGTACCTCAAGTGATACATTAAGGTATTAAATAGACCTTGGTTTTTCTAATTTTAATTGCCAAACGTTTCGTAGTAATAACAGATTTTTTTAATATATTGAATCAGTAATAGAAAATTATTATTTATGGCTCAAAAGAAAAAAAAAAATATTAATAGGTGTTTAACTTTGTTCAAAAAGTTTTAACCTTAAGAACATGGCTCAGATTCTTATAGCCAAAGCGAATCATAAGAGTAAAAGTTAACTTCCTTCAAAGAGTTAGCTGTAAATCGTTTACTGAATCCATGGAATAACGGCCATTGTCAATCCCGACTCTTCAGGGCTTTTCCTTATAGCTTATCTCTTAAACGAAAAAAAAAAAAGAAGAAGAAATTTATGATGGTCGTAAAAGAGAGAAGAGGTGTTAGGAGCTCAGAAACAGCAATTCCAAACTACTCAGAAGCCGGGATAACGGAGGTGATTCAAAGTTTTATATGTGTACTTGTATTAGTCCGAATGGACCAACCATTTAGAATTAAGAGTTGTATCCCAGACGTAATATTTGCGAATAATAGTATTTCTGCAGCTGAAATAATCACAGAATACTAGACCATGTGACTAATGAATCATATTAGGGTAGTAATTAATAAGCATAGATAAATTGTGTTAGCTGTAAGCTTGCATATATTGTGTTTTATACGTATCTTTGTGAGTGGACTAGTTTTGAAGTCGCACTTCCTCACACGGTAGGTTGACTCCATTATGATTCTAATTATTGTTATTTTTAAAAATATTTAACATCTAAATTGCAATTGACTAGCTGATAGTCTATAAATTGGTACCACTTTAATGGCCATTATAATTAAGATGGTATAGAAGGATCTATACCATTACTTAAATTGAATTGAAGGATTCATGAATTTTGCCACTTTTATTTGATTTTTTTTATTCAAAGTTTCGCTTAATAATCATCCATTATTAGTTGTAAAAACATATAAAATATTCAGAACACCAGCTTTTTGATGTGCAGATGGGCGAGAGACCTTCTTATATATAATAATAAATAATAAATTAAGAAGGCTTAGCGAACCCGAAGGTTCGATGCCGACACTACCAACCGTCGACCGCACACTTCCCTCCAATCCACTCCTCCAAAACCTAAGTCCCCTTAAGGGTCGGCCCTGACGCAATCCTCCCATCTTCGTCTCGGTCTACCCCTCGGTCGTTTACCTGAAGGCTCATAAATGATTACTTTTTTCGGAATTCGATCATTATTAAACCCGACTTTACATGCCCATTTTAAGCGTCGCGCTGCTATTACTTGAACTATATTTACCGAATATAATTCACGCAGTTCCGCATTGTGAAGCCTTCTAAATTCTTCTGTTTCTTCATCCTTTTTTGGACCAAATATTCTACGCAGTACTTTATTTTCGAAAACTTTAAGGCGTTGTTCCTCCCTTAACGTCAGCGGCCATGTTTCACATCCGTAGAGAACTGTTGGTAGTATAATAGTTTTGTATATCCTAATTTTTAAATTTTTGGAGAGTAAGCGCGAACTGAGTACCTTCTTATATAGAATTTTTTTTATTGAATTGTTACTAGTGAGTGGTTCTTCGTGTTATTGACAAGTCATTGTAATAATTTCACCCAAGTTACTTATTGTATATAATTTATACAGTTGTAAATATCAATAAATAAAATTTAAATCAGTAAAAATGAAAAAAATAAGTTTAATATAAATAATTCGATATTTGAAAATATCGCAAAAATATTTTAGATAATTACTATTTTTTTATACCTTTAAAAGCGGAATTCAAGACAATAGACGATATCGGGAATGGAATGGGAGGCAAGTTGAGAGAATAGTGGATTAGAATGGTTATGGAGTTTACTATGAAAGGATGGGTATTAGATTAAGGCTAAAACGGAAACACATGGAACATTAAGGTCTTTATGGATAAAGTTTATTTATGACAAAGTAAGGAGCATTAAGGATTTTGGGTTGCAAGGATTAGATACGAGATAAATTAAATGGTTTGGTGTTTTAGTGGAGTCCCAAAGCTCAATTCCAAAGGACCAAATAGGTCTGATAACTGTCATGTAAATGAGCCTAATTAATCGGAAGATTTAACCGCTTGTCTAGAAAATGCTGAAGAAGTCGAAAACAAATAGCAGTTAGTCTTGTATGTGGATTACTAAAGTTAAACGCTTGTCTTGTTGGAGTCTTAGATTGCGGATCTGTTTAACAAGAGTCAGTGGAATGTTATTACAGGATATAGGGCAGGAAGGTTTATGACGAAGGTTAAAGGTTATCTGATAAGATTTGTTTGGGTTTATTTTAATTCTCCAATTTAGACACTATCCATTCATATGAGATAGGAGTGATTGGGATGCAATGAAAATCTCATCATTTACTGATAACACACATGTGTAGTCAGCGTACGTGGTGAGGACAGTGGTAGGATGAGTTGTGATGTCAGCTGTATAGACTGTGTAGAGGATGGGACCTAGAATATTACCTTGAGAAACACCGGAAGATTGCGTAAATAGAAGAGAATAAGAAAATTAATGGTTTACTCTGAAAGTTCTATCACATAGATAGGAACGGATGATTAGAAAGTATGTGTGCCTGACTCGGTCAAAAGTCTGTTCCACATCGAGAAAGGCTACGGTGCAGTGCATTCCTGCAAAAGAGACAACGTCCACTACACGATGACATTGCTGGATTGTGGAGAGTTATGTTTGGAATCCAAACTGGTGATCTGGGATTAGATGATGGGAATCTTGGATAGGATACAAGCGTTTTAAAATTAGTTTTTCAAGGATTTTATCCATGATTATTAAAAGGGAAATAGGACGGTATGTGCAAAAGAGATCAGGCGACTTTTTGAGTATGGGAATCATCTTAAGTATACATAGTTTCCAGGAGCCAGAAACAATTTTGTGCGGAGTAGAGCATCATATATGTATTTTAGGAATAGGAAGGCTTTCCGAGGAAGGAATTCAGAATATGCGAATAAAACTTTAAAAAACCGAAATTAAACAATAACACGAAACCTACGTATTATTTATTTAAAGATTTGAAATACAACAATAAAATGGAATCTCGACTTTCTTGGACTAATTTAATTAACGCTTTTAGAAAACTAAGCGGAGAAGGGAGATCATTAAGGATCTTTCATTTGTCATTTTCAGTTAATTAAAGAACAAACTGAATACTACTTCAGGAATTCCAAGATCTTTTGAAGTCCCAGAAGTTTCAGAGAAAGGAAGATAAGAAAACAAAACATAATCTACTGCGTCAGCAATAAAACGAAATATAAAGAAGATATTTTATTTATAAACAAACGTTATCAGGTTTACATAGAACCTGTTTATGCTTTTTAAACAGTCTATGTTCTGAATTGTCACTACTAAATATATACATATATAGAATAGAAAGAAAACTTTCTACTGGGACAAAGTCTGACATTAAACAAAGAATAACATTAAATAGCACCAAGTAAAATCATATCAGCCCTAGAGATTTTAAAAATAAAACCTGATAAATAAAAGAGAGTACAGATTTAAATCCTTGTATATATTTATACAATATTTATAGATCTTTTATATATATTTATCCCAACGACGAACATGTGTTTACTAGAATTCTTTTTGGACCTGTGGAACGTTATTCAGTGAGGAATAATAGCCAAAATAAATAGGCCAGTATTTTTTTCTCCATTAATATTTATTTTACTTTATAATTTCTATCAATAAATTGTTTTAATTCCCAATAGTGTTACAATATATTTAAGTACCCAGTGTGTCGGGCAATCATATTACACTGGATAATTTTTTGGAAAACTGCTTTATTGAGTCTATATTACAATCTATCTTACTCTGGTAATACGGATGTATTTGAATGTACATCTATAATTGTGTTTTTCTCTTGATGTGATAGTTTTTTCCTTTTGACTTTTATTTATAATTTTAATCATGACATACATCAATTAAGTGGATTCATTTCTGCTTTAAGCAGATTACTTATTCAAGACTCCTTTAAGAATCTTTTAGTGAAGATCTAGTCTTAAAAGTTTTTTTAAAAATATTTTATCAAATGTTAAAAATAAAAGTGTTTAGATAAGGTCATGAAGGAACTTTGGAAAGTAAACACAGCAGGAGCAAAGGTAGGGACCAAACATAAGCACATCAAAGTAGAATGCCTTGCATACGCAGACGACCTAGCACTTCTGGCAGAATCAGAGGAAGAAGCAATAAATCAAATAAACACCCTAAAGGAAATAGCCGAAAAAACGGGCCTACAGATATCGTTCGAAAAAACGGAGCTCATGACAACGAACAAAAATTTTGGAAAGAAAGAAGTCAATACAAAATATGGTTCAGTAAATGTGACGCGAAAGTTTAAATACCTGGGAGAGACCATTTGTAACAGAGGATCAGAAAAGGAAGGTATGAAGGAAAGAGTTGCCAGACTGGAAGGACTGAGTTTTGCAACGAGTAACATCTACAATAAAAAGAATCTCTCCATCAAGGCAAAGATCAAACACTACAACACTGTAGTGAAACCAGTAATTTTGTATGGAACCGAAACAATGAATCTCCCCAGTATGGAGAAACTGCTAAGAGTTGAAAGAAGAATCCTGAGAAGAATCTATGGTCCTAAGAAAACGGAGGAAGGATACAGGCTAAGGCCAAACAAGGAAATTTACAGGGAGATAAAGGATATGGAAACGGAGATAAGAACTAGGAGATTGAGGTTCTATGGTCACATGGTGAGGATGCCGAAAGAAAGATTGAATAAGAATATAATGGAAAAACTGTGGGGATACCGGAGTGCACGGGGCTACATCAAACAACTGAAAGAGGAAACAGCAAGGTTGGGAATCAGGGACGTGGATTTCTTGGATAGAGACGAATTCAGGATAAAATTACAGGGGCTTGCAGTTCTTGAGGGGCCAAGGAGGACCAGTGGAGGAGTGGCTTGGACGGAGGAGAGGAGAAGGAAGCACTCGAACTTGATGAAGGAAAAGTGGGTGGAAAGAAAGAACAAAAAGAAGAGAATACAATCATAATATTCGCGTGGTCTACAAGGCCGTTTCGCGCCAAAAAAAAAAAAAAATAAAAGTGTTTCAATAGATCTAAAGTCAATTTTATTAAAATAAACAATTATCTCAAAACAATAATTATAAGTGTAAGATTACCCGAATGTGCTGTTAAATAAACTTACAGGGCAACAACGGTAATACCTGATATTTACTAATAAGCACTAGATTTAAAAATAATAATAATGAGGTCTCGAAAAGAAAAAGAAGTTTTTGAACATGATATACAGATGATACAAAACTTTTTCACTTCAAGGTATCTTTTTAAAATACTAAAAATAATTATAAATAACGTTAACACTTTTCCTTGTTCTGTTTTCAATAGAACTAGAACAAAAAACCAACTCAATTTCTCCCTGACTGGAACAAACAATTGTACATAGATACGTTTACCAATAATCTACTGCTTCTGAGATAAGGACACTGTTAGCAAATTTGCGATCTGAGCAAAATTAACAGTGCTAGGGCGAGTCAGAAAAACCCCATACACACAAAAAATGTTGGTATAGCGTGACGTTTTTTATTCAAGCCAATATAGTTTTTAAACGAAAGGTCCTGTGACAAATGAAGTATATAAAAAAAACAACATACTCCATTAAATTTTTGATCAGAAAATTATATTTAAATTTTCAATCCGAGCAACACCATCAGAGCTAGAACGCGTGAAAATGTTACATTTTTGAGTGTAAATAAAACGTTTTACTAGAAAACTATTGACCCCCGACCAAAAGACATATCCATGTCAGTAAATTACTTTTGATCAAGTGATTGGCATAAACGGCTTTAAAATAGTGGGAAACTTAATGGGGTCTCAAAATTTTGAATCAAAAATAGTTTCTTTTTATGGTATGTAAAAGCTGTTTATTATACGATAATCAAAGCTACTTTTTGGTTATTCATAAATATTGGTTCCTTATAGTCCAGGAGCTGAAGATAATAAACCTGTCATGAGGTCTCTCAAAAAATATAAGCTTATTTGAAATATCATTAATTTTTGTGTAAGAAAACCACAGCTGCCTTTTCCTAAAAAAAAAAAAAACCGCCCTAAATAGCGGTTATTGTCAGTTTTTTTAAAACCTAAAACAGTATAACGAAGGGTTTTCCGAAGAATGTCTTTATATAGTGAACTGAAGCTGGAACCAGTACCTGTTTATATATAACTTTGATTAAATCTTATAAGATACCCATGCCAGCACTTGCGATTTAATTAAATTTTCATATATAGAATCTAATAATAAATTTAACCAGCTTTGAAATGAAGAAAATAAATTTTAGATCGGACATATATTTTTGGAGTTATAAATGTGCTAGTAATAAATGTGTGAAGTAATAAATGTGCTAAAAAAATTCCTAAATAGTACGGGGTTCATAGCATGCTGGCATGACATGATTGAGATACGCAGTATAATAAAACATTTAATCAGCATTATGGTAAAATAAAGGAATTTTAAATCGGACAAATAGATTTGGAGTTGAGAGCAGTCAAAAGAGTACTGATAAACGTGTTCTTGTAAAGAAGTGGGACTGGCCGCAAGTTAGCAAATTCCTACAATGTCCGATTTCGGCAAATATATTTTTTTTGGGAGACCTATCATGATAGTTCTTCGGCTCCTGGACTATTAAATTATAACCCTGTAATTCGCTTTACTTTTACATAATCCAGGAAAAGATTCAAATATTATTTTTATTTAATGAGAATAGTATAGTTCACATACTTGATATGATGTATGAAGTTATGTAACAGCTATCGTTTGTCTCCCCTCCTGTATGGTTCGGTAACCCCGAAGAAGACCTCCAAGCATGTAGAAATGTTGGAACTCTATAATAGTTTTTTACATGGACGTATTTATCTCTTCCTGACTGCATCCCTGATTATGTTCTTATAACTTTTTTTTTATTTTTCGCATAGGTTGTGATCGATCGATTACATCGTTTACATCTCCAAGGTATAATTTCTTCATTGCCTAGATTTCAATAATACCCTGTAAGCCAGGTAGAACAGAACAAATGTGAGGGATGTGGAGACATTGGCTTTGACTAGATGGATAGCCCTACAAACAATCGAACAATGGCTACCGTTGGGGACAAATGACGAACGATAGGGAGGCTGTTCAATGAACGTGTAGCGGCGGTCATCACTTTGCATTTAGGAAGCCATTCAGGCCCGTAGTTAAGGTTCACTCACCTCCTCCCTTGAGGGAAACTTGTCAATACATTGGAAAGGAGTAACTAACATATCTGCGATGCAAAACATATCTGCGATGCAAAGAATATAAAGATAAAGATTTATTTTCTAATTATAACATTATTTTAAAAAATAAGCAAAAATCTGAACAAAACATAGATGCGTAACTGAATGAACAGATAAACTTACTTCAACTTATTTAAAAATATAGGTATAAACAACAACAAATACAAATATTGAAAAATATGAACTAAAGAAAATGAACTGTTTAAATGTAATAAAATATTCATTTAAGTTTGAAGTATTAAGAGAATACAAAGGTAAGGATTTTTTTTTTTTTTAACAATAAACAACTATTTACAATTTGATTCAATAATCTATAATAGATTTGGATTATTTAAAGAATAAAATAGTGATTTTCTATGACGTATGCACTCGTATATAAAATGGCTTTCAAATAATATATTAAATAGTACAAAACTGGGAAATCCGGGGGTCTGAGTCAAAAGACAATGCATGAACTATGATACACAGAAATCACAGTAGTCCAGTAAATCTGGAACAAAAATGGGCAATCAGAGGAACTAATAATACTAATTACAATTTTTTCAGGATTATGTAGGGGATAGTCCCCTGAACAAGAACAAATAAAGTCCCTCCAAATCCCGGTGCTACTGGGGGGGGGAGGGAAGACTTTAAATGCTCCATTTTTAAGTTTTTCATCTAATAACTCTAAAAAGGTGCGTCGCATTGAAAAACTTTTTGTACGAAATTAAAGGTTATTCAATTTTCTACAAGTATGGTTATATACATTTTTACCAAAAACTGGACCGTTTTCGTGCTACCGGCTCCGTAAAAGTTGTAATTTTTGAGAAAAAAAATTGTTTTTCACTCATATTTTTTGTATATTTTTGTCTTCTAGATTTGTACAGTATTAAATTCCTTCTGGTAATATATATCATGTGTTAATATATATAGAACTTAGATCAAGTCCCGTAAAATACCAGGACGTTAAAAAAAGCGTACTGTTGTGTTTTCCAAGTTTTTTGTCACACTATTCCCCCCCAAAAAAACTACTCGTCCGATCCAAAATTTCTTTTTTTCCTCTTAAAGCTGGTTAAATTTACTATCGAATCCCATACACCTAATTTTGATTACATCCCGTAAAATATCCACACCAGCCCACTGATCATGTAAACTTAATCGTGTTTTACCAAAACATACAAATTTAACGTGCTAGTGTAGGTTTTTACGGTATCGATTCAAAATTTCATATTCAACACCCTTTAATTTCATTCTTTGAGGCTACTATATCCGATTATTTTGAAAATATTAAAACATTTGAATCATTTATTAGAGTTCACTTATGATAACATGCTGAGTAAAGAGTCTACCGTCTTGTATTACATAAAGTTCAGCGAACTGTTTCAGGAACAAAACTATTCCAATAAATAAAATATGTATTGCTTGTTCCAGTTTAGCCTTAGAGTAAACTATTTCTGGGTTAAGTTTATTCCAACGCTTGATATCTTTTAAGTTCATACTTCGAGACTGGCGGTAACTTCAGGATAATTTTTAGACTAGAACTAAATCTAGCTCATGATTATGTAACTTGATGGGAACTCGATGGCCGAGCGAGTGATCCGAGGGTCTCAGCGCGCTCGGTACAGAAGATCGTGGGTTCGAATCCCACCTGGGTGGGTTAAAATTAATTTTGTGGTGAATTCACAAATAAATCTTGACCTTCCTACCCTGGCTAGAATAGGTTGGTAACCTGTAGGATAACCCGTCCTTCCTGCCCTAGTTGTAGTAAATGAGGACGTTCAGCCCCCCCCCCCCCCCCCAAAAAAAAAAAATAACAACTAGGGTAAACGCACCAGTAGCTGACATGCTTAAGGAAAGTTCAGTACACTTAATGGTTTCAAAACTCTAATGGTGATGTCGTTGTATTTTTTTCACATTTATATTGTAAAAAAACTTCTCCCCTTGCTTACTATATCTTAAAATTTTAAAAACCTTCGCTCAATGATAGGATAAATGCCAATTTCGAGAAAAGTAACTTTGTTCTAGTAGCTGACAGGGTATTCTCCAGTAGCTGACAGGGAATGCTCCAGTAGCTGACAGGGACAAGAAAGTCATACAAAAAATAGCTTAATCTTTAGCATTTCTTTATTTTAAAACAAGAATTATAAATTTATCATTTGTTTCAAAAAAAGGTACTTGAGTTTTCTATTTTTGGCTATACACCTTAAATTCAATACAGGTAACTCATAAGCAGTTTCGTACCCAAATACCCAAGTACCCAAACTTTTTAGACTGGTATCTAGCGTTCATCTTAAATTCATTAAAATGAAGTACAATTGGCACAATGCTAGGAAATTGTGAATCGTCTTCCACAGTTCCACCACCTTTAGTTATAGAGACTACTGACTGCACAATCTTCTTCACTGACTTATTTTTTTATTTTTATATCAACTTTGCCACTTTTATTTCTTTTAAAAGTGTATATTTTTAGTTGTTCTTTTTCTTGTTTTTTGTTTTTTCTGTCTACAGCTCTCTCTTTCTTTCTTTTCCTTCGCTTCTTCTTTTTAAAGATCTTTTTTTTTGTTATATCTCTCCAAGATTCATAAATTACAAAGTCGCATAATTTTTCCTCTTTGATATTTTCTTGGGAAGTTCAAGCCACAGCAGCGCCTTTTTGAAAGGGCTTGGGAAGGTAATTAGAGGTGTTTCTAGTATGCTGGTTTTGTTAGAAATTGTCTCAAAGTGTGTGGAGCAGGTTACTGCAGCTTGGTGAAGTATCGTTTTCTCCTTTCCCAACACAAACTTTGTTTCCTTTCGGATTAAAAAAAAAAAGGCTTTTTCATCGGCACCGAAAATTCGGTTGGGATCATCCAAAATATCCGCCAGACCTTTTTCTTATAGATGCGAATGTACATGTGAAAACCGTTGTATCATAATTTCCTTAGTTACAGAAGCACGCGATGATATAAGGTATTCAAAGGGCCTAAAGGATAGGCGTGGGATCCATTTAAGAAACATACCAAACCACTTTCGACCAAAGTGGTCATCTGCGAAGGGATTTTCCCTGCCCAATCTTTTTAATATGAGCTGGACGCATTCAATAAGTGTTGACCTAAGGCAACAGGAAAACCCATTTTTTCCATGTCACAAGCCAACATTCTTCATCAGGGAACATGATAGAGGAGGGCCCCGTTTTACGCTCCCATTGGGTATTTTCCTGTCACTTTACACAACAGTGTTGTTCTACGAACATTATTTTTACGAGCAGCACTAGCTACAAATATCCCCATGCGAACTTCGTCGAGAGCTTTATCCTTATCCTCAGAACCATACGTTAAAACCTTTTTAGTGGAAGCCATCCTAGATTCCAGGAAACCGCCCTGAAAAATAGAAAAATGCCGGTGATTCCAATAGCTGACATGTTTTGTTTCAGTACCTGACACCCTCTGTCAGCTACTGGAATATATATCCTACGTTAAAAATAGAATTAAACACTGTAGAATAGATAACAAAATAGAAAGATTAAATAAGGAAAAAATGGATGGAAGTAAATTATGAGAGGCACCTGTAGTTGACGGGGTCTGTCAGCTAATGGTGATGAGCCATTATTAGGATCCCAGTACCTGACACCCATTGTATTTCATAATTCACCATGAAATAAGGTTCAAAGACTGATAAAACACAATCTATAAATACTCATTACAAGAAACAACGCACTAATTTGAGAATAAAATGGAATAAGTAAAGAAGAGAACATGAAACCTACCTTGGTGTCCTAGTCGGGTGTCCTCTGCTTGTAAGGCTCTGAACGACTGACGGAGAATGTGCAGTTGTAGTGGCCGTCTTTTATTACAATTAGAGCCTAAATAAAACAGAGTAGACAACCTAACTATGAGGAAATACTAACAGAAGCCATGGCTTTATGAGAGGTGGATCTAAAAGGCCTTGAAACTTCATTATTTCTATTTTTCGAAGAGACTGTCAGCTACTGGTGCACCTGTCAGCTACTGGTGCGTTTACCCTAACTTACTTAAAAAGTTTTATAAAATAACCTACGGTGTAATGACTGACTGAATACTCTTTAGCTACATTCTATTGTATCAATGTATCATCACTTATAAGTGACCAGAATTTATGGATATTATCCAGGCCAGATGAACCTTCTTACGTTTGTGTACGAGAAAAATAAAAGGAAAAATATCAGAAGACAATTCTCCTAAAATGATTTCCAAGTGCATCAAAGAATATTGAACTGGGCTCTCCCCTTTAGGGTAACGACAGCAGGGTGACAGGAAATATAAGGACATCAAGAGCTCGTATTCCCCGATGCGATCATAACAAGGCAGTTATCAAGTTGGCAGTGATGGCGGATGTGTAGTGAAATTCAATACAAGTGTTCTGTACTGCAATCATATATACAATACAACGCCTCCTTGATATACTGTGAAATGGGAATTTACTATATTTGCAAGTTGATATAGAAGATACAGTAAGTAATTTATGTATAGTAAATATATATAAATTTAAAAATAGGTTTTACAAGCTAATTTGATAGATTTTCAATACGAATTCAGAATTGATAAATTATAATTTGTCACAGAAATTATGTGGCAATTATTTCCTCAATTCTAATTGATCATGGTATTTCTACAGCATCATGAGTACCACAAGTAATTTTTGAATTTTCTAATTTAAATACATAACTTTCTATTAAAATCCAAATTTTTTCCGAATACTTTTTAAAATGATTTATACCAGCTTTTTTTCTCACTGAGTTTAGATGAAACCTGGGATTAAAAAAAAAATAAAAAATTGTATAATTGTTAAAAAATAGTTTAATATTAAAATGTTTTAATTGATCTTATGATCGTTCAGAGAATTAAAATAGATCTAAGATGACCTAGGAATTAGTGCTGTTGGATATGAAGAATAGTACAGTCAATAAACGAATTGTAGAGTTAATAAAATATGCGATTATTTTTTATCTCAGAGCTTCGTTCGGAGTAGTTGGAAGATAAACATACTAAAAGTCCCCGTCCGTAGGGGTGGTTAGGGAGGTAGGGGAGGAGGTAAGAAGGTCCCATTTTTGGGTTTTTCGATTATAACTCGAAAATGTTAGACCCTAGAAAAGTTATATTTGTTGAACTTTTTTTGCTTCAACTGAAACATTTGCTTCAAGTACCAGAAACGTATATACTATGTAATAAAAAGAAATTTAATGCTCTACAACTGACATATTTTTTGATAAACGATCGTGGAAGGCACTAGAAATGTTTGACAAAAAGTGAGATAGAGATTATTTTTTTGCGAAAATTGAAACGATTTTCAATAACGTATATCTCGAAAACGGTTGAAAGATATCCAGTTTGACAACTGGAAGCTGAGATATTTATGAATGCTTAGTCATCCCTATCATTTGTCCAGTGTGCATCGGTTCGAATCCACCCTGTGCATGTTCAACTTTATTTATAAACTAATGATAAAGCATTGAAAAATTATAGATTAGGATTTTTTGAACATGGAATAATTTTAAATATTTATAAATATACTACTGACCATTAGAATAAAAAATGAATAGTTTCTGTGCTGTGAGATAATTCATTCGCAATTCATTAAGCCAACTCCCATCTTAGCTAACATTCGACCAATTTAATTACAAAATAGTTCAGAATATAATACTAAGTTATCTAAATTATACTATTTATCAAATATACTACAATACTTAATCTCGAAAGATTAATTATTATTATTTATTATTATTTGAAAAATAATATATAATAGAATAATCATTGCAAAAGACTATCCAATATTGCAAAACCAAATTTCAACATAGCGACGCTATTTGCAATCCGCAAATCCATTTTTATGTATTAATGGACCTAATGTTTAAAATATATCTAAAGAATATAAATAACCCTCTCTAGGATACGAAGGTTGTTCCTATTTAAAGAATAAATATAATAATAAACCCATGACGCATGAGATAATAATCCATCAAACCTGAAGAACAGTTTTGATTTTACATAATTGTAGCATTTTTCAATTCGCTATTTCTATCACAAGATGATCGGAACAAATTCTGGAAGTTACTGAGCAACAACCGTTTGAAAATTCATGTCTAGTATGCACTGAATATAGGTGACGATATTCTCCGACTCTGATTATCATAAATTCAACATTAATCCTAAAAAACTTTACTAGTAAATCTCAACTTTAAAAAACTGAAATTGAAATGCTTTAAAAAATAAACCAAGATTTAGTGGATGTTGGGCTGCCCTCGGACAGTGTTCCAATAGCACTTACAAAAGGTCAGTGAGCTCCATCCCAAGACGAATGGTCTTGCCCTATTTACGATCGTCTGTGTCTCACTGTACTCCTACTGTCGCCATCCTACTATTTTTTCTTCAGGTAGGTGTAATAAAAAAACCAATTGAATATAAAATTATAATACTATAGAATTCTGAAGCTTTATACCACGTTTATAATTTGTTAAAACATATTTTTTATTTATTCTTCTAGAATGTTGACAGTTTGAACCAATATACGAGATAAGAAGGTACAAGGTTTTTGTTCCTTAGTAAAATGTTTTAAGTGTTAAGACTTTTTGCATCTCTATTTTCTCATTAAAAAAAAACAAGTAAATGTTGCTCTGCCATGACGTGGTATAGCCGAATTTATTTGTACATTATTATTATTATTATTTTTTTTTTTTTTATTACGAATTTTGCCTGGAAAGAAAATCTCTTCAAAATGTTTTATGGACGAATATTTCATGATAAAAATTCAATTTAAACTTGATCTAAGCCTATAAAAAAGAAAGATAACCTTCATAATTTCAAGTGGAATGAATACTTATAAAATTTCAAAAGATATTTAGTAATGATAAAAGTATAGTTGACTGGATGATGAATGGAGAAGATTGTCAGGGATGCAGTCAAAGTAACACCACGTTAAAGAAGGAATTCTTTAATACGTGCCAACGTTTCGACCTTCGTTGCAGGTCTTCTTAAGGGCCGTTTTGTTCATATTGTTATTGTTCAACTTGGCACGTATTAAAGAATTCCTTCTTTAACGTGGTGTTTCTTTGACTGCATCCCTGACAATCTTCTTCTCGATATTTAGTAATTATTTCAGATGTATACTAAATTTAATTTTTTTGACATGTATATGTCTATTGGTGGGAGTCTATATTTCTTTTCTGAAACGTATTTTCACTTAAAAAAAAAATTTAACATTTTCATACGCTCTAGCTCTGTTGGTGTTGCTCGGATCGAAACTTCAACTCTAACTTTATTTTCAAAAATTCAATGGAAAATATTTTTTGTTATATAACATTTGTGACTAGGACTTACCGTTTAGGAGCTATATTGGTTTCAATAAAAAAAAAGTCAAATTTTTTAAGTTTTGGGGCTTTTTTTGACAAGCTCTGGTTTTTTTTCGTTGCTTGGACCGAACATTTGATGACAGTTTCCTTGTTAGAAATTGAGTGGAGAATATTTCTTGTTGTATAATGTTTGTCACTAGGACCTAGTGTTTAGGAACTATTTTAGTTTGAATGAAAATGTCGCATTTTCAACAGCTGCAGCGCGCTGTTTTCTCTCGATATTGTTTATTTCGAATAATCATTGATATTTAATTCAATTTAATTATTAGTCTAAGTACTCGTAATTTGATCCTTTTGATTATGTAATATTAATTAGGAAAACCAATAGGTTACAGACGGACATATCCATGATCTATTTTCGGAGTCAGGGAGAAATTGAGTTTTTTTTTTTTTTTTTAAATACTAATTATTAATTTTTTTTTTTTTTTTTTTAATACTAATTATTAATTTTTTTTATTTTTTTTTTTTTTTTTATAATTATTATGAATTTCTTTTTTTTTTTTTTTTTTTTTTTTAATTTTTTTTTTTTTTTTACAATAATTATGAATTTTTTTTTTTTTTTTATTATTTTTTTTTTTTTTTTTTTTTTTTTTTTTACAATAATTATGAATTTCTTTTTTTTTTTTTTTTAAATTTTTTTTTTTTTTTACAATAATTATGAATTTTTTTTTTTTTTTTTTTTTTCTTTTTCCTATATTAGAACTGTGACATGTTTTACTAAAATCTTAGCTCATTCTATTTTCCGGGCTGTCATTCAATCTGCAATATTCCTATAAGAATGGGTATGAAATACCTGGCTCTCGTGAAGAAATTAACAATTCAAAACTGTGCACTTTTCAGTGGGGCAATTTCATAATTTTTCAAAATCCTGTAATTACTCTAAAAATACTATTTGCCCAAAAATAGGTACTTTAAGAAGATCAACTGAATCATTTTTTCACAACGCACATAATAAAAGTTCTGCTTTAAGGATTAGTTAACTCGTATTAAAGGTAATTTGAATTAACCCTTTCTTTACGACAATCACCGAAATAATAATGTTATAAACTTTGAAAAAAACAGATTTCTTTCTTATATATTTGTTGTTTAAAAAAAAAAAAAACTCTATATATTTAAATTAAAATTTCATAACCAGAAATCATGTTAAAAAAAATTAACAATAATTAATTACTACCAAACATATTCGAGCAAGAAAACAATAAGTATAGGATCATTTTTTTTAAAAGTTTTATAATTGCTAATTTTATTTTAATTATAAAAGAGTTTTTACGTATTTAAAAAATATTTGTTTGTTAAATGTTTCAACTAGTAATTTTCATCTGTACATGAATTACAGTTACTTTAACTTACTAATGTATTTTATGTACTAATGATTCTTATATAGGTTTATATATATATAGGTTGTTCGTAGGGGCTTAACGTATTCCAACAGGTGAAGGAAGGAGGTTTTATTCTACAGGTTATCAACCTATTCTAGGGTGGGAGGTCAAGGTTTATACTATGGGTCCGTCTGAAATATATTTTAACCCGCCCAAGTTTATAATATATTTATTTACCGGCCATAAATTTTAACTATTTCAACCCACGACCTTCTCTACAGAGCGCGCATAGACCCTTACCCCAACTCGTTCGAACATCGAGTGCCCGTTTTCTCTATATATTTTAGAATACTGTCTTATTATATATTACTGACCATTTTGCATATTTTAGTTTACTTACTATCTTATGAGGCTCAGCAGTCCAGACGCAGACCTCCCAAAATATTCCCCACTAGCCTTCCCTATAGAGCCTTTTCTCTCTTATCACTTATTCCTATCCTCTGAGTCCTTCCTCCATGCCCTTCTGCCAGCATTTCTTAAGGTGTCCGTTTGTCGTTTTTCCTAGGATTGATTCTCTTTTAAATTTCTCCGTTATTTATAGTTATAGTAACTTTTCAACGTGTCCCAACCAGCTAATTGTCCTTGAAATGACACACTTCACTCAATCCTGGTTTTAATTTAGCTCTTTTAGTTCATGGTTCTTCCTTATTCGCCATGCACCTTGTTCGTACATTAGACCAAAATTGTGTTTCATTATCATTCTCTCATATACTATATGTATCTATATAGCTAAATAAAAGGTTCGCGGGACTGAGTTTTTAAAAAGAGATTTTATTGAGAAGTACATACATTATATCAAGCAAAAGCACAATCTTAAAGCCTATTACAAAACTTCGTGGAACAAACTGACATCATAACGGGTAGAGGCAGAGTGTCACCCGACGAAGGTGGGGGTGCCCCTTTTATACAATTATCTAGGAGAGGGGATAGTGTACATTTATTTATTATTCCTTAATACCATTGGGTTTCTATAACTTTCTCCCCCCCCAAGTTCCGAGGTCTCCGATGGAACAAATATCTAATAGGTAAGATTCTATACAATAAAAATAAAAGGTTTGGACCTTATACATTTCTCAATACCCTTTACACTAAGTCATAACATTGCAATAGATAACATTCTATAAACAAAAGGGATTGGACCTTATTCTAAGTTTATACAAGCATAGAAGGATTAGACTTTGTTTACTAAATTAGAATTTGAACATTTGAAAACAAAAAGTTACAATTATCAACTTCCT
Source organism: Euschistus heros (assembly GCA_003667255.2). NCBI lineage: Eukaryota > Metazoa > Arthropoda > Insecta > Hemiptera > Pentatomidae > Euschistus > Euschistus heros. The sequence goes on from RCWM02000390.1 coordinate 150,919, forward strand.
ATAAACAAAAGGATTATACTTTGAACTTCCTGTTTACTAATTCAGGATCTGTACACTTGAAAAATAAAAAGATTAAACCTTGTACGTCTAACGCTAGGATAGGATTTCATACAATTGTCATAAACAAAAGGATTAGACCTTGTCCATTTCTTAATATTAACAATAAGCTTAAACTATAAAATGTTTATACATTACAAAATTCCTTACATGCTAAAGTACAATTTTCCTAACAACTAAAAGATAACAGAATATTTCTTAATACTAAACAATACATTTTAATATCAATACATTATTTAAACAAAAGGAAAATAAAATAAGAGTCTTTGAATTACTTTCTTCTATTACAAATACTACTTTTAAATTCAAAATTACACAATTAAATTAAAATATTTTAAATCAAAATAATAATTCAAACACTCTTCTAATTACAATTAATAATAATTTCAAAATAAAATATACCTTTCTCAATGATCAATCAAAATAATATTTCAAGACAAAATAATAGTATCTTAATATTTATTATAGTTCTCCAAAATATTAATTACAAAATAAATCAAACAGAATATTATCGTGAAATAAAATAATGCTTTGAATGATCTTTTACATTATTAACATGGAATATAATATTTCACAGCAAAATACAAAAGTCCGACTTTATTAAAATAAACTACAGCATTGTCAGTTTAATACAGATAATTCTTTTCAATACAACATAAACATTACTCCTAATACCATTATATTTATTATATTTAAAATAAAAGATTTTTAAGACATTTTAATATTGTTTAAATAAAATTAAATATTTTTAATCAGAATCATTATCTGAGTCATAGTTATCCGAGACATCCGAAATATTTACGCGAATGGATTCATTATCGTCGTCTGAAATATATTGTTTCTTTTTTCTCTCTTTTTTCTAGTGGGCCTTTTAATATTGTCAATATGGGTTTTAATCGGTCTCTTATCTTTCACTAGTACATTTACTTTTTTAAATTTGTCTCTACTCTTTATTTTTGCTTGGGTATTTTTTAAATATTCTACATCTCCTAATTGTCGTTGAATATCCAAAGGGTCTTCTCTATTTTTATTTAATTTTTCAGTCCTTGTTTCTTTTTCGTCATTTATTTTGGATCTAATTAATTTATGTAATAACTGTTGGTCCTTGTGATATTTTAATACGTATTGTTCCGTCAGGTCGGTGTTTTCGTCTGACTCTAATCTGGAGGTTCCGAAAGTAATTTCATTGGGCGTTAATTTTAATTTATTATTTAAGGTATTATTGTACGCTATTACCGCTAATCTTAATTTCTGCTGCATAGAACATTTATCTTTTTCTTTTCCTATTATTCTCAATAATTCGTTTAGGGTAGAGTGGACTCTGTTCAATAATCCCAAAGAGTTTGAGTGGCTGGCTGAAGTATAATGTAAGATAATATTATTTTCTTCACAAAACTGTTTTACTAAATTATTTTTCATTTCCGTCCCTTGGTCTAATGATATTTGTAGAGGTGTGGGAAAGTATGTCATATAGTTAGTCAGTGCGTTACAAATATTAATTGCGTTCTTTGATTGTAGGGTTTGAGCAAATAAATGTTTCGAAAATGTGTCTACCGCTGTGAAAATTATTGCGTTGTTAAAATTAAAAATGTCAATCATTAATTCCTGAAACGGTCTTTCCGGTGTAGGTGTAATTTGAAATTTGGTCTTTATAGGTTTTCGGTCATATTTCGTAACTTTACAAGTTTCGCATTTATTAATATACTCCGCTATTTTATTTTGCATCCCTGGAAAATAATATTCTTTTTTAAGTTTTTCGAATGTTTCGTTTATACCCCTATGCTTTGTTTTGCCTAAATGATAATTATCTATAATTTCTATTTGTTCATTCGGGTTTTCGACGTCATTTACAATTTGTTTATATTTTTTCAATTTAACCGATGGATATTCCGTTTCTATTATTTGCTGTATTGTTCTAAAATAATCGTCAGATAAATTTTCGGTTATTTCGTTAGGTGATTTACAAATTATCCCGTATGTTTTATTAGGTTCGAGTATTTGTTCTAATAATGAAGCGATATCTGATTTAGCATAAATGTTTAATTCGTATCGGCGTTTCCCAAATGGTTTAGTGAAATTAATTTTTGTATTTCCCCTTTTTATAATTATTTGATTTTTTTCTATGTTTATACATTTTTCGGGTTCACAAATTCGTACTTGTTCGTTACTAGATTCCTGGGAATGGATTGTCTCTAAATCATCTTCCGGCGGTACTTCTAAGTCCTCTATTATCGCGTCATACTCGGAATTGTTTTCGTCCGCTATTTCCTGATTTAATAATTCTTCGACGTCCATTTCCTCCACGTCGCTATTATGATTTAATTCGTCGCTTCCCCTGGAAAGTGCATCGGCCACGTAATTTGTTTTTCCCTGAATGTGTTTAACTTCGAATTCGAATTCTTGTAATTTCCAAACCCACTTCATTATGCGCGTGTTACCATTTTTCATTGAAAAAATCCACGTTAAAGGTTTATGGTCCGTGCATAAAAGAAATTTTGTACCGTATAAATAAGGCTTGAAGTGTTGGGTTGCCCATACTACCGCTAGTAATTCTTTTTCTATTGAACTATAATTTAATTCCGCATTTTGTAATACTCGGGACGCGAATGCTACTGGGTGTTCTATTTCATTTTCGTCTTTTTGTGAGAGCACGGCTCCGATGGCTTTATTACTGGCGTCTGTAGTTAATATAAATGGTCGTTCCCAATCCGGATAATTTAAAATTGGTGTGTTACTCATCATTTCCGTCCAAGTTTGACATGCTTCTTTAATTTCCTTTGTGCCATAAATTTTTGTTTTTAATGAATTAGAAATCGGTCTGGTAATTTTTGCGTAATTTTTAATAAACTTTCTATAGTATCCCGTCATGCCCAAAAATTGTCTCGTCGTCTTTTCATTACGCGGAATGGGGAAATTTAAAATTGCTTCTATCTTTTTCTCGTCTGTTTTTAATCCGTCTGGGGTTACGATATAGCCTAAAAAGTTCAATTCGGTTTTAAAAAATTCGGTTTTATCTAGTTGTATTGATAGGTTATGTTCTTTTAGGGCTTCAAATACTCTTTTTAAATCTTTTAAATGTTCTAAATTTTTTTTCGTTTTTTGAGTAGACTATTATGTCGTCGATGTAAATCATAGAATTGGGGATATTTTGTATCATCATCGTCATCGCTCTCTGAAAGGTTGGGGGTGCATTACACAAGCCAAAAGGCATACGTAGAAACTCAAAATGCCCATTTTCGGTGGAAAACGCGGTTTTAGCTATTGAATCTTTATCCATTTCGATTTGGTGAAATCCCGACGCGAGGTCTATGGTGGAAAATATTTTCGATCCCTTTAGTCTATTTAATAAATCTTCGATATTCGGTAGGGGAAATTTGTCTTTTACTGTAGCCTGATTTAGTTTCCTGTAATCGATCACCATTCTAATTTTTTTCTGTCCCGACGCGTCTGATTTTTTCGGTACGATCCAAAGCGGAGAATTATACGGCGATTTGCTAGGTCTTATGATATTACTTTTTAATAGTTTTTGAACTTCATCATTAATTTGTTTTTTAAATTGTTCCGGGTAACGGTAATTACGCGTATAAATTGGATTTTCATTCGTTGTTATTATTTTATGTTTTATTAACCCTGTCGATTTTAAATTCTCGTCGTCCCTTTTTAATACTTCGCCATGTTGGCTAATAATTTCGATTAATTCTTCCTTTATTTCCGGACTAATATGTTCGTGGCGAATTAAGTTTTTAATTTCGTTTTTATCATTAATAAAAAATAAGTCATTTTCTAATTTGAATTTTTTCTTTTTAAATTTTAATTCATTTTTTTCTAAATTAATTTTTAATTTTAGTTTTTTCATTGTCTCGTAGCCCAATAAAATATTAAACCTTTCGCTAAATGGAAATATTAAAAATTTGACTTTTTGATTAATTCCTATCAGGGGCATTAGGTCAATTATCACGCTTTGTGATCCTTCCGCCGTTCCCGTAGGTGTTCGAATTGCAAAATCCTCTTTAGAAATTTCCGAGAAATGTGGAATGTGATCGGGGGGTGTATATAATTCTTTGTGGCACCCGTATCAATTAGCCATTTATTTCCCATACTATCAGTTAAGTTCGGTAAATCGTTATTTAAGTTCAAGTCATGAATTTCTATTTGTTTATCCTGGTTATCTATTTCTTTATCCGGTTTAGAATTTAAATTGTTTATATCCGGTCCGGAGGTCTGCTTGTGCTCGGGCCTAATTCTAAAAAATGATCCTGTCTTTTTTCCAAAGATTCAATACGCTCTAACAATAATTTAATTTTTTCATCTTTGTCTTCTTCAATTGTATGAACCCTATTAGAAACAGTTCTCATCGAAACGGTGTTAGAATCTATTTGCGGTTGTTGGTAATTTTGCCTAATATTTCTAGAGGGTGGTTTATTAAAAAATCTATGTTGCGACTGGGGGTCCCACGGTTGATTATAAATCGGAGTAGTATATTCAATAGCTCGCTGTTGTGGCCGGAAGTTATGTTGGTTGTTATTGTTATAAGAATTAGAGGTTGGACCTTGTTCATGCTGATACTGTTGCTGTCGGTAGTGTTGGGGATTATTATACGACGTATATTGCTCGCGGTGGTACTGATGGGGTCGGTAATTTTGATAATCATAATGGTTGTTAAAATTTGGTCGGTACTCTTTATTTTTGTAATTATTTTCAAATTTTTTCTTTTTGTAATTATTTTGAACTGGGTTTTTTTGGTGTTTTTTATCGCCATAAATTCTATGTACGATATGAGCCGCGCTGTTTCTTAGTATTTCTTCTAGGTCTTCTAATGAGTCAAATTTTATATGGTAAATGAAGTCCGTTAGTGCTGGGTGTAAACTATGTACTGCGTGGTGGGATATCTGTTTGTCATACCTATACATTTCGTCCTGTTTGTTTAGTATCTCATTGTCTGAATAAATACGTGCGTATAAATCGCATCTTTTTTGGCCCAGTCGTTCTAAGAAATCGAGTGGGTTCTCGTTATAATAAGTCCGCGTATTTAAAATTTCTGAAATTAATTGTTCCCTAGTTCTCGTGTCCTGATATTTTCTTTTTAAGAATTTTATTATTTCTTTTACTGTATTGAATTCCTTATCATATACGGCGACTTTAGCTTTCCCTGTTAATTTGTTTAAGATTGTTAAAACTAATTTGGCTTGGTTTGTATTTTTATGAGTATTGTCCTCTTTACAATATAAATTATATAAAAATTCGCTATTTCTGATAAAATCAACTAGTTGTAACGGATTTCCGTCGTATTCCGGGATTAATGCTAAATCGTGATTTTTAATTTCAAGAGCCATATTAATATCTTCTTTTTTAACTAACGTAGAACCTGTTATTTTTAAGTTACTTAATTTTTCTTCCAAACCATTCATAAAGATAAATGCTAAATTTAAATTATTATACTTATTACTAACTTATATTTAAATTACAAAATTACTTAAAAATAAAAATTAAAATAAAATAATTATACTTTTTCTTGATACAACGATGTCTTCGTTGTCTTCGATGTCTTCTCGATGACTTCCTCCTTTAGCTCCTTCCCGTCGATTCCTTAGCAAAGAGGTTGAAGGTCCTTCTGGTTAAGGTATTGGAATACCAAAGCGCTCCCAAAGACTTGAAGATCTGCTGATGTATTAGTACTCAGCTCCCAATCTTCTCATGCCAGTGGAAAGAGGTCTCGCTGTTCTGTACCTGAAATAAGATAGAACTGCCGCGAAGTTACGTTAACGCTTCCAAATGTCCCTCCGTTCGGGCGCCAGCTAAATAAAAGGTTCGCGGGACTGAGTTTTTAAAAAGAGATTTTATTGAGAAGTACATACATTATATCAAGCAAAAGCACAATCTTAAAGCCTATTACAAAACTTCGTGGAACAAACTGACATCATAACGGGTAGAGGCAGAGTGTCACCCGACGAAGGTGGGGGTGCCCCTTTTATACAATTATCTAGGAGAGGGGATAGTGTACATTTATTTATTATTCCTTAATACCATTGGGTTTCTATAACTATATACATATAGTATATGGTACTATCTATAGGTTATAAGGTTCTATAACCTGTTGGTCTTTTGTTTTTGTCTGGTTTCATTACAAACTACAGGTCTAATCAGCAATCTGTATAATTTAAGCTTAGTGTGTTTGGAAAGACACTTCGACTTCATTAAATTCACAAAACCACACTATGCTTTATTTCCATATTTTTTCTTCTTATCTCGAAACTGAACTAATTTTCCGAGCAGATTTCAATGCCGAGGTTTGTGAAGTGATCACCTTCTACACTCGGCCATCGAGTCCCCAGTTTATTATGTTAAGTATTTCCATTACTATTTCATTTTAGTATAAAGATGAGTATGACACTTTTGCCGAAACCGCTCTTCTTTTCCGCGTTATTTTCAAAATAAATAAAGTTTTGACTTGATGAAAATTTATGTTTTTTAACAATTATAATGAAACCTAAAACATGCGACACGTCTTTAAATAATAATTCATTAGATAAAATAGAAAATATTAAATTAATAAATCATTATCACTGTTAATTTATCAGTAAAATTTTATAAAAAAAACTTTTAAATCATCTGAATCCACTAGCGAGATCCCTATCTAGTTCCACACACACCAATAACAATAGTCGCAGGTTACAAAGGCAGTGGCATCGCGACATATTGTAAAATTTGACCAGGAATCCTGGCAATAGCCAGCTTATCGGCTCATAGTAGTACTGTAGCGCTCTCACTCATCAGTGGCGCAGCTGAAAGTGCAGCGCTGGGGAGAGGGTTTGGTTGGTTTGGAAATCTATAGACTGTGTGTGTGTTTTGTATATATTGTATGAATGTGTTTTTAACTTTTAATTTAATCTAATTGTTATTAACTACTCAGTTCTCGCTTACTATCCAGAAATTTAAATATTAGGATATATATGACTATTATACCAACAACAGTTCTCTACGGATGTGAAACCTGACCGCTTACGTTAAGGGAGGAAGAACGCCTTAAAGTTTTCGAAAATAAAGTACTGCGTAGAATATTTAGCCCAAAAAAAGATGAAGAAACAGGAGAACTTAGAAGGCTTCCTAATGCGGAACTGCGGGAGCTATATCCGGTAAATATAGTTCAGGTAATTGCAGCGCAGCAGGTAATAGTAATGACCGAGTTCCGATAAAATAAATCATTTTTGAACAAGGTAAACTACCGAGAGGTAGACCGAGACGTAGATGGGAAGATTGAGGGGATTTGGCTTCCGGAAAGGGTCACCTTAGGGATTTAGGTTTTGAGGGAATGTGTTGGAGGGATGTGTGTGGTCAACGATTGGTGGTCCCGGCACCGAACCTCCAGGTTCGCTAACCTTTTAGCGAATAATTTCTTATTGTATTCATTGTGCGAATGGATCTATAAAGCCATCCATATTACTTATTGATCTCTTTGAGGCAAATTGTAATACTTACTCAAAAAAGTTTTTTTTTTTACAAATAAAATTAGTCTTATATTGAAAGTTGCGGAAGCACTTACGTAATATGGAGCAATGTTTTAATTTATAGTCTAGGCAGGCCTTGTCTATGATCCCTAGAATTCTCGAATTATCATCAGCATCAAGAGTAGTTGTAGGATGTGACTTGAATTTAAAGCCACATGTTTGAGAGTTTAGTTCTTGAGCAAACAGTAAGTTCTCTGGAAACACCCACGGAGCTCTTTCAGTTCCAGAAAGTCTGGAATGTAAAAGTAGAAGGTTTTCTAAGATAACTTTTACTTCTCTCATCTTATTATTCGGTAACTATCTTGTTTTAAATCCGTGAGATTATTTAAAACAATGCGGTAATATGTAATGAAAAAAATTAACGTAAAAAGTATTGAAGTTTAATCTACGTTTTTCAGTGTTGTAGCAACACGGAAATGCTCGCAGGAAATGAAACATTTTTATTGGTGTATTCAATCAAGTGCAGGAGGTATTTAAAAGAGGGGCGGAGATATTAAGCATAAAAAAGGTACTTGAACTTCCCTTCTCTTATCTTTGCTTTACTAATTCCAAGTAGTAAAAGGGGCAGGGGAAATTTATGTCTCTTATTTCACAACCTGTCTCTTCTAAAACTTCCCGTTATTAGAGTTGGCTATTGATGGGTTGAATTCATTGTAGTGCAGGCTAAGAAATACTAAGCTATGCTTTTTGTTTTGTTGATATATCACTACTATACTATAGTCAATTACTTAACCTAAAAATGTATTACGTGTTAAATAGTCATATTATTTTTTAATAGTTTAAAGTGAATTTTTTAATAGGAAAATACTAGGAAATGGAAGTTAAGATGAATGTATTGCAATTGGAGCAAGGACCTTTGGAGTAGACCAAACTGCCAAAACTGCTAAGTAAAGATAGCATTAATTTAAGTGATATGGTATTATATATGATTATGTGATCAACTTGGATAGAGAAGGCCGAGATTCACTAAAGCGCTGTAGTGCTTAAGAAATCATAACCTTAGATAATTATACCATTTTATAGATATAGATATTAACCTTTTTCATTTTAATTTTTACAGGCTATTTTATCTATTTTCATTTTCTTATTAAATCAATCTACAACAAATATACACCCATTAATCTAAAAACATTATGGTATTTTTCTATTTAGATCCTATAAAATGCAGAGAATAAATAGGAGACGGTGTCGGTGACAGAACTGCTCCTTGGGGAACACCTCCTCGAATAAGTTATAGTCCTGTGAAAGCTTTTCCTTTTCCTAGCACCACGTAACACCAGCACGTGAATTTAGCACTTCGCTATTGAACTAAATTCTCTATTTTTCCGTTCTCTCATTGAATAATAATCTGAAAAGAACCTTTTTCTTTTAGATAACTGATATAAGGAGCTGTATAATAAAGTGTCATTTTTTCTGAAATAAAGAAATCTCTTAAATATGTAATTAGTCAACGGCGTTATTTAAATTGCCTAAATATTGATAAAATGTTACTTCGATGCATATTTATGGTTCCGCAATATATAAAAAAAAAAATCAAGTAGAAATCACATGATTCATCCTTTTATTTAGACCGAGTCGTATAGAAATATTCTCATATACAAAACCATGAATTAATTAATTTGGACATGTGGCTTCGAACTATTATGGGCAGCAAAATAATAGAATATCAAACCGTTTCAATTCTACGTCCTCCCAACTATTATAACCGCTCCATATTATGTTTCCATCGAAACCCTTCGATTCCAATATACTTTTCATCCTCAAACACTTAACCCTTAAATTTTCGAAATGGTATCAAAACTTTTCTAACCTTTTAAAGTTTCTGGTTCAAATCTAGTACCACATATCTTCTGGCAGATTAAAATGGCAGCGGCTACACGACGGGGAGTAAACATTAATAAATACAGAACCTCAAACTTTATAATTTATAAACTGAAAAAAATATAATAATAGTAAAAATTTAAATTAAATTAATTCAAAAGTTCAAAATACAGTCATATCGTATATAAAATACTTCTATGGAGCACCGAACCAAGCCTCTCCCTCCACTTATTAAGGTGCATGCAGCTACCTCAGCTGCGTCACTGGTGTAAAATCCCAGTGGAGGCTGAGAGAGAGCGCTATAGTTCAGTCACTCATGAGTAGAGATTGCTGCCTCAATGTTGTTATTGCCTGGACTCAATGTCGAATTTTTCAATAATTTTCAAGGTCACTGCTTTTGCAACATGTAAAGAGGGTTAAAGAGTAGTGGGGAATTGGCCAGATATTGCGCTAGTGCATTTAGGTGATTAATATAATTTTAAAGAAATATACAAAATTTGAATACTATACGTTCAAGAACAAAAGATATTTTAAGGCCATTATGTAACGTTTTGTTGAATATAGGGATAATGACTATACGAGTACCTAATTGGTTTAATTCATTTATTTAACGTATTTATAGTTTTATATTTGTGTGCAAATATTGTTTATAGAGGCCAAAAAAGTCGCAATGACGAAAAAATAACTTCAACGATGAAAAAAAAAAAGCAAAAAATATGAAGAATAGGCTAGAGTAAATTACCAAGTTTTAAGGTGCATCATTAAGAGAAAGTTGCGGATAAAAGGAAAATGATTAATTGAATTCCGAGTGTTGAGAAGTTTATTCAGATTTTTCTTTTTACACCTTGAACAGCCGACGATCATTTATCTGCCAAGTATCTTAACCATTCATCACACCTCATAGCGATGAAATTTCATATAATTCAGACATTTATATGACTACATTATACGGATCGAATGTTAATATGGATAAACATATCTGGATAACTCTTCTTTAGTTAGCTTGCCTGTTTCTTAAGGCGAGAGCTTATTTAATTCCTTATAAATTTTAGAATTATTGTAAAATAGTTAATTTAATGCAAGACTAATTTTAAATGTTATATATTCATCTTCAGTCAAAAAGATGCTGATGCAAAAAGGACCCATACACCAAAAGTAGCATTCCACTATTACATCTTTAGTCTTTAATTTTCAAACCGCTTTAAAAAAACAAAAATAAAAAAAAAAACGTAAACTACCACCAATGTGATGAAAATAAGTGTAAAAAAAATAAAATCTTGAAATCAAACGATACAAACAAACAATTATTTAAAAAGAAAAATGTATCTTGGCTTTTTTATGTTATTATTAGAACAGATTCAAAAATGTAATCTCCTTCAGTGGATTCCTGAGGGCTGAACATTGCACCAGAAATGAAATTATATTGAGGATAGATCCTCTGCATTTACTTGCAAATTTTTATGCAACATAAGTTTTAGTTTCAGAAAATGTAAAATTAGTCTGCTCGACAAATTTGAGATAAGTGTTGTACTTAAAAGAAAGAGATTTTCCCGTGTTTTCTCTCCTTATAATATATGTAAAACAAATCATATGATATTTGAATAGTCATATTGACATTTTCAGGATAAAGGCGATTCGTTCAACCTTGGTATTCTTTCTATATGGAATGTTTTATAAATGCCTCAGAGCAAGCTGAAGAACCATGAGTTGTAAAAAGGGCACAAGTATAAGACTGAGTTACAAAATTCGTTCTATTTTGTTTACCTAATCGACTTTTCGAATCAAAATTTTTACACAATCATCTTGAATACAGAATTAAAGAAACGATAGAGAAGAGATTAAAACGTTTTCCACAAAAAAGGCTTTTGCCACTTTAGACCCTAATTGCAGCCAAATCCTCAATTTTAATAATCGGAATCTATGGTATATATTACATTTGATGTCAGCACACAATTTACATTACTAAACTTATTCCAAACTATTTACAATATAAGGCACTTATCTTTTGAGTCAAGGTGTTAAGTACCGCATCTTTTAGATGATCCCTCATCTTCCATCATTATTCACTTCTTACATGGTTCCTTGTCCCTCCGGTATCTACTTCCTCTATCGCAAGGCCTCCAAAAAACTTTTTCCCGGGTATGTCTTAAATATGGTCATATCCCCTCCATATAACCTTTGTATTTATTCTTTTGAATTTTTAAATTCTTTGTTTGAAAACTTTTACCGTGGGGATTGCCGGCAAACGACCTGTGTAGGTTAGGACCTAATTGAGTACCCAGCTCAAAGTAACACCCAAGATGTTCCTTACCCTTAATCTTTTATTGATCATAGTAAAGATGAGTACACCCTAATAGGGTGCACTTCCGAAAGTCAGCCCTTAAGCTCTCAATATGTAATAATTATTAATATTATTTTTTAATTTGGTATCAATAAATACACTATATATACAAGACAGATACTCAGCTTTTGGGGTCCAGAAACATGTCTGTCCCCCTGCTTGTATAAAAACAAAGCCAGACCCGAAGATATTAATTATATATAATTTAATTAAACATTTTACTTTTATATACTATATTTATTAATTAATATAATATATAATTATAATAATATTAAAGTACAAAGGCCCAACCAAAGTATTGTGCCCAAGGAAATTGATGTAAAAATGTAATAAATGAAGATGTTTGCACTTAAGGTTTCTGGAGGAAATATGAATATAACAAAAAGTTATATTACTAACATAAATAACTTTTTGTAGCTATGGATATGAAATAAACAATGATATGTAAGAAAGAACGTTTTTCTTTATTAAATGCAGTCCAACATCAGGCGCACGAGTTTTCTTTTAACAACAAGCGCCACCATCGGGTTTTCCCTATGACTAGTTGGGTTTTTTTCGGTTCCCACTGGAAATAAATTTAAAATGCGACTATTACAAATATTTTTTTTTTTTTTTTTACCGTTTCTTTGTTCTTACTGATTCATGAATATTTAATTTTAGATTATTCTCTGCATGCGTCTCATTATTTTATATCTGTATTATCAAATTCATGTTTCGAATGTTTGTATGTCTTTGGAATTTGAGATGAATGTCTAATATTTGAAAGTATTCTTCTAATATACGAAATATCATTGTGACATGTGATTCATTAATTTCTAATTTTATAAATCCTTCTGTACTATCATGGGCACCACGAAAAATAATTTATTAGAGCAAAATCATTTTTATTGAAAAAAATTAATTAATTTCTTCTTATCGGAAATTCGAATGATTCAGTTTATTCATTTTTTAACTGATATATTTATGTCTTATTTTTAGTATGCTGAAAAAGATAATTTTATATTAAATATGTGCACCTTTTTTCCCTTCTTAAAATTATGATTGGTAGTAAAGAGATTTTGTTTGTTTTATGGATATGAATAGCGGTATTGGACCTGATTAGACCAATTGAATTTTCCTCGACATTTTATAGCCAGTAAACGTGAAATAGGTTACTATTATGAATAGTCATAAAATTTTCCAATTCTCTATCCTATATAATCTATAAACTGTATTAAATGTCACATACTACCAGAATTTCATAGCAACGTTTAGCTGCTTTAATTGGTGTAATAAAATATTAAATAAAATTATTACATTTTGTTTAAAAAGTCTTTATGACGATATTAAACAGATAAATATTATAATAGTTTATCAATCTTTTATGTACAAAATTACAGTTTTTCCAATAAAAAGGGGGCTGATAATTCACAGATTATTAGTTTGGGAAATAATCCTGGAACATTAAAACTTCAATTTTCCGAGGTGAGGGTATTTCGATTATTCAGATTATTACTGCTAATTTTTTTTCGTCATCTATATATTTTCTTTTAACATTCCTCACCACCTATTACTGAAACTACTGGATCTAAAACAAAAAAAAACCAATTGAGCGTCTCTGATTGAAATTTTTTTGTATTTTAATTTTTTAAATAAAGTACGTTTTTCTGACTTTGATAGTACTTGAGATATTGTATTAAACTCTAAAATAACAGTTGAGGATCAGTAAGGACATGCACAAATGACTAAGTGAAAGAAATCACAGTTATCCTGAAGATGGAGCAGTGTACTCTGAAACATAGGAGTTATGCGTTTTAAGGAAATAAATATTGGTTGATTTTTAAACTTCATTGGGATCCACATGTCCACATATTCAAATTGTTTCTTATAATTTAATTGAATATATGTAAATTTTATAATTAATTTCAAGATCTATAGAACACCGTATCATTAACCCTTTCATGTAGAGCGCTCGCAACCTTTCGGTCAATTTTAAAACTTCACTGTTAATATCATTGTTTAACTTTTTCAGTAACAAATTAATTGAAAACAAGTAGATTTTATTATTGCTAAATCTTACTCGAACTATATAGATGATTTGTTATAAATGTGGTGTAGATTGGTTCAGTAGTTTTGTGGTTAGTGATGACTATCGAAAAATGATTTATTTTTTTATATAATAGTATAGATTTACAACAGTTATGGAAAAAATAACGTTTTTATCTATTATATATTTGTCAAATACCACTCACTCATTTAACACGAAATCTCAAAAACCACTGAACGGATTGGAATGAAATTTCGTATATGGCTTCCTCTAGGGCCGAAGGTGCTCGTTAAGAAAGAATTTTAAAAAATTTGGCCTGGATCGCGTGTAATTCGCGAAAAACGCGATTTCTCACGCATAGGAAATTCTTTGAATTAACATTACGGATCTTAATGAAACTTTGTACATTGCTTCTTATTAGATGTTAGATGAACGACAGCAATTTTTTTCTAAGTAGTTTGCCCTGTATCGGTACTATAAAGGGGTAAAATAAAAGTACTCATATAATTTTATTGGGAAAATAATAATAGATTTATTGTCATATGGTATATGGTGCTAAGATAAATTCAAAAACAGGTTAGATAACTAAACCGCACACTTTTACCACAAATTAAGTTCAATATTGTAGTAAACAAACATAAATACGATACTGGCATGTGGAAACCTTATTATATGTTACTTTCTGTTAACTCATGGTGGCTGCAGAGTGTACCCTTACAAGTTTGAGTTTCGGGTCTACCAGCCTGCTGTGGAAAGGAAGTTGAGGATTTTAAAAGACTTATATTCTCTGGTGATGACACGGAAGGCCACTTGGATGTACCCACCAACCCTGCTTCACCAGTAGCTTCTTCCCCAACTACTCTTCCTTTGTTCATGTACATAACAAATATATCAAGGACTTCAGAGCTGCTGTTGAGTCTGTTCCCAAAGATCTACAAGATTTCCAGGTAGTTATCAGTGCTTACAAAAAGCCTTCAAATGCTCACTGAGGACATTACAATACTCTTACCTCTAATGAAGTTGCCTGCTTGATTGTTGGCTAGGTGTTTAAAAAGCGAGACATTATTCTCGACTCATAAGAATTAGTGAGTTCTATCGAGCGTATGGTTCTCTTCAGTGTCGTCTCATGTTCTGCCATGGAGAAGATGGGTAGAGTATTAACATCCCTCTGCGTGACCCAAACACCAATACACCACTTAAGAAAACTGTGTCTGCAGCTGATTTTTACACTGATTTTTACAAAACCATATTTAATTTACTTTCGTAATCTCCTCAGCCAATGTATGCTTGATATGTAAGGAAAAATAGAAACAGCAACACTAAACACTAAAATTCGAAAAAAACAAAAAATGATGAGAAGTGGAGACTATATTCACTTGAAGGATGCCATAATAAAAGTTGATGGTCTGGTATCGGGGCTGGGTAAGATGGTAGTAATACCTTGAAGCTTCACTGCA
This sequence comes from Euschistus heros, assembly GCA_003667255.2. Classification (NCBI taxonomy): domain Eukaryota; kingdom Metazoa; phylum Arthropoda; class Insecta; order Hemiptera; family Pentatomidae; genus Euschistus; species Euschistus heros. The sequence goes on from RCWM02000390.1 coordinate 166,126, forward strand.
GGACTGTTAAAATTAAAAAAATTAACTTCTACAAATTGTCAAATTTACTTATTGTAGTTATTCTAAGAATGGAATTGTTGAGGTTTATTTAAGTAATAATAATTATCAACGTTAAGCTTAACTTTTACTAATTTAAGTTGTCCTTAATCTTAATGATATTAAACCGTAGCGGAGCACGGGCACTTTTAGCTAGTGTTTTTATAATAATGTTATTTCGTTTTGAAAGTATCGACCTGGTCTCCTGCCAAGAAATAAAATCTTCTGCCCTTTTTAAGGTCTTGTTTTTGAAGCTCGTGGCTCGGAAGTGCTGTCAGTTGACGCCATTGTTGTCCCACCAATCTACGTTCGATGTTGCTGTTATTAAAGAAAGATACGGCTCACTGCTGTATAAAAAGCCAGACCCGATTGATCTGCTATACCTCCTCAATGACTGACTTTAGAAGAGATTGCAGCGCTAGTTGGATTTATATAGACCATATACCTGCCTAGTTCAGGCACAGTCATCTTAACGACCCTCCTAGATTGCTTTTTTTTATGTCTTAAGGGTTGAGGGCCCTGAATCTGATTGAAGAGTTTCATTTTATTAACTTTTAAAGACTAAATTAAAATTTCTTGGTTTATTAGAATTTTATGCAACTTAATTTTTTCAAAGTGTCCAGAATAGAACTTCATCCCCTCATTAAATATCCAGGAAGTACTTGGCAGATTCCAATGAAAGGAAAATTGGTCTGTTATCTCTAGTTACTAATATTGGTAGCAGCCATGGTAGCAGCACTTAGTTTAGAAAACCACTAAATTACCTTTTTATTTGTATAGAGGTTACAAACAGTTGATAAGGCTCTAGTTACGTTTGGCGTGTTATCTTAAAATATCTTTATGTTTTTACTGTATTATTACATTGACTAAAGTGTTGCAGACTTCTTTACTTTTAATACTTTTGTTGATTTTAATCAACTGACTTATAATTAGGATGAATTATTTGGAACTTCTATCAAAATATTTTATTCATCAGCTCTAAAAACAAAATAATTAAAACCATAAGCACTTTGCAACACAGATTGTATATATTCAATTTTAAAAATGTAAGACAAGAAATAAAAAAATGTTGATACTAACCTATCCAGGTAATAATGAAAGGACTTTTGAAGACTGGGTGTAAACAGAAGAAAGGAGTTGTGTAGATGTGCGAGTTCATTTTGATCCCTACATTTATTAGTCAGGTAAATGGGCAGTTTTCCCAATGACTGGTCGGTTTTTCTGTTCCTCCTGGAAACAAGTTTAAACTGGGATTAATGGAAGTATTTATCTGGTAATAAAAACTAAAATCTGGATTGGTATTGAACGATTTTATTATTTCTAATCAACCAGTATTCGAGGTATGTTTGTTGGCATTTTAGCTGTTAGTGTCTATCCACCTCCTAAATCATTTATTCATCCACCTCTTCAACTGTCAATCTTCCAAAATAATGTAATTATTTATTAGCATAAGAATTTTTTAAAGATAAATTCGAAGATTTGTTTTTGGCTTTAATTTCTATCTCATATATGTAAAAGTATCTAACTTAAAATTTACAGACGTTGCTGACTGATATGTTCGCGGCCAGACAATAAAACCTTTTTGTTGTTCATTGATATTATTCTTATAGGACAAGATGTACTAGAAGACTTTTCATTTCTAGATTACTTTTTCATTTCTTTCTATCTTTTTTTAATGCTTTTTTTCCAATGAGTAGGAGCTTGACCAATGGAGGGGCAGGAAACTTTATATCGGGTCTTCAGCCCCTAGTAAACCCCTCTGTCGCATCATCCAACAATCCTTAAATGGTTATATTTACTCTGCTAGATTGATCCTGGGGATGCCATGATGTGGTAGAGATCGGAAGTTAAGTTCATCCCGAAGAAAAGTCCAAAAAAAAAGGAAAATTAGGGAGCTAAATAACGCACACAACTTCAGAATAAAGACTGACTTTATTGTTCAGCAATCCTCTTTATATACATTCTGTGGTTTGTTTGGGATTAAGCTAGGAATTAAGATGTATATTATCCCTCTATACACCTTAACTCCCCCCCACCAGTTTACGACCAATCCTCGTAAACTCCTACACAGGCCAAACAACCAATTATATACAAAAATCAATGCTACAAATAAATACAAGAAAGAAAGAAAAAAAACAATCAATGTTACAATAAATACACAAAACAAAAAAACTCTTCTTAACTTAAAACTTTCACCATACTTTGACAGATCTTTACATACCTCCTCCAGTACAAAACTAAAATACAAACAAAAAAAACTGTTACACTTCTCCTAAGTTTCCTTTTTTACATTATCTACTATTTACACAAGTTCTCTTGCATAGAAAAGAGGATACCCCTCGAAACCCTTCTAACGAAAATGGGTACCCAAGAATATACAACCGAACTCAATGAATGATACCAACAACCTCGGAAAATGGAACACGAGAAAATCAGCGAGAAACGACCGAACTACGAAATGAACGAGAAAAACGTGAAAAACGAGAAAAAAACGAGAAAAAACGAGAAAAACGAGAAAAAACGAGAAAAAACGAGAAAAACGAGAAAAAACGCTAACTTAACGGGATCTTCAGTTGTTCCAAATGAACCGTCCTTCTCTTCCGGGGATCTTGAATACTCTGGATGGTAACGACATTATGTTCCCTAATCGCAACAACCTTGAAGGGTCCGTCATATCGTATTTCCTCTTTAGTCCGATTCGAAGACACCCTGCGATACACAATAGAACCTATTTCTATTTTCTCCATACCATCCCGACTCTTGAGATTTTCGCGGTTTACCCTCCTATTTTTTTCAGCCGCGAGCTTCTTCCGCGTCTTTTCCCATCTTTCCCCGAGCGCCACCCTATTTGCCACCAACGTCGCTGCAAACTCCTCATCCACTATTGCACCGCGGCTATCCCTCTTGCGCTCCCGGAGTCCAAATAACATTTCGAATGGTGAATATCCCGTTGCCGAGTGAATTGAGTGGTTGTATGCTATTATCGCCTTAGGCATTACCGTATCCGCTTTCAACCCCTTTTCCGCGTAGAAGACGCGAAGGTGATCACCCAGGGTACTATGCAATCTTTCGACCGCTCCTCGACCTTTAGGATGTCCCGGCGTATTTATATGCCATTCTACCCCTAATCCTCGCATCTCCGACCTGAGACGGCTGTTATCAAATTCCCGCCCCCCATCTGACGTTATTCTCTCCGTTACCCCGTAGAATTGAAACCAAATACGGAGAGCCATAAGTACTGACTCGGCTGACCTGTCGTCAATCGGGTATGCCATGGCTATCTTGCTGAAGATGTCTATAATTGTAAGCCACTTAAGTCCTTTCCAGGTAAACGTGTCCACCTGTAAGTCAGTTAGTGGTACGGTTGGTGTCATTGTCTCCTCCTGCTTCCCGGTTGGGGGGTGTCTGTCATATTTCGTGGTATTGCAGATCTTGCACGCTCCTATTACCTCCTCTATCGTCTTCCTCATGTGCATCCAGAAATACTTCCTCTTTAACGCTTTTAAAGTTTCCTGCACCCCTCTATGATTTGTCTTTCCCTGGTGGTACGCTATTGTGACTTCCTTCTGCCGGTCCACCTCCCTCACCGTTTCCACCTGCAATTTACATCTAATAAACGTCCGGTCCAACCCTATCTTTTCGGCCCGCCACAACCTCTTAATTTTTTCCCACACAACCGCATTCCCGACGTATAAATAAAAAAATTTTCCTGGTCGAGACTCCTCCTTCAACACCTTACTGATGACCTCCTCTCCCACTCCTGGTTGCGACCATATGGTGGTAATATGATATTTCCCGTACGTCGCGTATTCCGCCCTAGTCAGTCCCGTTGTCTTCGTCTTCCATATTATTTGTCTGTCCTTGTCGTTTACTATTTCTTCCCTTTCTACCATCTCTACCGTCCTCTCGCCCTCCGAGCTCTCCCCCCTCAACACCTCGCTTTCGACTTCTACTTCTTCTGACTCGCGTTCCCCTTCCCCCTCTGGCGTCCACTCCCGTATGAATCGTTGTAAACCGCCCGAATACTCCCCTGCTTCTCGCTCTATCGCGTTAACCTGAAGGGCTCGCGATAACCAGTCGGCCATGACGTTTTCCCTCCCGGGCTTGTATACCACTTCTACGTTATATTGACTAAGAAATTCTTTCCAGCGGGTTATGCGCGCCGATGATTCCTTAAGCTTTCCCACCCACATTAGGGGACGATGATCTGTGAGTACCCTAAACCTCCGTCCGAACACATACGGCCTGAAGTGCTCTATCGCCCATATTACCCCCAGCAACTCTCTTTCTAGAGCACTGTATCGAGCTTCCGTTTCCGTGAGCCGTCTGCTGGCATATGCCACGGGCTGGTCCCCCTTTTCTCCTTCCTGGGACAATACGGCCCCCAATGCGTACTCGCTGGCATCCGTGGTTATCGTGAACGTTCGGGTAAAGTCGGGGAACGCGAGTACCGGTTCCTGCTGAAGTTTCCCCATACATGTTCGAATATTTTGCTCAATTTCCGGGGTAATCACAATCCTTCGCCCTTTCTTTAGCAAATCATTCAGCGGCACCAAATATTTCGCCATTTCCGGGACGAACCTGCGGTAATAATTAAGCGTCCCTAATAGCCTGCGAATGCCCTTCACGTCCGTGGTTATAGCCATCCTATTTATCGCTTCTACCTTCCGTATGTCAGGTCTCACCCCCTCTTTCGAAATGGTGTGCCCTAGGAAGTTGATTCGATCTTGTCCCAGGATCGACTTCTCTCCTGACAACTTTAACCCAAACTGTCTTAGTCGTCCGAATACCCGTCTCAAGTCTTGTATGTGTCCTGTTTCGTCCTTGCTAAATATCAGTAGGTCGTCCATGTATACCTGGCATGAAGCTTCATCCAACCCTCGTAAGAACTCGTCCATCAGTCGTTGGAACGTGATAGGGGCGTTCTTCAACCCGAACGGCATTCTTGTAAATTCATAATGCCCCCTTTCGAACGTGAACGCCGTCTTGTGTTGGTCCTTCGGGTGCATACGGATCTGATGATACCCTGCCTTCAGGTCCAGTGTACTGAACACCGTCGCGCCTCCCAAACTGTCTAGAATATCTTCGAACCGTGGTATGGGGTACTTTTCGTCCAATGTGTTTTCATTCAATTTACGAAAATCCACCACGACCCTGTATTTCTCCCGCGACGTTCCCTCATCACTCCTTTTCTTAACGGCCCATAACGGGCTATTGTACGGCGACGTGCTATCCACGATAATCCCCTGCCCCTTTAAACTCTCTAACTCTTTCCTAATGTGCTGCCGCAACGCCTGGGGATACCGTCTTTCTTTAACGTACGTAACCCGTTCTTGTTTAAGCGGGATCTCGTGGACCGTTTCCCCTGTTACGCTCAATATCTCTCCCTCCCTGAAGAAAACGTCCGAGTACTCCTGCTTCAATGCTTGTCGCCAATCCCTCTCTCGGTTAACCGCTCCTACAATTGCACATCTTCCCTTTTGATTCCTCTCACACCTAAACTCCTTTTTACCAATTCGGACTACCCATTGCTCACCGCTACTTTTTATCCGAGTCCCGAATCTCCCCAATAGGTCGCACCCTATAATCCCTCCATACTCTCGCGGCATGTTTTCTACAACATGGACTTTCATTTTATCTCCTTTTCTCCCCCATCCGTCTATCCTTATTTCCGCCTCACCCTCCACCTTGCAGGGACCGCTAAGAGTAATCAACCTACACCCACGCTCTCTCACCTGGGGTATCCTCTCTCCTTTACATAGTGCTTCTATTGTACCCCGGCTCATTATCGTATTAGTACTGCCGGTGTCAACCAGACACCTCACCCCTCCCGCGATCTTAATTATAGGCAACCATTCACTTCCACACTCAACACTATTTATTACCCCTCGGTTGCCCCTCCCCTTACACCCTCCTCATTCTTCGTCTCGCGATCTCCTTTCCGCTGCTGCTCGTCGTTCCTCGCTCCTATGGCTACTCCTACTCCTTCCCTCCGCCCGTGCGCCTTCTCCCGGCTCACCTTCTTCTTCTGTCTCTGATGTCTCCGAAGACCTCGTCGATTCAGATGGTCGTCTGCTTCTTCTCCATACACGCTGTGCATTTACCTCCATAGGTTCTCCCTGATTCGCTCCTCTGCGCCTACTCATGTACGGGCACTGTCGAGCGATGTGCCCTTCGGTGCCACATTCAAAGCATCTCGTGCGGGGGCACTGTGCTACCAAGTGACCCACTTTCCCACAGCCGTGGCACTTCCTCTCTTCCCTCCTCCAATTTCTCTTCTCCGCGCCATACCTCTTCTCCCGAGGTGACGTCCGCTCTCGCACTCCGACCTCTGCATCTCGTCTCCTCCATGGTTCCGTTCGAGGCTGTTTGTTTTTGTACTCCTCGCTGCGCCTGTAGGTTACTCTATTCCATCCTTCGTCCTTCCGCACCTCTTCTTCTCTCGCACTACAGTCTACTAGTTCTCTAGCACATTCGACAAAGGTTTTATCTCTCGGTAACCCTTCCTTCCTTCCCGTCTCCTTTGCCAGCTGCACTTTCAGGATTGTTGACAAGAAGGCCATCCGCGCTTCCACCTCCGCCGCTTCCGTGGTTTCCCTCATTTTCTCCGTTATCTTATTATAGTGGGCCAATAGGCCCCTGCATATTGCCCACTGGATTGGTGAGGTCTCCTTGTCTCCCTAAACATCCGGAAGATGTCTTCTTCCGGTGTCCACCGGCCGCCTCCAAAAGCTTTCTTTAACCGGTCTTTCACCACCAACCATGGAGTGTCTTCGTCGGCTTGAATTAAATTTAGAATGCCTCGCTTGACTCGGCACACTAACGCCGCCCTCAGTGAACATGCATCCACCGGGTCCAAAAGGTTCTCGGCTATCTTGGCCTCAATCCGAGCCATTACTCGGTCGCCTCCCTTGAGGAAGTGATTCAGCTCCCCAACTTCTCCACCATATTTTTCTATATCTGATATCGCTCTTCTTAAATCCTGCGATACCGCCGTTTTGAGTTTCAACAACTCCAAAGCGTTCGCCTGTGCCGCTGCCATGTTTGCATGGGCTGCCGCTAACGTCTCTGGTGGTAACGGCTGCAATTCTGGCTGAACCTCGAAAGTAGGAGGTTTCAAAATGTTTTTGCCCTCCATCTTCTGTTTTTCAAATTTCAAATCCGAAAGAACAGGTAAACACAAAAACAAGTTCGACGTTGAAGGCAACGAAAGGGAAAAACTTCTTGCGTGAAAAATAAAAAAGAAACCTTACCAGAAGAATATGCTCTCGTAGTCCCGGGTTTCGGCACCAGTTAAGTTCATCCAGAAGAAAAGTCCAAAAAAAAGGAAAATTAGGGAGCTAAATAACGCACACAACTTCAGAATAAAGACTGACTTTATTGTTCAGCAATCCTCTTTATATACATTCTGTGGTTTGTTTGGGATTAAGCTAGGAATTAAGATGTATATTATCCCTCTATTAACTCGGTACCTTAACTCGGATTCACCTCCTCATCCCTGGCTTTTGAGGAGTCTGCCTCTCATTTACCGCAAGGTTGTCCAGTTGTAACCAAATCTTATTCAATCTGCAATACAATGAAGTGGAGACAAGGAAAATACCGATTTATTGAGCAAAATAGTACTAAAATAATATCGAACATTTTATACTCTATCACCGAGATTAGTTTTGTCCCAAAAATAACGGAAAGTTTTTATCTAGAACAAAACTCACCTCTGATCAACAAAAAATCCCCATGCGTTAATTCATTAACATAGAATAAAGAACAGGGGCTATTACATAAGTAAAAAAAAAAGATACAGTAACCAAATACCTGGCGTGATGTATGTCCTTCTCTTCTCTGTTACATAAATCTATCTGTTTTATTTATTACACGCTCAACAATGGCAGTGTTAGGAATAAATAACCTAAATAAAAAAATAGCCGTTTCATGACTCCTGAAGGAGGTCAGCCTAAACCTCAAGCACTGAGAGAATCAAGAATGAGATTATTAGAGAAACGATGGAAATAGGAAGGAATATCCTGCGGGAAATGGCAGGAGGAAGTTAAAATGGTATAGGCATGTTTAAAGGATAATAATAAAATAATCCCAAATACAAAGTATTCAAAATAACATTTGAATGGAATTGAGAGGGTAGGATGAGAGGTAGGCCTCGCATCAGGTGGAAAGATGTCGCTGTAAGTATGGTGTGGTGGGGACTAACGAAGGCGGAAGTGATGGACGGAAAGGAGTAGAGGAACCCACTCAGGGGTTTGACTGAGAGGAATTTTGAATTGATAAGAGAACCTTTACAAAGAAGAATATTATTTCTAAACATTTAAATATTTAGTTTTTTTTATTCGTGACTCATTACATTTTAGTTCATATACACTGTTTTGTTTTTTTCGGGAAGAGTTATTTTTTTTTCTATAAATCAATTACTATAATCCATAAAGGGTCTTGGGTTAAATGATTTGGGTAAGGGTGCAGTGTATCTAGGCCAACGGTCGTGCAAGGAGATGTGGCCAAAATCACGCTCAACTGCCAGTTTTTTTTTTCCAATCAAGGGCACCCACTTAATAGAGACTGGGTATGCCCCAGGAGGTTCTCCTGACCTTGAAGTCGATCCACGGCTCAAATAGCAAAAAATAAATTTTCTGTCTTCAGTTAGTCTCGAAATCAAGCCTGGAAACATGACAGTAAAGTCTCTTACCCACTAAGCTATTTATTTTTTTAACTTCCTTTTTTGTGATGGGTTTTGTTTATTTAATATATTTTTGTTTTTTAATTTGATCACTAGGTGAGTGAAAATAGGATGTTAATGGTTTATCTATTTAAAATGCGGGTTTTAAACCTAATTTTTAGGAAATAATAGTCTTTGGTTGATGATCTTATCTTATCCTATCCCATAAATGTAGAGTCGTTTTACTGAAATATAATTTTTTCAAATTACACTATTTTAACTTTGGGGTAGTGGATTCATTTTATATTTAGAAAGTTGAGTTATCATATCATCAAGAACGGGTGAGGTACCAGTGGGTGCTTGCAAGCCTACCGTTCAGTAAATATTCATAAAGTTTGTCGATTGAAATTTGTTATTGTTTTTGTTTACTGATATAACCTAAAAATAAAAGTATGTAGATATATTGTAGATAATATAATTGGATATTAGGAGTATTGGTGTTGGGATGCTTCATTACACACCCAATTTCCTGGTGTCACATTAGACGGTTGAGAATTCAGCCGCTTATGGGAGTGGATTCGCAGATGGTCCGAGATATTAGATGTAGATTAGACCAGACTAGTCGATAGGCCACTATCGCAGTTATTGGCTTGTTATCTGATCTAGGCCATGCCTCCTCACCGCGTCCTTCTCAGTTAGGTCTCTGTTTGAGTTGAGTACACCGACACAGTTCTTCTCCTAAGCCTTCATCTTCTAATATACTTTTAACAAGTTTTCAACGATGATTAAAAATGCTATTGGAAGTTCTCCAAGTATATTTAGCACTCTATAAAATATAATTTACTAAATAAAAAGTTTAGTATACATAGGAATATTAGTAAGTTAAATAGAAATAAAAAAAAAAAAAAAAAAAAAAAAAAAAAAAAAAAAAAAAAACCTGTACCACTTACAACCCACGAAGGGTCTTGGGTTCAATACTTAAGTAGACTGTACTGTTTCTGAGCCAACGGTTGTGAAAGAAGGTGATTTGGCTAGGATTCACGCTCAACCGCCATGTTTTTCCCCAAGTAAGGGTACCCACTTTATAAGAGGCTGTGGGTGACCCAGGAGGGTTTCCCGACCTCGAATTCGATCCACGGCTGAAATGACAGAATATACCTTTTCTGCCTTCAGCCGGACTCGAACTCGGGCCCGGGAGCATGGTAGTCAAGCGCCTTACCCACTGAGCTACTGCGCCTCCTAAGCAGAAATAAACAGATGTTATGAGTTACTTAAAGAATAACAATTACAGTTAAAATAGGAGTAATTTATAGGAAAGCGGGCGCTTAGCAGGAAATGACATAGTAGATACCTTATTTTCGGTATCTTAAAAAAAAAAAAAATAATAAAAAAAAATAAATAAATAAATAAATTAAATTATGTTTTTTAGAATAAAAGTCTTGACCACTACGTATTATTGGCAGATCATCTTTACTGTTTATTATTGTATTTATCGACATTAAGCCTCAAGAAATTTCAACTAAGACCTCATTGTCTTTTCGTTTCCTTGTAACGTCTGCCATTGTTGACAGCATTTTTGGTATTTCCACAATGGCTTAAAATTGTTGAAAGTAAACTAGTATTTATTTTATTTATTACCAACCCATGTTTCCAACAATTGTCACACGATAGAATTTTAGGTGGCACTAAAATGTTTCCTTATTTCTGGTGCTCGTGCAACTTGTTAGCAATTTTCTCATTCAGTCCGGCTTTATTTCTGATATTTAACCTTCGATTAGTCGCTTGATCCTGAGAGGTGTATAATGAAATTGTTTTGGCCGCATCTTGACCATAGCTAGTGGGGTACAAGACTCCGGGTATGCCTTTACCAGCGTTCCCTTTAACTGTTTGCACCTAATTCGATTCCACCCTGAACTTTTCTGGTCCACAGCATATCAAATCACCTGAGAGGTGCAAGACGGCTAAACATATAATTTTTTTTTTTACGTTTTTTAGTACTCAGATACAGTGTTTCGTTACTATTTTCTAATGGAATATATTACCAATAATGAATTCATAAATTCATTAACACCTGTGAGGTGCAGGTGACTACTACAGTATAGTGTTGGTTCTAAAATTCAGCATGGCTTCACTGGAGAATTATTATTCATTGGAGAAGTAATATTTATTTTTGCCTACCCTTAAAAGCAGATTTTGAGTTGTTTTTATTGAAAATAGGTAAAAACATTCCACAGGTTCCAAGTGACAACTCTTGTCCGTATTGGGCACACTACTAACGGAAGGTTAATATGGATATGTTGTTAAGGTCTCATCACATGTTAGAATTAAGGATTAGTCTTTTTTATGTATAAGATGGATGGTTATATCCAACGATGAAATCATCATCGTTACCAATTCAAGCCAGTTGGCAGCATTTTCATTTTTTTCTAATTCAGGAATGGAACTTTCGTAATATGATGAATAAGAATAGGACAAAATAATATCTTCTTGAAAATTCTATTCGAGCAATCCTGGGCAACGTCTCATGGCTAAGCAATATTTTCAAGTCCTGTTAGTAATATCCATATGTATAAAATATTTATCTATTCGCTATAGGTTTCATGGATGTACATTACAATTGAAAAATAAAAAAAAATGGGCAGTTTACATGAATATATTTACTAAACTGAAAAGATTGTGTGACCGGAAGAAGGGCCTACAGCCTTGGCCAAAAGTATTAGGCACCAACAATTTTCTTACCAAAAGTTTCTCTAAGAGTATTAACTAGCAAGGATTGAGGAATAACCCATCAAAAGGAACAAAATAGTTCCTTTTGATGGGTTATTCCTCAATTCTTGCTAGTCAATACTCTCAAAGAAACGTTTGGTGAGAATATTGTTATTGCATAATACTTTTGGCCAAGGCTGTATGTCACGATTTTCTCGAAACCCAGTTTTTCGTGAAATTTAGGCCTATGTCATATGTTTTTTAATAGTAAAGGGGGTCTGTAGAGGTCAGGAGAATCGTCCTATGTCACTAAAGTTTTTTATAAGTAACACTTAGAGCTATAGTTCTTTGAAGCTATTGTAAAATTAGGAAAACGTGAAAATGGCCCTTCTTCCGGAGACACATTCATATGTGAAAAATACTACGATTTGTATATTATGATTTTCAAGGAGATAAGGTTTTGATACCTTTCTGTTGGATTTTTCTTATAAAGTTTAAATTTTCGTGTATCGTCACATGACTGACTTCTTGGCAGTGAAGAAGAGCAAAGCTTCCTTAAAGAAAGTTGCTTCTCCTTGCTTCTCAATTAATAATTATGGCATTAGTCGAACTTTAAATGATTATTTGGCGTAATCATCTAAAAATATAAAAATAAAAGATGGAAGTACTTTCGTATAGTTGTTTAACAAATTATAAGCTTGTCTAATAACTAAGAATTAGACCGCTCAATGGTATTATACTCTTTTTCCATTAGTCGGACCGGATTCAATGTACCGGAAAAGTGAATCGAAATTCATTTTAGCCACAACAGACATTTCCGCAAGTTGGATCAAAGGGGCCGACTATTGGGAAGACTCCACTTGTTCAGAAGACATACGACATCAGAAGAGGAAGCCTTGACAAATAACTTGAGTACAATGGTCACTGCCCGGCCTCGCCATTCTTATAGGCGGGACCTCCATCCTCTGCCGTATCTCCGCCTCTAAAGATTTGTTGCAATGCCTCAGTGGATCGTCTGCTCAGTTGAAATAAGTTTTTTACTCACGATACGGAAAATTCCTGCATCACATTGTTTACTGTTTGAGTATTGTCAGTAAGTCGTTTGATAAAACATCCTGAGAAATATGTTTAGTAAAGATTTATTTTTAAAAAAATCTACAAAAATAATACTATACATTTTATTTAAAGTAACTACCAAAAGGAATTTATTGTAAAAGGATTGCTTTTTAAAAAAAAGGTTCTAAAATAAATGAGGGTATAGAACATTGTTATTATTGCTCGGTCGATAAATGAAATTTCTAAGGAAAGGATTTACGATTATGACCATATATAAGTAAAAAAATATAATAACTGTATTTGGTATAAAAATATACATTTTTGTATAGCATATTACAAATATGCTCAATATTAATCCACTATGCATTTGTTAAATACCACTCACTCATTCATAACAAAATCTCAAAAACCACTGAACGGATTGGAATTAAATTTGGTACGTAGCTTCCCATAGGGACGTAGTGCTCGCTTAGAAAGGTATTAAACAAATTTGGCCTGGATCGCGGAAATTGGAAATTCTTTTAAAAAACATTACTTATCGTAATGAAACTTAGTACATTGTTTCTTATTAGATGTTAGATGCACTATAACAATTATTTTCTAAGTAGTTTGTCCTGCATTGGTACTTCATAGGGGTAAAATAACAGTACTCATACAATTTTTATTGGGTGAATAATAATAGATTTATTGTCATATGGTATATGGTGATAAGCTAAGTTAAAAAATAGGTTAGATGCTTAAGCCGCACACTTTGACCACAAATTAAGTCCCTTATAGTTGTAAACAAAACAAAATACGTTACTGGCATGTCGAAACCTTATTATAGAAGAAGAAGAAAATGAACTTTATTCTGGGACTACTTGTCCCCTAAGAATAACATATGATTACAGTACATAGGACAATTATCTGACTTAGATAGTTAATTATAATAAATAATAATAATAGATAATAATAAAAATTGGTTAATAATTAAATTATTTGTTACAAAATAACTGAAACATCTTGTAAAAGGATACATCTTATGTATACTATTAATAATGTATATAACATTAATATTCATATTTTACATTGGCTCGGAAGATTGAAAATTAAGGAGGTAAAGAAATAAATGATATTTAAAGGAAGTAAGAGTGGAGTTTTTTTTCCAATTGAGATGGGCAATGAATTCCATAAAGAGGAAGCACGGATAATAAAAGATTTCTCAAAGGATGCAGTTCGATGTGCCGAAGTGTATAGGTTGATGGATTGTGTTCTAGTATTTAAGAAGTGAATGGAGGAGCGCAGAGTAAGAAGGTCATGGATATAAGTGTTTTTTTTTGGTTTTCAAGGTTTGAAATATGAGAGCACCCAGGAAGTATTGACGTCGGAAACTGGAATAAAGCCACCCAATTTCAGAATACCTGTGAGATGTGTGAGAACGTCTGGAGATCCCGAAAATAAATCTAATAGTTAATTACTCTTTTACATCTCATCTCGAGCTCATCAGACAGTCCTCCTGATATGGTACTTTCTTTGAATTCATGGTGGCTTCAGAGGTGTACCCTTGCAAGTTTGAGTTATTTCGTGACGAGAAGCTATTAGCCTGGTGTGGAGTGGAAGTTGAGGGGGTTAAAAGACTTAAGTTCTCTGGTGATGACATGGAAAACCAGTTCGAAGTACATATTACTTATGAGCAACTCACGAAAACCAAAATAAGTTGAGAAGTGGAAACTATATTCACTTGAAGGATGCTATAAGAAAAGTTGATAGTCTGGTATCGGAGCTGGGTAATATAGAAGTGCTGCCTCGAAGCTTCACTGGAGGACTGTTAAAATAAAAAAATTAACTTTTGCAAATTGTCAAATTTAAGCTTAACTTTTACTAATTTAAATTTTCCTTAATCCTAATTATATCAAACCATAGTGGAGCAGGAGTACTTTCAAATAGTATCTAATAAAGCATAAATCAAGTTACTGTTACAAAAATTCCATGTAAAGCAATACCATAGGAATTTATTCTTTAATCACTTTGTAGAGTGTTCTCTATTTTTCTGTTTCCTCTCTATATCTTGAGTTAGTGTTCGTGTATTTATTATTATTACAGGAGTATGTCACAGAGGTAGGAGTTTCATTTATCATAATCGCTTGCGTAATGCCTATTTATAGGCATACTGCACATATTACATGCAATTTTCATTTGTAATTTAAAAAATGAAATCTATTTTTGGGATTTTGTATTAAAACAAAGAAATCAAAGAATAAAAAATAAATACCATAATATATTATTCTCCCTTCCTACATTCTATATAGGAAGGGATTCAATTACTTCACATTATGTTTTTTTAATCCGATCTTCAACTATTCCTTCTGTTCTTCTGATTAAATCAACAAGAGATCTTCTTTAATTGAATAATTGCTTTTAATTTTAACTAAGCCCTAAAGTTATGGTTCTATGACAAGCCCAGCCGTGTTCTAATCACCTAGAGAAGTTCTTCCTTCAAGATTCCTTTGTTTCTCTGCCTTCTTAATCACCACTATCTGTCCATTATGCTCCGTCTATTGTCAAATCTACAGTTATTTAGAATATCACAAAACATTTTAAAAATCAATATTAATTATTTTTGTACATTTAAAATAAAGTTCATAATGTTACTAATAATGTTAACGCATTTATATTAATTTAAAATATTATGTTAATATTAAATATATTAACACTGCCTTCAAATGAAAAAATAATCAACTTTTTTTTCTTTCATCTTTTAACAGTTCGGAGCCATCTAGACTGCGGATACATAAACAATTAAACGATACTTTGTCAAATTATACAAAAATTTTGAATTTCTTTTTGTTACTTAAAATAAATAAATTTATAGTAATAATAAAAGGTTAGATGGGGATTTCAAGTCAAGACTGTTTCGATAGGGATAGATATAGGGAAAAACTAAGGGAAATAAAGATCCTTGTGGGTACCAAGGAGGTGAGGGGGAGGAGAGTATGGAGCGAGGAAGAAAGAAGAATGCAGTCTGAAAGAATGAAGAAGAGGGGGTGTGTGTGGAGGGCTGGGAGGAAATGATATTCACGTGGTCTATTGGGCCGTAAAAAAAAATATAAAAGGTTAGAGCAATGCAAAATTTTCTTTTCTAGAGCAGTTACACATATTTCACTGACTTTTACCATCCAGGACTTCGTTGTACCTCCAAGGATATTTTTAGGTTAAGCATAAGGAACTGTTTACACTCATAAAAAAACAAAACAAAAAAAAAAACGACTAATATAATTTCACGGTGCCTCTAGCCTGAGTTGCTGTACACGGCACCTAAAATTGTAATAAAATAATAATAATAGTTTCAAATCAATCAAAATTATATCGTAATATCGTTTAAAGAATAGACTTAAAAAAAAAGTTCTAACGTTTTCTCTATTGAATCAATGAAGTAGTATCAAAATTGTTATAAAATTAATCCGATTTTTTTAAATTTATTTATTTTTTATATCAATCGTTAAAATTTAACTGGAAAATTTTATTTAGGCGTCATACTTTATATGGTGACATACATCCTTAAAAGCAATATAAAACAATTTTAATGTTTAAAGAACTGAAAATTAATTTCTTGAACTACTGACAGTGTAAAAGTTCCTTAGTGTTTCCTATTAAATAAAGTTTAAAAAATTGTGTATGCTCCTAGCAGGGGTAGAAGTAATCCAGCACAATGGTTTTTGTACTTGCACATTGAATGTTGGCTAGTAAGTTTCACGTTGTGCATTAAACCGCATAAAGAAGTGTTCAATATTTTCTCTGACTATAATATACAATTATATATATTGATAGCGTGTATGTTTATGATTGCACTTATATATTGTAATTTAATAGCTTTTTGGATTAGTCCTTGCTAATGGTTATCCGAATTAATGGAGTACTAATTTACTGAATAATAGAAAGCTTTGGGGGGGGGGATGTGATCTCGAAGGAGACATCCACGATTGATGACTTCCATTAAGTTCAGAAACCGAGCTTGAAGAAGAAAATGCAGGCCCTCCTTCGTCTTTGTCATCCTACTGTAAATAAAACAAAATCTAACAAACCATAAATTTAATTTATTAAACAATAAACATAAAATGTTGAACAATATATGTATTCACTTGAGGTACGCATGATGTTGATGAATGAATGAATGAATTAGGATTGATGAATTAATTGCCACTTCTATTGGAATTTCTCTATTTGAAGTCTAGTTTCGAATGTTAAACATACATTATCAGTTCTAAAAACATACAATAAATTAAGGAACATCGGTTTGCTTCATAGATTATATTTATGTTTTTTATTAATAGAAGCAACGAAATCAAAAATAGTCGGTTAAATGGAAAAACCGTATTTTAAGAACAACACAACTTTTCCACAATAAATTCAAATTCATTTCCTTCGTCGCAAACCTACGACTTCTTGCCCTACAGTATCGTTTGATAAAATTTCATTGATCCCTGTTGAACAGATCCGCTATCTAGGACTCCAACTAGACCAACGTTTAACTTTGAATCATGCAAGACTAAAACGACAAGAAACTGCCTCTCATTTTCGACTTCTTTAACATTTACTGGACAAACGTTCAAACCTGTCGATTAATTACAAAAGACTCATATGCAATCCAAAATCCTTCGAAAAATCTTTAATGCTCCTTACTTTGTCACGAATAGCGTTATCCATTAAGACCGTAATGCTCCATACGTTACTGATTTAGCTCAAACCAGATACCTATCCTTTCATAGTCTTCGTAACCATTCTAATCCAGTAGTCTCTTAACTTGCTTCCCATTCTATTCCCGAAAATCCTTCTAGCCGTCTGAAAAGAAGATGGTCGAGGGACCTTCTTATATTATTCTCTTTATTGAAGTGCTACTTGTGAGTAGTTCTTCTCATGTTATTGACAAATCATTTTAATAATTTCCTCAAATTTATTTATTGTACATTTTTGTTGTAAATATCAATAAATAGTTTAAAAAAAAGGGTATTCATTTATGTAATAGCCTCATAACTAACAAGGGGAGTTTGCAGTTGTAACTCACAGATTTGAATGCCGATTTGTGTGTGGGTATTAGGGACCTATAGCAGTGCAAAAGTAGAGTTATAGTCGCCATTGAGCATTAGGAGATGAAAAAAAAATTAAATATGAAAATCACGTTTATTTTTTTCTTAGCTCTCAGTCAAGATAGAGAGATGATTCTTTCACGTTTAATTGCAGTTATGTATATTGTTTGATATAAAAATACTTCTGTTATACACAAGACACCACCCGGCTTTAGGGTGCTCAAAAACTCTAAAAAAATGAGTAAATTTCAAGGAAATCCGCTGTAAATCAGTAGACTTTTTTTTCATGAAACTGACCTCAAATCTCGATTTAACGCACCATAAAACCCTTATATGTGAGATTTTATCGAAAACAAAAAATGTTGATTTTTTACCCCTTTCGAGGAGGTAAAAATTTTGAAGTTGAGATTTCATCAACGATTTCTAACGGCCATAACAACTGCTGTGTTCAACCGATTACAATAGTAATAGCATCAGTATAGTCAGCATACATTCTGCTTTTTATCCATGCGTATAACAGTGGGATTACTCCAGATTTTAGTGGACAAAAACTGATGTGAATGAAATGATCCGAGGTTAGCTATAACTTGAGATATCTCAATAAGGGGAAATCTTTGATTTTGGCTAAACTTGGCAGTATTACGGCTTCTAAATGACCTTAAAATTTTTAAAATGGTTTTAATCGGTGACGAAATGTGTGAGATAGCGCATATTATTTACATGTTTTCAGAAATTGACAGCATCTTGCCTTTTAAAGTCATACATCATAAAGGTAAAAAAAAAATAATAATTTTTGATTTAGACTAAATTTAGTTTCTACATGGTTTTTGAGATCAGGAATCTGAAAAAAATATCAGTTTTTAGTTTAAAAAATTTATCTCTCCCATATTTTTATTTCAAATCGAATTGAAACCCTATTATTGATGAATAATCTAAAATTAATATCAGGCTTTGATAAAAAACAAAAAAAAAAAAAAAAAAAAACCACCTTACCTATATCTTTTGAAAATGGTCTTATTTGAAATTTATTGTGTAAAAATAATAGAAATAGATCATTTTAATACGCCTTATTTATATAATATACGTGAGGAAAATTTTTAAACTAAAAACTGATATTTTTTTTTTTTTTAATATTTTAATATTTTTTGATTTTGATAAAATTTCACATGCGTTAAATCGATATTTCATGTCAGTTGTTCATGAAAAAAATTGTCCACTGATTTAAAGCGGATTTCCTTGGAATTATGTCATTTTGTTAGTTTTTGAGCACCCTAAAGCCCGGTGGTGCATTGTTTAAAATATCACACATAACAGCAATTAAACGTGAAAGAATCATTTCTCTATCTTGACTGAGAATCATAACTCTACTTTTGCACTACTATAGGTCCCTGATACCCACCCATAAATCGGCATTCAAATCTGTGAGTTACAACTGCAAACTCCCCTTGTAAGTTCATTACACACAAATGAAGAGAAAAAAAATAGGCTTCTGGTGAAACCCATAGCCCTAAATTCACAAACAAACTTAACACACAAAATGCACTTAACCTACTATTCACAAGTCCTACAGATATGACCTATATAGCTAAGTGCCGATGTTTCGAAATTTTTTTATGTTTTTTAGAACTGATAATAAATACTTAACGTTTGAAACTAATCTTCGAATAAAATAATTCCAGTATAAGTGACATATAATCCATCAATCCTAAATACATATACGTATTTTCACCACAGAACAGGGTTTTTTTTCTTCTAAGCCTGTGGAAATTACATAGACACGTGGAATAAAACCTTTGACTGGGTTCTGTATTTGGGATCGTAGTGGCATTACCAGAGGATGTTCTCAAGAGGAAAAAAGGTCGCTTTGATATTTAGCTGCTAGCCGTTCGGAGGTAGGCTAAGCCGATTTAAGGGCCCAACGCGGTGTCGAACCATCGACCCAATTTTATTCTTGTGCTTCCTCCCTCTTCTTTCTCTGGTACAAGGTCCTCCCAACCGCAAAGGTACAAAGTGAATCATCAATTTCAACGGCCTCTTTCACTTTTTTCCTAATTGCAATTAACTTTACATAATCCCTTTGAACCCGCGCTTATTATTATTTGATAGAATTACCTTTTTGTGGCCGTGTAAAGAAAAAAAAGGTTTTATCTTTTTATTTGCATTTGATTAAAATTCATTTAGTATTAATATTGTTCTTAATTATTCATAAAAAGATTCTGATTTCAATATTCATAATAATTTATTTATTTTAAATTTATTCAAGCAATTATAATGGAGAGAAAAAATAACCTTTATTTCTAAGAAATATTCCCCCCCATTTTTTATTGTTTTCCCTTCCATAGAAACCCTGTTGAAGAGGCGTGTATTTTATAAATAATACATCAGGCACCATGCATTTTGCATAACACAAAATTCTGGTTACCATAATGTCAGACAAAGATAATAGATATATAATACATATATAAAACATGAGATATGTAAGTTGGAAAATACAGTGGACAGTCAACTATCTCAATGTTCAATTCACAGTTTGATTTTTTAAAATTAAATTTATCATCTTGTTACTTATTTGTATTAATATATTTTTTTTTTTTTTTTATATAAAATGATTTTTTCCATGACGTTTATTATGGTAATAAGAAATAATTATTTCTCAGAACTGAAAAAATGAACTTAGAATTCAATTTCAGTTCAAAATTCAATACCTACATATATGTTTACTGAGAACTATATACCTAATTAAATCATATCATTTGTTTCTCTGAATCCTTTTCCATGGTTGGTGATATATAGCTCACTTTCAGTTTTAAATTGTGAGGTGAGTTACATTTGTGATAACTGTTTGTTTTTAAATTACAACGAAGAAATCGAGTGGTTCTTTCAAGACAAAATAGGAATCATCACGTTGCGGCTAAAGAAAAGTGTATCGGGTCAGAATAATTGTGGTTTCCAACCAGAAATATGAGTATATATAATTTATTTAGGCAAATTCCGATTATCCACCTATGATATTAGTTCGGATAATTGACGCTATACTGTAGTAAATGCAAATAAAAATATTTACATACATGGTAAAAAAGTATTTGGAAAAAATATATAAAAGAATCAAATTAAAAAAAGTATTGAATAAATAGTTAAATATATATAGAGGAAATGATGACTAGACTAAATACTTACAAATACTTATACATACGTACGTACCAACTTACGTATATATGGGTGTGCATACCTATTTGTGTACACAAATACATAAACATGTAAAATAACATATATACACACCTATTATATATATGTATATGAAAATAAATAGATGAAGTTATTATTTCGGTGTACGACCAAATAAATTAATAAAACAAATAGAATTTATATAATAAAATATTTATTGAACTATTTCATTGATATCGTATTTACTGAGTGTGAATTTAATCTAAATCAATTTCTTATACTTAATAAGCACGTCTGTTACAGTAACAAACTTCTGTAAATTCATTTTCTTAATATTGAATATAAAATAGAACTAAAATTTTAAATTAATACAATAATAGAACTTTTGGTATTAATTTTATATTTTTAATTAATAAGTAAGTTTATAACTTACTCTATAGTTTTTTACTACCTTTGATTTAATCACCATAATAATACATTTGATTAATAGAATTGTGAAATGTTTCTAGAAAGACATTGTTGAAAATTAAGATGTATGAAATCCTTTGTAATGTATATATATATATATATATATATATATATATATATATATATATATATATATATATATATATATATATATATATATATATATATATATATATATAATGTAATATATATAATGTAATATTAAAGATTTACAAAGAAGACGCGAGGCTGCCGGAAGACGCTTCAGACGCACCAGGCTCGAAGATGACTATCAAGCGTTTAAATTTCTTAGAAATTTAACACAATCCATGATCCGGCGAACTAAATCCAATTTCTTCCACGAAGCCCTTTCATCTGCACCCGATCCTAAATCCAAATGGCTGCTCCTCCGCAAACTTTCCTTGTGTGATCCTCCTAGTTCCTCTTCCTCAGGAGTCTTTCCTGTCACTCCGGATGAGTTAAACTCCTATTTCGTTTCTTCCACTTCATCTGCTCCTTCTCGACCCTCCCAGCCCTTACCTCCGCCAGCATTTAACGACAATAATTTTTACTTTTCTTATATCACTCCCTCTGTTCTAATTTCCTCTATTATGAAGTCTTAATCCAACTCATCTGGTTTAGACGGCATTCCTGTTAAATTATTGAATTTATGCCTTCCTGAAATCCTTCCGGTTCTCCTCTTCATATATAATTTTTCTCTCTAAAACTCTGTATTTCCCACTTCCTGGAAAAAGGCCTTAATTCATCCTATCAACAAGAACCCAAACCCTATATCCCCAAAGGACTTCCGCCCTATATCCATACTTTCCAACCTTTCTAAGCCCCTAGAAAGATTGGTGCAATCCCAAATTTCCAATTTCCTAGAAGATTCCAAGTTACTTGATCCTTTACAATCTGGTTTCCGTCCCGGCTTCTCAACACAATCTGCCCTGATTAAAATTATCATAATTTCACCCATCTTTCTGCTAGCATTTGAATTTCATACCGGGATAACTCCTTCGTTTTTGAAGCGAAAAACTCTTTACATCCAAAATGTATGTCCTTTTAATTATCAATATTCCGTTCTTTTAAAAAATGAGCTATTCTTTTAAGCAAACTATAAAACTAAGAAGAACGATGTGCAAAATGGGTTGGTTCCTGTCGACCAGTGGTGGGGTACTTTGTACTCTAAACTCTATCGAGCATTAATAAATAGTTCGGTCAAAATAGGAAAAGCAGAGGAACTAAAAATATTATTTCCAATTTTGTTAGGAATATGTAGGGGAGGCTCCCCTGAACTAGAAAAATAAAATCTCTCCAACTACCGGTGCCGCTAGGGGAGGGAGGCTTAAAATGTTCCATTTTTCAGCTTTTCGCTAAAAACTCGAAAACAGTGCGTTGCAGTGAAACAGTTTTACAGCGCAAAATGAAAGCTTATTAAATGTGCTACAAGTTCGGTTATATATATTTATAGAAAAAAAACTGGACCGTTTTCGTTCTACCAGTTCCGGAAAGGTGATAATATTCAAAAAAATGGTTTCTCACCCATATTTTTCCAATATTTGTAAAGCTGGTAAATGTACAAGAAGACCTCATAGAGTCTAATAGTACATTTAACCAGCTTTCGTATGAAAACAAAAAGTTATGAATCGAACTAATAGTAACTTTTTTTTTTTTAAATATCACTTTTCCGGAACTGGTAGCACTAAAACGGTCCAGTGTTACGTAAAAATGAATATAACACAACTTTTACAGAATTTAATAAGCTTTTATTTTGTAATGAAGAACTGTTTCACTGCAACGCACCGTTTCCGAGTTATAAGCGAAAAACTAAAAATTGGAACATTTAAAATTTATAATTTATTAACTTACATTCAAACTCATCCTACCACTGTCCTCACCACTTACGCTGATGACACATGTGTGTTATCAGTAAACAATGATCCCTTCATTGCCTCCCAAACACTCCAATTCCATATCCTAACCCTTCAAGAATGGTGTCAAAAATGGAGAATCAAAATAAATCCAAAAAAATCTCACCAAATAACCTTTGCCCTTCGTCGTAAACCCACGACTTCCTGTCCTACAGTATCCTTTAATGATATTCCACTAATCCCTGTTGAACAGATCCGCTATCTAGGACTCCACTTGGACAAACGTCTAACTTGGAATTCACATACAAGACTAAAACGACTAGAAGCTGCCCGTCGTTACAGACTACTTCAACATTTACTAGACAAACGTTCAAAGCTCCCAATTAATTACAAAAGACTAATATACATGACTGTGATTAGACCTATCTGGACGTACGGAGTTGAGCTTTGGGGCTCCACTAAACCATCCAATTCATCTCGTATGCAATCCTTACAATCCAAAATCCTTCGAAAAATCCTCAATGCACCTTACTTTGTCACCGATAAACGTATCCATAAAGATCTTAATGTTCCATATGTTGCAGATTTAGCCCAAACCATATATCAATCCTTTCATAGTAAGCTCCATAACCTCTCAAATCCCCTAATTTCTCAACTTGCTTCCCACACCATTCCTGATAATCCTCCGAGGCGTCTGAAAAGAAGATGGCCCTCTAGTGTAGAATTTTTATTAAAGTGCTACTGATGAGTAGCTCTTTTCAAGTTTTGCCACGTTATTGTAATAGGTAACAGCACATTTACTTGATGTATAAATATTGTACAGTCGTAAATTTCAATAAATTGTTATTAAAAAAAAATATATATTAAAAATCATACTTCCACTGGATATTACCTGTTATGCAGCTGAGAGAGCAGCGCTGGGATCTCTTCGGGTCTGGTCTTAACTCCCTAGGCTGAGTGTGTTTGTATTGTTCATCATATAGTGTGAATATATTTCAATTTTTTTTCCTATTTTAATTTTTGTTAAATAATTTTATAATTCATTTAATTTTAGATGTTTGTAAGTAACAATTAGTTACTATTTATAGTTACTAAAATAGGCAAAAAAATATTATAACAATGTTTTTGTTTTCACTATTTGCGATTTAAAGACTATGTTAATCCTCCATCTTTTGAAAATTCATATTTCTGATTAGAGATATCAAAACTGATTGAAGTTTGGCGAGTCAGAGTTTCAAGGACTAATCTTTGAGGGGGTAATAATTATTTTTTTTTACAATGTTTTCCAATAAAATGAATTTTATGAAAAATACAAAAAAAATAATATTTTTAAAACAATAATTTGTAAATCCAACACAGATATCATATCATGTTAACAAATCATAAATATAAAAAAAGAATCAATAAAAAGACGTTGGAGTACAATTGTACTCCACGCGATTTTTCATGTCCGAATGGGCACGCGAGGAGCGGAGGGTATATTCCATTAACCAAATACTAAAAATGAATTGTATCTAGCATACCTAATTTTAATAATTTTGGTAGGTACTCCTGCATTGTAATGAACTCACTTTTTAAAGTCTGTGAAGCATATAATTATAACTGTTTTTTATTTGACACGAAACGGCCTTATAGGGCAGGTGAATATCATTTCCTCTCAACTCTCCCCATACATCCCCTTTCTTCTTCTCCTCCCACCTCTTCTTCATTCTTTCAGACTGCATTCTTCTTTCTTCCTCACTCCATACTCTTCTCCCCCTCACCTCCTTGGTCCCCCCAACCCATTTATATTCCCACATTTTCCCAAAGATCTCCCTATTTATTCTGCTCTGGTTCATCCTGACTATATGACCGTAGAAACGTAGTCTCTTTAACCTAATATCCGTTTCCAGGTCATCCATTTTTAAAATCTAAGAACAAATAAATTTATATATATTCCCATTTCCGAATAAAGTACCTTTCAACATAATGTTGTTTTGGAAAATATAACCTATACGCGTAAGGTAGAGGTTTAAATGTTAAAGTCGATAACCTGATTTTACAAAATCAATAGAAATTATTTTCATCAATTGCTAACAAATTATTATTATTATTTATTTTATTTTTTTTAAAATGTTATGGGAATATATGTTACAATCTACCTCAGTGAAGGGCAATAGGTAACAGAGATAATGATGTATTAATTCATACCATATATACAAATACTCACAGACACATTAGATAATAATAAAATATTAACAAAAAAAGGTAATAATTACAATTATTATTTATTATTAAGAAATGGATAATCTAATAAAATTACACCTTATCACAGCATTGGCAATTTATTCATTACTAAATTCTCCAGCGCACAGGAAAATATGAATAACACACAAACATGAAAATAAATTAATTACATTTAAAATACTATTTTATACGACATTGAAGTTAAACTGAAGGTAATTATTTGTCTGATTTAATTTACCTCGTCGTCCAATTCACGTCTGTTTGTTTTGAACCATATTAAATAACTGTCTGTGTTTGCTCTCTGTCTTTCAGTATTCTGTCCTATTCCCAAGTTATATCTGTATATAAAATAAATATTACATCATTTAATTTCAAAGAGTAGAGATAGATATTAAATACCTTTTTTATACAAAAAAAAAAAAATAATAATAATAATACAAACAAATTAAATGTATATTTATAAATATAAATTAACATGTTATAATAGTAAATTAAATGATAACATAAAATATGAGGGAAATAATAAAATAAATACACATCAGAGGCATTTATTTATTTTTATTATTTACACAGCCAGGGGATCTCTCAACTCCTTTGTTTCCCTCAGGACAAAACAGGATTCTAGGGGACTTCCCTCTTCTTAAAATGGAATACAATTTTTCTATTAGTTACAAAAGAATTTTTTTTTATTCTTGAACACAAATTATATTTTTTTATTTTCTAAACTTCATTAGATCAACAATAAATAATAAGAAATTGGTTTAAAACAAATTAACCAAAATCCAACGAAATGTGGTTTTTGACTTAGCTAATTATTTTTTGTTTTTATTTTTAAGTTTGATCTTAATGTAGGCGCGGTATCTGAGTGGGTAAGGAAGGCACTTAACTGCAATGCTGTTATTCAGGTCGTGGTCCGACTTGGATAATGGGGTAAACCCAGCCTCTATAAAGTGAGCACCCTTAATTGGAGAAAAACATTTGACCATGTAACAGTATGTCCTTACCTAAGTACTGAACCCAAAACCCTTCGTGTACAAAGTTATAATGGTACAGTTTTTATTCTTTACTTTTTTTTTTTCTTTCATCTTATGGAAACTATGATGTGGGATAGAGAAAAATGAGTATCCAAAACTACTATAAAAATTAAAAAATAAATAAAAAGGCTTAAAGAACCGGAGGGTTCGATGACTACACCACCAACCTCTAATCATACTCAAATTGATAACCATTCTCAATAACCATCGAGCCGACCCCGTCAAAACCCTAATCTTCAGAATCAGACGGCATCAGTCAATACACTTTTCGTTCTACTCCTCAGACTTGGTCACTCAAAACTTATACTTTTTTTGGTGGGGACAGTCCCGGTAGAATAGGTACCACTTTAGCAGCTCTTTTTTTACCTGTAATGTTCAGTTTCGTTTGTTCCGCAATAATTAGTTCATCTACAGAATACTTTTTTTATAATTCTTTTGGTCGTCATCAGTTAGGAGCGGTTTCCAGAACGTTCAGACGATTTTCTTAGATGGAAAAAACAGAACCAGGCGATAGAACTAATGAGATTTAAAAATTGTGTTAGCCACGTCATATTTTTAGAGCTGAAAGTATTCAACTAACGTAACCTGACGCAACTTGCCGTAGCTTTCCGACATTTGACAGAAAACCTAACAAATGTTTCTTCTGCATCAATGTTCCCTTAGATAAGCCGTGATAAAAGCGTTTTTATGTTGATTGCAAACAGCTTCCCCGTTCTGATTGTTTCACACGAAAAACAGTCATGTGAATTTTTATACAAGTTTATGCTGGTAATTTTCTATTAAATGTAAGTAAATTAGTACGAAAACATATCAATCAAAATTTTATCACAGACTAAAAAATATTACTTTTTTTTACCATCAAATATAATTTATTGCTGTAATTTACACACTTGTCAATATATGTTTAAAAAAAAATCAAGGATATAAACGATTTAACAACTTAAATAACAACAGTACACACAAAAGGATTAATAAAACTTAAGAGCTGTGGCAGCAGGTTAGGAGATAAGTGGATATTTAGTCGAACACGATTTGCCATGTTTCGAATTTAGGCTTATTGTAGACAGAAAGGATTATTTTGTCGGCTATTACATATAAAACTAGTCTCATTGTTATTCTGACATTTCTAAGTCTTAAAATTACACTTTCAAAATTCGAATTTTTCGCACTAAATTAGTAAATTGGATCACTAGGTCGCTCTGCTACCAGCTGAAGTACAGTCTCTGAATAAATATCCCGCAGTTCCGCATAGTGAGACTTTCTAAACTCCCCAATATGTTCATCCTTTGGGAGAATTAATTACTCAATAAAATAATTCCAGCCAACACTAGCTAAGTTCTTACCTTGGATATTCGGTTTATCAAGTTGCTCTAGGGTGGTGTGGTTTTCTTCTGATGCCGTTACCACTGAGCTAGGCCATAACCCAAAAGGAGGTCAAAATCACTCCAGTAAATTAGTTATGTTTACTTAAAGTAAGTTGAGTTAACCTCAGCATTTAATGAAGTGGGTTCGGTTCAATCCTAACTTCAATGGCCAACACCACTTACACTTTCACCTTCCATGTGCGTTTAATAGTTGTTATTATTAGGTATAATGACTTTGTCATAAGTATAATATTTGAAATTCTATAAGTCAGTTAGAGAAAAAGCAGTTTTGTATCACATCCATCAGACAGATGGGATATTCGATAAATAATTCAATTCGATTCCTTTGGAAAGGACAAAATATAAACTTGAATTGGCAGATCAAAGGTACATAAGACAAACTGTTGCTGGATATATAAGATTTATTTCTTTGAAGTGGTCATCATCCACCTGAAACCTCAACTTTAGCCAATATGGCCTCTGATTTATAGGAATTTGAGATACATCTTCGAGGAACTGTATACTTATCATATAGAAAAGCAGCCAAAGTGAAATGTTTTTCTCGTCCGAAGGAATAACTTGAAATGTTTTTCTTACTTGAAAGTAGTGTAGTCTTCAAAAAAACTAGAATGACAGATTCTTATTTATGATATTATTTTCTAAAAATATATGAAGACGTTACAATCGCTTCTAATTTTATAATTTTTTCATTTTTGGAACATAAACATTTATTTTTAAGAACTGTAAATCGACAATAGGAATTTAGGTACTGAATACATTACGTTTAGGTGCTACTGGCCATTCTTGTCAAACGTTTTACAGTCACTTAACAGTTAACCTACTATGACGGGCCAAATGACCCTTTTTGGAAGTTCTTGAAAACCTCATTTATTACCTTGCTTTTTGACTTTACTACTTATATTAAAGAACTGTTTTAAATCAAAAGTGTTTCTTTTCTATCTATATCCACTGCTCTCTTATTATTCCTTATTTTTTAACCGAGATTTTGTAGTAGAAATATATATACATAAAATGCCGGGTTTAGTGTTAAGGTACGTATAATGGCTTTGAAGGATCAATACGATTAGGATTTTATTTTTTTTATTTTTTTTTTTTTTTTTTTTTTTTTTTTTTTTTTTTTTTTTTTTTTTTTTTTTTTTTTTTTTATTTTTTTTTTTTTTTTTTTTTTTTATTTTTTTTTTTTTTTACACTTCTATTGCAATGTTTTTATACAAAGATTAGTTTAAAATTTAACATTAAAACACATAACAAGTTCAAAACATTTGCTTTCATATACACAAATTATATCGTCTGCTTGGAGATAAAAGTCATTAAATAACGAAATCAATTTTTTTTCGTTTCTATATTCAAACGGGAATATGCTCATTAAAAATATCTCAGATAGTTTTACACTGTTTTACAGATCTGCCAGGATCTGACGTTTTTTCGAGGCCGAAGGACATCCTTGGCCACTCTCTCCATCCACAATTAGAATTAGCTTTTTCGTCCTTAAGGATTGCTGTTTTAACTGTTTTTAAGGACACTGTTTTACAGATCTGCCAGGATCTGACGATTTTTTGAGGCCGAAGGACACTCTTGGCCACTCTCTCCATCCACAATTAGAATTAGCTTTTTCGTCCTTAAGGATTGCTGTTTTAACGCTTTTTTTAAGCTATCCGAAGGATAACTTCCGCTATTGTTGTCCTCCAAGATACTGTTTTAGAATATTTAACGGTTTTAAGATAGCGGATTTAAAAAGGACACTTTTTAAATAATATTCGACTATTTAACTGTTTTAAGGCGGCGGAAGGATATTCATTCGTTGTTAAATCATTCTACGGGAGGCTGAAGATAGTTTTTAACGCTTTAGCTGTTTTAACGCTTTTTTTAAGCTATCCGAAGGCAAGGCACGATCCCCTTAGCGTACGTACTCGCCGAGGGAAGGGGTTCAGACCATACGGACTGACCCGATATGACCCATCATCGCCGGCAAAGTGTATCCTCCGCACTCGACATGTAGACGGATTGCCTCCAGCAGACTGAGACCCTCCAGAGATGGCAGAGCTACAAATAAATCTTAAAATGCCGAAAGGCAATAAAAGATCCAATACCCTAATTTCCTTTGTATGTATTTATAATAAAGTCGGAGGTTAGAGAAAAAAAAAAAAAGAAATCAATCCTAGTAGTAATTCATAGATACCACTAGAACAGAAATTCATTTATAACAAAAATTAATATTATTTTTATTAATAATTATAATAATATTATTATTACTATTATTCCTATTATTATATTGTGACTCTTTATTTACTAAAATTCCAATACAACACGTAGTTGTTCTTTTATAGACTTGGGTGTTCGCACGTAATATCAACCTCACCTGTAAGAACTACATTACATACTTTACTTATCATAAAACCATACTAGCTATTATATTGGTGTCATTGGGATAGTTATATGTAAATTTTCTTACTCTCTAATGTGCGTATACAGCAGTTATATTCACTTGGTAATTTTTATATTTATGGAAAATGATAAAATCAACACACAATGACTTTTAGTCGAATTTTGAAAAAAATGCACATAGTAACTTTTACCCCCAAGCAGACGATATATATTAATTATAAAAATGTAAGACAAGAAATCAAACACATTGATAATCGCCTAAGGAGGCAAAGCGGAAAAGCTCCTTGAAACTATTAGGTCCTAGACTGGTCTGTGAGGTTTGGAAAGGAAGGGGGTGGGGTAGTCAGCTAAATAAAATGGATAATTCTATACGTTTTCACTATAGCTGGTCGGCTTCCTATTCCAACTGAATTCAAATGTTTAATAATTTTATTATTTGTAATAATTCTTTAATGTTTCGTAAATGATTAGTTTCACTCCCAAGTCTTTGATTAATTTATATTTATTTTCATTTAAATGTATAGTGAAGTTTGAATTTTGCTTCTTATCATTCTATGCCCTTATGTGTTCTTTTATTCTTTGATATAGCGAATGTCTAGTTTTCCCCGTATATTTAGCTTCACTAACATTGTATGTTGGTTCATCCTTGCATTATTCTAAAATATCTTTCTTCATGTTTTGTAAGTCTGCCAACTTTCTTTCTCAATAATTAAAAGAGGAAGTTATTAAAAACCACGAAAATTGTTATAAAGCTTTAATAGTATATTTAATATAACACAACATAACATAACATAACACAATATAATGTAACAAACACAACAGGGGTTTTCAACTCACGGTTTATTAACAAAGAATTAACAAGATATTTAACACAGACAAAATTTCAGAACATTATTAAATAACAATATGAACTGATTATCACATACACATACTAATCACTGCACTAACAAACAACACCAAAACAAAACCGCGTTAATTATCTTCCATTATTATTATGTTACCTAGCAACAAGTTAATACTCCTTGGCGAGTCTAGGTCACTTAGCAGCGGGGGTAGTTCTCTTTATTTCGTCACGATAATATTAAGTTTTATTAAATTACCTTTTTTCTATGATTTCTCACCTTTACCACTTTGAAATACTCCAGGATTTAACGATTTTAAGATGGCGGAATATTAATGAAAATATTAATAAAAACAACAAACACTTTTAGGCTCCCACAACAGCTAATTAATTGCTAAAGTGAATATATTCATTTCACAAAAAATAAGTCATAATTTTTAAAAAAGAAAAATAATTAGAAGGTTTCGCAAAATTTATTTAGTTAATTTGTAATACAGTAATTTAAATTTACATGATTTACCTGATTGAATAATGGAGATGAACGAAAAAAAAGAAGACAAATATTACTCGCCTTCGTTGTATCTTTCATTCATAGTTCAACTGGCCAAGTATGTGGAGTTTATGGTTCAAAAGCTGTTAGGGAGACCACTATTTACTGATCTATTGTCATTAACAGTTTTATTTTTATTGTTTTATAAAAAAGTAACTTCTCATTCGAAAGGATTCAGATAATGAAATCTGGTCTAATAAGTGAATATGTTGTCATAAAAGTGGAAGAACAGCACCAGAGTTTCCTACGGTTTTATTTAAAAGTTTTGTTACGAGAATAGTTGTTCGTTTATCAAATACAAGCATGAAAGTGATCTTAGCTAACAACGTTCATCTCACTATGGATGAATATTCAAAACAATCCCTTTGTATAATAGAGTTGTCACATTTTTGGCGAAGTAATTTATTCAACGAAAATAAATCCGATTATGAAACAATCTTAAGCCTTTCCTCTTGGCAAATTATTTTAAGGTATCTTGTTTCCTTGACTAATTATATGAAAGGGTTATAGGAATTTTTTTCTTGGAATAATGCTACGTCAACATTTTTTTAAAAATGGTGTTTATATTTTACGGATTGAAACAAAGGTAATTTACATGAATAATAAATCAAAAAACAAAATTGTGAAGAATGTTTTTCTTAATTTGATGAGATTTTGGAAATAATGAATGCCACATTGATGTATATTAAACATATACAACATAAAACTTGAAACGAAATTTATCGATAGTTCTCAGTATTAGGGGAGTAATTTTATCTCATACATCATTTTTGAATATTTTAAATATGATCCAGAATCAGCTCATGAAAACCAAAATACCTTCCATAGAAGGATACCTAGATTTTAAACTTTTTTTTCATTTGAACCCTAGATAGTAAGTATTATATAGGTTCGACAGAGTTTTTTAATTTTAAATTGACACCAAGATTTTAAATTTTCAAAACGTGAATTAATATTAATTTGATTCTATAAAATGGTGAACACAATTAGACAGTTTTCCAATATTTGACTCCTCGATCGGGTGTTAATTTTTTGAGCCGAATGAAAATTAATAGGAATTTTTATTTTCTGCTTATTTACTTGTTTTATTCCTAAACGTCTACACAAATTAAATTTTGAAAACGTTTAAACAAATTGATATTATAGAACAATTTGGCATTTATCTTCTTATTTTTATTATTTGAATCAACAATCCAATATGTTTTGGGATTAATATCCCATCATTAGGAATATTACATCTAAAAGAATTCATTAATGTTATTATGAATTTTATCACATTATTTATAATACATTTAACGTTATACATATACATAAACAAATCAAACTTCATTAATAATACATAACGTGTCATATTTTTTTTTTTTTTTGTTTTTATTAAAATAGAAGACTTATTATCACATATCTTATAACATCTTTCATCCCTCATGCTCATTTCAACAATGACATGTGAAGTCAAAAGCTCGATAGATTTTGTTTTACTAAATCTAATATATTTATAAGTATTTGATCAGTATATGTTTTTTGAATATGAAACAATGTTTTAACATATACGTTTACCTTCTAACTACTCCTAACAAAGCTGTGAAGTCAAAAATTATCGCATATTTCATGCACTCTACACCCCTCACTTCAGCACTCTTTAACTGGGGACGCACTTCTCGAGGAAAACACGTTTGTTGGTACTCATTCAGAAACTAATAGTTCGATCCAAAATTTCTATTTTTTATTTGAATGCTCCTTAAATTTACTATCAGCCCCTATATATGAAATTTTGATTATATCACATTATACACTCAAATCAGCCCACTGAATTTGTCGATATCGTCATACTTTGCCAAAACATACATATTCAGCGTTCGGGTTTGGGTGTATTACGTGACATAATCAAAATTTTATATAAAGGGTCTGATAGTAAATTTCATCAAATTTTTGTTTAAAAAAATAAATTTCAGATCTGACAAATAGTTTTGTAGTTATGGTGAAAACTATGCCAAAAAAACTTTCAAGATTTGAAAATAGTTAGCGGTTTTTAACGTGCTGGTGTGGGTATTTAATGGGACTTGATCAAAATTTCATATATAGGGACTGATAGTAAATTTAAGGAGCATTCAAATAAAAAAAAAATACTTATGTAAAACAAAGTAATAAATAAAAGTAAATTAAAGGTTAAAAATACAATCGTACTTTATTTAAAATTTACATCCATCCTAGAGATCCCCCGACCAGACCTGTCCCTCCACTTATGGAGCTAGGGACTGAGTGGTCCCAGCTCATCTCAGTCAGCTGCGACACTGATCTAAAAAAAAAACCGTGGAGGCTGAGAGCGCTATAGTAAATTTACGCATTTGTTAAATTAAGATATGGTTTTAGATTTAATATTTCTGAAGATCCGAAGTTTATTCCGAAACACTTAAATTGATGATTCAAATGATATCTATAAGGAAATAAATGCCAAAATGTTTGGTAAATGAAATTATCTCCTTTATTATAAAACTATTAATGATTAGGATTTGTTACATATTTCTAAACACACTATTAAATTATTTAAAAAAAACTAAATTATTTTTAAAAAAGTCTACTGCCACTAGATGGACCCAGGCCCATTTCGTCAGCTTCATTTGTCGTTCAAGAGGTGGCCACACGTGCGACAAGTCCGTCGTGTCTGGTTTCTCAAGTTTTCTTTAAAATTGAGCTCAACAGTGATACAATTATTTCTGAAATGCAAAACCATCGATCTGTACATGACGTGAGAATGTTCACGTCATGTACATGAATGTAATTTCAATAATAAGGAAGAGGAAAAAAAAAATGAAATGAACAAATAGCAAAAACAATCCTGCAGTGAGATTAGAATCACCTCGGTTGTGGGACTTCTCACAGATTATAATAAAATGAAACCGGAACTTTTTTTTTCTTCAAGTTTTGCCTTAAATCATTTGCATAATTATATTTAAATAATAGGATATTTTAATTAGTATTGAATTTTGAACGTGTTGAATTTTTTTCTCTTACTTTATATCATGAATAAAACGAAAATCACCGTCAGTGAAAAATAATACCATGAAAATATAATTTATATATCACAAATCTAATATTTCTTAAATGGACTGAAGACCCGTGAAATTGCGGTCGTTTGGCCAGGAGTTAAGCAGGTTTTCCCGACGATTGAAAAAAAACACGACTTGCATGTGTGGCCGGGTCGTTTGCCGATTTAGCAGCGACAGGAAAAGAAGCAGAATTGCTGCGGGAAATGAAGCACGTGTGGCCATAGTCTAAGCTAAATTCTCATCCGACTCAGAAAGTTATATCAAACTCATAGTAAGTCATCAGGTTGTTAAGTATTGACAGAAGAGTTGAGAAAAATGGAAAAGTGTCCCACCTTTTTTATGGTATCGATTAAAGAAATAAAAAAAAAAAAAAAAATGCAAGGTATGAAAATCTTTAAAGTTATAGCTGTTGGGGAAGGTATTTTATCGCGCCAGAGAAGACCCAGAGGAAGGGCGGGACTGTGTAGTGAAGTGTCAGCCACAACCGCTGAGGTTGTTTATTCCGCCGGCAACGGAGGCGATTACGGGGGCCTCCTAAAGCACTCTTGTTTACATTAGCGGGCGCTCCTGACCTCACGATGTATGTTTGTTTGCTTATGTAAATGTCACTAGTAAGAACATTCTCTGTTCGGAATTGAATTTCCCATCTCTATTAAAGCTGACGGTTATATTGGATGGCTCAGCGATCAACAAAATTCTCCGAGGAGTAATTCTGGGCCTACCATGTAATCCTAAATATTTTTTAGATGCCAGAAGACGATTTCTCCTCAATTTGCCGTTCTTTCCCCGCCTCCAATTGAACATTTTATATTATCAAGTTTTCAGTAACTCATGCGTCCACTTCAGAAAATAAATTATTTGTTTATTTACTTATATTCGTAACATATCACGCCTGGAGATTGTACCACTGGGTGCTGACTCACTCATGCCTGATCATGTCTGTTGTTTTAATTTAACCTCACATTTACTGGTTGTAAACAGTTGTATACAGTTTTATTATATTTTTTTGTTTTTTATGCCTAATATTTTACTATTTTTCTGCTTGTACTGTTACTAATTTACATTTTAAGGAATTTATGAGTGATAAATTTAGATTTGAAAAGTTTTTATTTTATTTATTAATTATTAGTTGATGGGGTATTTTCTCTGAGCCGGCCTTACTTAAGAACTAAAACTAAAACTATAAACTTAAATTTATTCAGACATGCTTAAATAATTATATTATGGGGACTTTATATAATTTTATTGAACATCTTATTCCCAGACAGTGGTAATTTTGATTGAAAATTTAAATGTTTTAGGTTGATGATTTCTTTTATTGTCAGTAATTGAAGTTCTTCAGTTATTAATTTTGTCTTTTTATTTTCAAATGCCATTCCCTTTACTATTTTTCTAATAATTCCATTTTGGGATAATTCCAACCGGTTTGTCATAGTCTTTGACAGATAATGGAACATCGGTGCTCCATAGAGTAATACCGGCCTTAAAACGAATTTATAAATTATTAGCTAGAGCCGTAGTGAAAGACTCCTTGATAGCAATAGGTGACAGAGTTGTCCGTACAGGTTTTAGTTTATTTTCAAAATTGGCCGAAATGTTATACATCCGTTAAAGTAAACGCCTAGATATATTAATCTATTATAAAAATTTTTTTTATGTCCGTTTAATTTAAAACTGACTGGAAGTTTTTTCTTTCCTTATTGAAATGAACATATTGCACATTTAGTTTTATTAACATTGACGTCAATATTAATATTTCTTAAGTCGTCCCCAATCTTTTGACATGCTACTTCGGCTTGACCGAGTGCCCCTGTGGCGTGAAGACTACTACTAGTGATAGTATAGTATAGTACAGTACAGTTGTGTTTTTTTTTTTTTTTTTTTTTTTCTAACCTCCGACTTTATTATAAATTCATACAAAGGAAAAGGAAATTAGGGTAATTGATCTTTTATTGCCTTTCGGCATTTTAAGATTTATTTGTAGCTCTGCCATCTCTGGAGGGTCTTAGTCTGCTGGAGGCAATCCGTCTACATGTCGAGTGCGGAGGATACACTCTGCCGGCGATGGTGGGTCATATCGGGTCAGTCCGTATGGTCTGAACCCCTTCCCTCGGCGAGTACGCACGGTAAGGGGATCGTGCCTTGCCACCTCCCAGGCCTGGGAGGAGGGGCTATGTCCCTGAAGAGAGGGTTGGCACAGTAGCTCAGCCCGTCAAAAAATTTGACGTGCCGGCGACTGATAAATGCCGGGATCGTGGGCATCCTCAGCTCCTCGAGGATCCGGGTGTTTTTGGCCCTCTCAAGGCTGGTGCCGCGGACGATTCGTCGAAGGACGGTGTTCTGGAACGTCTGGAGGGCGCGAAGTGTAGTTTCGTACATATGATGCAGCAGTGGAGGAGGGCGGGTCTGATGATGGACTTATAAATCTGGAGTTTCAGCCTGAGGGATATCTGGGGAGAGGTAAGTAGGTGGTGGAGGCGGTATGTTTGCTCCCGAGCCAGCTCGATTCTGCTTCTAACATGCGTCGAAAAGGTGAGGTGCCTGTCGATACTGACGCCAAGGTATACGATGGAGCTGGAGATGGTCTGCTCGATGCTATCCACTGTAAAACTCTTCGGTAGTTTTGGAGATTTGCTGCGCTTACTGAAGGACGTCACTATAGCGTCAGTCTTTCTAGAATTCACCTTAATGCCGCATGTCTTCAGCGCCTCGACGATGGTGGAGGTCCCCCTCTCAGCCATCTTGAGGGACCGGCCGGGGTTGAGGCTGGATGAGTAGACTGCGATGTCGTCAGCATATGCAGCCACTACCGCCTCAGGTTGCTTTATGGATACGACTGGTACCGTGAAGATGTTGAACAAGATTGGGCCCAGCACTGACCCCTGAGGTACACCGCAGGTGGTGGGGACTGGCGAAGACAGGCTCCCACAGACCCGCACGACGAATGATCTGCTGAGGTAGCTTCCATTCAGTCGGCACAGGGCGACGGGAAACCGGAATTCCTCCAGTCGGTGCAGCAGCAAGGGGTGCGAGACGGAATCGAAGGCTTGAGTGCAATCCAGCGAGATGAGCGCTGTGGCCTTGTTACGATGCATCTGCTCGATGGTGTGAGCCTGGAGTTTGGCCAGATGATGTTCACACGCGACACCTCGCTGGAAGCCTGTTTGCTCTGGTGGAATAACATCTTCACGTCTCATTGGGGCTCGGTAGTGGTCCAAGTGGTGGCTGCGGAGAATCACTCATTCTCTCAGCATCCTTGGCGGCATATGCGCGGGCTAGTTGTTCAGCCTGTTCAGTAGATGTGAGCAGCTGGTCCCCATCGGTCAGCTGGTCCCCAGCGGAAAACCGCCCTCCTTTTATTGACTAAGGTTCGGGGACCAACCTCTAAAACTGTCTATGGTCGTTGTGAGTCCGTAGCAGTTGGTCGTGCCAATTTGCCTGGTCATGGCGTTGATGGACGGCTTCAAGCTATAGTCTCTAGTGCTATAGAATATGTTTCGGAGGTTGTTCCTCTGCTTTATCAGCTCCAGTATGTGCGGGGGTGGAGGTCGGAGGTAGTTTGGTAGAGGAGCAGTACAGTTGTTTTTTTTTTTTTTTTTTTTTTTTTTTTTTTTTTTTTTTTTTTTTTTTTTTTTTTTTTTTTTTTTTTTTTTTTTTTTTTTTTTTTTTTTTTTTTTTTTTTTTTTTTTTTTTTTTTTTTTTTTTTTTTTTTTTAAAGCCCCTTATTTTTATTAGTTCTGTTATGCTTAATATTTTATTTATTTATTTTTCTCCTTGTACTGTAACTAGATTACATTTTAAGGAATTTATAAGTGATAAATATAGGTTTGAAAATTTTTGATTTAATTTACTTATTATTAGATGATGGGGGTTCATCTTTTATTTGAGCCGGCCTAACCTAACAACTTAAACTAAAATTAAAACTTAAATTTATTCACGCATTGTAATATATTTCTGCCAACGTTGGGGAGCTGGACTTTCTATAAGTTTACTGAACAAGTTATTCCCGGACAGTGGTAATTTTGATTGAAAATTTAAATGTTTTAGATCTATAATTTCTTTTATTGTCAGTAATTGAAGCTCTTTACTTATTAATTTTGACTTTTTCTTTTCGAATGCCGTTCCCTTTACTATTTTTCTAATAATTCCATTTTGAAATGATTCTAACCGTTTTGTCATTGTCTTGACAGATGAAGGAACATCGGTGCTCCATAGAGTAATGCCGGCCTCAAAACGCATTTATAAATTATTAGCTTGAGCCGTAGTGAAAGACTCCTTGATAGCAATAGGTGATAAAGTTTGTATGATTTTGTCCGTACAGTTTTAAGTTTCTTTTCAAAATGGGCAGAAAACGTCATATGTCTGTCAAAGTAAATGCCTAAATATAATAATTTATTA
This sequence comes from Euschistus heros, assembly GCA_003667255.2. NCBI lineage: Eukaryota > Metazoa > Arthropoda > Insecta > Hemiptera > Pentatomidae > Euschistus > Euschistus heros. The sequence goes on from RCWM02000390.1 coordinate 205,001, forward strand.
GAAATTTTGTTTGTATGTCCGTTTAATTTAAAATTAACTGGGAGTTTTTTCTTTCCTTTTTGAAATGAAAATATCGTACATTTAGTTTTATTAACATTCACGTCAATATGAAGTTTTCTTAAGCCGTCAACAATCTTTTGACATGCTACTTCGGCTTGACTGAGGGCCCTTGTAGCATTGAGGCTACTGCTTGTGATAGCTAGGTCATCAGCAAAAGCGGTTACACTGGATTTGTGGTATTTAGCTCCAACAATGTTTGCTGTATATATAGAAAAAAGGATCGGTGACAAAACCGCACCTTGTGGGACAACACAAGTAAGAGGTACTTCTTTTGAAAAGACTTCTCCAACTTTTACCACTATATATCGTTGGCTAAGAAACGATTTAATAAGCGAAAATAGTTGCTCTGGGCATTCATTGTCTATTAACTGTTGACATACTATGCCGTGCGAGACAGCATCAAATGCCTTTGAACAATCTATTGATATTAATGCAGTGGCCGTGTTTCTATTGAAATTTTGAGATACTTCATTTTGCAATTTCACCAAAGGGTGTTCAGTGGATAGGTGTGTCTGAAATCCTGCTTGTTCTGGTGGTATTATTTCTTTATCCCTGCAGAATTTCTTCAAATATTCTAGGATAATTTTCTCGAATATTTTTGCTATATGGGGAAGCAAACTTATTGGTCGGTAGTGAGCAGGTTCGTTTCCATTTTTTCCCGGTTTAAGTAATGGGAATAACGTGGCACATTTCCATCCTTTAGGGAAATATCTCAGTCTGATGCAGGTATTAAAAAGGTTTACTAAACGGGCTATTCCCCTTCTGGAAAGTTTTTTCAGTAGTACTGTTTGTATGCCATCGCATCCAGGTGCTCGGTTTCCATTTGTTCGACGAATTATCGCTTTTAGCTTTTTAGGTGAAATGTACATGTAATTATCCTCTGTATCTGCTGTTGGCAATGAATTCAAATCTCCAGTTCGCCTAGCGATATCTTCATCGAAATATTTTGCTAACTTTTCGGCCTGTTGCTCTGCTGTTAGTAGGATGTCTCCTTCGTGTAATCTTACCAACTTACTAGTCCTTGTTTTATTTTTCAGAATTTTCCAAAATTTTCGATAGTCACCGTGAGTAGCTCTAAGTTTTTCTTCCCATATATCCGTTTTCCATATTTTCAACAGATTACGGATCTGTGTTGTAAGGGAGTTCAGGATTTTCTTTACGGAATTGTCTCTTTTTCGGTACCATTTATTTTTTCCAGTAGTTGCGCTGTTTTATAAGCTGTAAAATATGCTCTGGAGGGGACCGTAAGCAAGATGGTACTGGAGTAAACTTAGGAATCGCTATGTCAGCTGCTGCCTTTATGGTTTTATTGAAGAATATCAATTCCTGGTCTATGTCTTCTATTGAAGAAAGCGTCGGGACTAGTCCTAGTTGATGATATATTTGATTTCGATATAAATCCCAGTCTGCTTGTTTATAACTATATTTCGAGGGGATTTGTTGTTCCACATTTCCTAATACATTATACAAAACAGGCCTGTGATCAGATGTTATAAAATCTAATGCAGTACATTTTGTAATCTTATAAGCTTGTCTCGTCAGTAATAAGTCGATAGTGGAAGTGATTTTTGGGTTTGCTCTGTGGCGGAACGTGTGTGTTTCTGGATGAACGACTGTAAATAGTGTTTTTGCAATAAGTTGACCAGCTTTATTATTCTTTGCATTATTCCAAATAGTGTGTCGAGAATTCAAATCCCCAATTATCCAGTGGTTACTCCGTTTGGCACATTCTTTTAGGATTTTCTGGAATTCTAGGAGAGAGCTTCGCGGGCGTCTGTATAAGGCGGTTATGCGAATTAATTGCTGTAATTTCACCTGTATTGTGAGATGATGGATCCTATTATCGGTGATGTTGAACGGAGTAGGCAGTATTTTCCAAGTTGTTCCATGGCGTATGGCAATAAGAACGCCACCGTAAGGGTCAGTTAGGTTCTCAGTGACAATTGAGTATCCAGACAGATGCATTGTTTTGTTATTTAATCTTGTATCGCTTATAACAGCGATAGTAGGTTTAATCAGCGCCATCAACGTTTCTACTTCCCCTAGTTTGCTAGATAAACCGTCGGCATTGAAGTTTAAAATTGTTATTTCTCTGCTCATTTTGAGGTTACGACGTTAACTAAAGTTTGAATAAGTTGTGTAATTTGGTTCATGTATCTATCCAACAAACTTGTTATTTGGCCGAGCCAAGGAGGTGATTCTTCATTTATGTTATTTGTTACGTCTGAATAGCTTTTAGAACCCGATGTTTTCTTATAATGCGTATTTCTTGGTGCTTCTTTAATGTCTGGTTGCAATGTTGTTGTTGGTACTGATCTTCGCTGAATCATTTTTGACTCTAGTTCTAGTCGCTTTTGGCATAATCTGTAGGATGCAACATGAGGTCCTTGACAGTTTTTACATTTTGGACTCTCTTGTCTAGTACATTGCGTAATATCATGGGGTCCGCTACAGCGAACACAGACAAATTTCCTGCCACAATGATTTTTTGTATGTCCAAATTCTTGACATCTGTGACACTGAGGAATACCTCTTTCCTCTTTATAATGAACTACTGTGAACAAGGTTCTGTTTATGTGTCGAATTTGCTTTATATCTTCTATTTTGGTCTCGTGGGTTGTAGTTAAGAGCACAGGAGGTATTTCCTTTTTTGATCCGTCTGGAAATGATTTTTTAAGGCGGCGTATATCTAATATTCCCTTTACTTCCTGAAAAGCTTGCTGAATATTAAAAATGTCTTCTTGGATGTCAATATTCAGTAATAAGAATTTTTTTGTCTCACGCCTGTTACTTTTTGGTGCAAATGTATGATAATCAAAATTGCTGGTCTTCAATAAATTGAGAACCTTGGAATGTTCTGACTGGTTTTCTGGATAAATTCTTATACTGTCAGCACAAGGCCTCACAAAAATATTATTTATATTGTGTTTCTGGAATTCCTGGGTGACTGCTAGTGTGGAAAATTCTTTACCAATGACGATTGGTGGAGGTCTCGAAACCGCTGGAGGAGTATTGTTTGTAAAAGTAGAGTTGCTGAAACTAGTAGTTGGAATTGATTCAATCTGAACTTTGTTTAGTTCAGAGTATCTGTTGGAAATTTCTATTTGAAATTTGTTTTCTAGCCGAGGATCTCTTCTCTTTACAAATTTTTTTGGGTTGAAAAATTTTCCTTCTTCTTCGTCATTCTTTCTTTTATTGGGATCTTCGTCCTGTAGGGGAGAACTATCGAGTAGCATCTGGGTTTCTTTCACCGGGCCCATCGTATAAGTGCAATACTGTAGACTCGGCGTCCGAAAACCAGGATGTGGTTTTTGACCACACAAAAAACAAGTTTTAACTCGAAAATTCTAAACTTTTCGAGTAGAGCCAATATATCAAATTAATAATAATAATAACAGTACAGTACAGTACAGTACAGTTTTGTTTTTTTTTTTTTTTTTTTTTTTTTTTTTTTTTTTTTTTTTTTTTTTTTTTTTTTTTTTTCTAGCCTCCGACTTTATTTTATTTTCATGCAAGGAAAGGAAAACAGGGAAAAGGATCTTTTATTGCCTTTCGGCATTTTAAGACTTTATTTAAAGCTATGCCATCTCTGGTGGGTCTCGGTCTGCTGGAGGCACTTTGGCTACAAGTCGAGTGCGGAGGAAACACTCTGCTAGCGATGGTGGGTATCGGGTCAGTCCGTATGGTCTGAACCCCTTCCCTCGGCGAGTACGTCCGCTAAGGGGATTTCGCCTTGCCACCTCCCAGGCCTGGGAGGTGGGGCTATGTCCCTGAAGAGAGGGTTTGCACAGAAGCTCAGCCCGTCAAAGAATTTGACGTGCCGGCGACTGATAAAGGCCGGTATCGTTGGCATCCTCAACTCCTCGAGGATCCGGCTGTTTTTGGCCCTCTGTAGGCTGGTACCGCGGACGATTCGCCGAAGGACGGAGTTCTGGAAAGTCTGGAGGGCGCGAAGTGTCGTTGCGTACATGTGATGCAGCAGTGGAGCACCGTGGAGGAGGGTGGGACGGATGATGGATTTGTAAATCTGAATTTTGAGCCTAAGGGATATATGAGGAGAGGTTAGGAGGTGATGGAGGCGGTATGTCCGCGCCCGGGCCAATTTGATTCTGCTTTTGACATGCGTCGAAAAGGTGAGGTGCCTATCGAGACTGACGCCTAAGTATAAGATGGAGCTGGAGATGGACTGCTCGATGCCATCTACTGTAAAGCTCTTGGGAAGTTTTTGAGACTTCCCACGCTTACAGAAGGACATCACTATGGCGTCAGTCTTCCTAGGGTTCACCTTAATGCCGCATGTCTTCAGCGCATCGACGATGGTGGAGGTCGCCCTCTCAGCCATCTTGAGTGCCCGGCCGGGGTTGAGGCTGGACGCGTAGACTGCGACGTCGTCAGCGTATGCAGCCACTACCGCCTCAGGGTGCTTGATGGATACCACTGGCGCCGTAAAGATGTTGAACAAGATTGGTCCCAGCACTGATCCCTGAGGAACACCACAGGTGGTGGGGACTGGCGAAGACAGGCTCCCGCCGACCCGCACAACGAATGATCTTCCGCTGAGGTAGCTTCCGATCAGTCGGCACAGGGCGACGGGAAACCGGTACTCCTCCAGTCGGTGCAGCAACAGGGGGTGCGAGATGCAATCGAAGGCTTGAGTGCAATCCAGCGAGATGAGCGCCGTGGCCTTGTTCCGGTGCATCTGCTCGATGGTGTGAGCCTGGAGTTTGGCTAGATGATGTTCACACGCGACACCTCGCTGGAAGCCTGTTTGTTCTGGTGGAATAACATCTTCACGGCGGCAGTGGTCGAGGATGTGGTGGTGGATCAGTCGCTCGAACACCTTGCTGATGTGCGATAGGAGGCTGATCGGACGATAATGCTCCGCAACGTTCCCGGACCTCTTGGGTTTCAGGAGTGGGACGACCACAGCTTCCTTCCAGGCCACGAGGAAGTAGGCAGTCCGGAGGCATGAGTTGAAGATGTTAAGCAGGAAGGCCTTGGCCCTCCTGGGTAACATCGTCAGCAGCGTGGTGGGTATACCATCCAGCCCGGGTGCCTTTTTCCCTTTGATGCGGCGCAGGACTGATTCCAGCTCCTTGTAGGTTGAAAAGATGGGCGTCTCATTGGGGCTGGGTAGAGGTCCAGGAGGTGGCTGCGGAGCATCACTCGTCCTCTCAGCATCCATGTTAGCATATGCGTGGGCTAGATGTTCAGCCTGTTCAGCAGGTGTCAGCAACCGGTCCCCATCGGTCAGGAAAACCCCGCTCCTTTTGCTGACAAAGGTTCGGACCAACCTCCAAAACTGTCCATAGTCGTTGTGAGTCCGTAGCAGTTGGTCGTGCCACAAGGCCGTCTTCCAATCACTCATGAGCCTGGCGATTTGCCGGGTCATGGCGTTGATAGACGGCTTCAGACCGTAGTCCCTTGTGCGGTGGAAGATGTTTCGGAGGTTGTTCCTCTGCTTTATCAACTCCAGGATGTGCTGGGGTGGAGGTCGGAGGTAGTTCGGTTGAGGAGCAAACTTCAGGATGTTGAGGTCGGCTGCATCGAGGATAGTGGTTGTGATGGTCTCCACTGCTGCATCGATCTCACCAGGGGTCAGGCAAGGCGTCACCTTAGGGAGACACTCCTCGATCAAGGCCCTGTACCCTTTCCAGTCAGCTTGTTGCAGCTTGTACTTCGTGGCCGGTGGTGTGGCTGGAGTACCCTCGAAGATATAGAGTACAGGGCGATGATCGGAGGTGCTGAACGGCAGTGCTCGGCATTCGGTGACGCTGTGCATGTCCCTGGTGAGCAGTAGGTCCAGAGTCGATGTCCTAGTCGGGTCCATGTCCGCGCGGAAAGTGTGAACGCCAGGGTGGTAGACCTGGAGTCGCATCCCGGTGATGATGTTTCCCAGCGGATTGCTGCTGCGACACAGCCACGCCGGATGCTTGGCGTTGAGGTCGCCCAGAACGACAAACCTGCTACGCGACTGTGCGTGAAGCAACAGGTCGCGAACAGGTGTATTTGCCGCCCGGGGTCTCCTGTAGACACAGGCAAACGTGTACCTGTGCTTGAGCCGCACATCCACCGTGATCATGTGTACGCCATCACAGCAATCCACCGGGTTCTGGACGAGTCGCGATGACAGGTCCTTCCGCACCAAGATGGCGACTCCCTGCTGTTCACCATCCCTGACGGCCTCCCTGTAGACGCTGTATCCTGTGATGTGCAGTCTGGTCGCTGGGGAGAGCATGGTGTCGGTCAGGGCCACCATCGCCGGTCTGTATTGTAACAGGAGTACCTCCAGTTCTGCATGTCCTTTGCCGAAGCTTCGGATGTTAAAGTTCAAGATGATTTCTTCACCCATCTTGTTTTTGAAAAAGTCTTGACACGAGACCCATCAGGTTGGTCATGGCATCCATCATCTGGTCCATGCGACCGATGACTCTGTATAGCAGGGTGTTATCCACTACTGGAGCAGCGTATGTTGTCACCTCAGTTGGTTCCTCGATGATGACCCGGGGCTGCTTGGCTGGCTTCTTCGAAGAGGTCGACGGCTGCTGCTGCTGCTTGTCCATTCCAGATGCCTCCGCGAAGGAGCGGCTTCCTCGTGCAGGCTTGGGCTGAGGGAAATTCCTCTCGTCCATCGTCGGGGCCGGTGCTGGAGCTGGTACATTGGCCGGGGCGTTGCTGGTCTTGGCCCTCCTCTGTCGAATGAGCCCCTGTCGGTAACTGCATTCTTTGGAGAAAGCGGCATGAGGTCCCCGACAGTTGGCGCAGACTGGATCAGCTGAGGCTTTCTTGGGGCATTCCTCGATGAGGTGTGGTCCTCCACACCATGGGCAAGCGCAGGTGCGGCCACAGTACTTCATGCTGTGGCCGTATTGTTGGCATTGTCTACACTGAACCGGGCCGCCATCTTCTTTGAAGTTGGAGACTCGGAACCGTACCATATTTATCTCCTTCAACTTCTGAATGGCCTCAATCTTGACAGTATGTTCGGTGATGAGGAGTATTCCTTCAGTTTGGTACGACCCGCCGGCGCCTTCTCTTCTGGTGAGTCGACGTAGTAGTTTGAAGCCTGGTAATCGGTCTGTAAGGTCTTCTGTCATTTCTTTAATGCTATGATCGAGGTCAAATCCGTGGAGAACAAATTTCTTGGATCTCCGGGTTCCTCTGGGGGCATATGAGTGAAATTGGCACTCCTGATCACTGCGTAGTAGCAGCGTGGCATCATTGTGCTCTCGGGCGGAGTTCAGGTACACCCTGGATTCCCGCTGGGAGTTGTTAAAGCCGAATTTGATTATGCCGATCTCAGCAAGCTTCCTCCTCATGTGGGTGAAGGAGATAGGTGGCGATATGATGATTGGTGGCGGCGGTCTCTCCTTGGCAGCCTCTGCGCCGCTGTCCGCTGGTAGGCCGTCATACCGATTTGCCGTAGGCACATGGCTAGGCCCCGGTGTTGGTCGTGGTTTAAACACCCTCTTAGGGTCTGGTTGAATGAAACCCTCTGCGTCGGCCATGGGGCGGGTCTTCTTACGAGAGTTTGCTGTGGCATTGCCAGATGCAGGGTCCTCCGATGGGCTGTCCCCCATCTCTACGTCGTCCATCCTCTCTTCCTCTTCTTCACTCTATCCTCCTGGTGTAGGGGGGGGGGGACCTGAAATGTGAGGTGAGAAAAGTGGGGGTCCAGGCCACGACCAAAAATAGAGTAGAGTACTAGTCGAGTGCTAGGCTAGGACTCTTGCAAATGGACCAACCAAAAACAAAACAACTGTTACTAATTAATCGAGAGTTAACAGTTAACAGTTATACTTTTTCTGAATCTAGATTTTGAACAAAATAGAAATAGAAATATTATTTGTAGATATCGTCTCTAAGTACATCCTTAAGGACGAAAAAGCTAATTCTAATTGTGGATGGAGAGAGTGGCCAAGGATGTCCTTCCTCGGCCTCGAAAAATCGTCAGATCCTGGCAGATCTGTAAAACAGTGTCCTTAAAACCGTTAAATATTTTAAAACAGTATCCTGGAGGACAACAATTCACAAAACAGTTGTTAATAAAATTGTTATTTTAAAAAAATAATTATATTCTCAAATGCCGGGAATGAATGCTTTTCATATACGAATCCCCTTTAATACGATAGGCTCATCAAATATTTGTACTGAATTTTCTCCATCGCACTTTAAAAACAATTTACATATATTCGCGTAATATATATTTATGAATAATACTACCACTGACAATTAATGAAGCCCTCAACAAGTTGAAGGAGAAATGCGGGAAAAAGGGTGTGAAGATTGAGGAGGACTGTTTACCTCACAATTTGCACATGACCAAGTAGTTGTAGCATCGGGAGAATCGGTCTTGCATAATATGCTTAGGAAAATTCTGGAGTACTCTAAATGGGGTTGGTTATATATGTAATGTATAGTGACTATATATGTAAACTGATGACGGCGCATGCGCTTGATGATATGGGAGAGAGTGTTTTGTTAATAAAGAGTTTAAAAAACAGGCGCGAGGGGAGGGGAGAGACACCAGTGAACAATTGGCGATTTGTAGTTAGTGTATACAAAAAGTAACTGAAGGTGTGGAAGAAGGAAACACACTGGAGTGTGTTGGTACTCTCCTTCCCACTGTATATCTTCTTCTAAAGTGTGTCAAATAAAACAGTGTTTGTGTAAATTAAAGGACTAATCAGATATAGGTATATAAATAGTTATAATTAGGTTAAGCTTTAAATTAGCTATAGTTACTATTACGGATTTTAATGTTTGTTTATGAACTATTAAACATTAAATTATTAAATTAAATTAGATTTAGAATAGTTAGTAAAATTATCTGTATTATATTTTTTTTTGCACTAAATAGTTATATCAGAGGAATTGTAAATTATTTATATATAAGTATTATTCCAATGCGTATACACTTTGAGGACTATTACGTGTTATCAAACTATAACCTTTAATGCTTTAATACATAATCTCTATCTTAAAACGAGCAGAACTCTAACACATTATATTGTTTTAAACCTTAAAGAAAAATATAGTCGGGATTGTCACTATCATCACTATCTTGTCCACTAAATAAGGGTATCATCCACTAAGCAAATTGAGAACACTATTACTGAATGTCATATTTTTCTCAGGTAGTGGTCTGTACGAGGTAATTAACGGACCAGACAAAATAAACAAATTATTCATAATGTCAGTGTTGGATTCTTCTCTTTATCTTTTTATCTCTTTGTGTTTGCTTTTTTGGACATCCTCACTGAGTTGCACAATTGCAAATTTTTGAATGATATAATTGATTAGATACATTTATTCTTCCTGGGAATTATTAAAACTGAAACCTCCAGCCCATAAAGCTTCAGCCAATTCCAATAGCGCAACTGAGAGTACTCCGCCTGGAATATATACTATTTTGAATGCAATTCATCGTGAAATGTAAAAAAAATAAGAAAACTTATTACGATGTTCACTATCGTGTGCTTATAAGATTACTAACTTAATTCTTAAATCGCACAGAATTAAAGTGGTATTAGTTCGTCGTTTAATGAATTGCTTTATTGACATTGCCTTAGCCTGATTAACTTTGTTTCATGTCTTCCAACATTTAGGCTGTTAGATCAACCACTATCTGAATTAAAAAAAATCAAACTTCATTTTTGGACTTTCGTCCCGCTAGATTCACGAATGGTCCCACTATGCGGCGGTTCAGTGGGTAAGACACTAGCTCTAGGGCTCGAGTTCGAGTCCGGCTGAAGGCAGACAATTTATATTCCTTTATTTTAGTCGTGGCTTGACTTCGAGTTCGGGAGACTTTTCTATGATAAATCCAGCCTCTATAGAGAGTGTTGCATTAACCTTTCGTTTGTCGCGTGCCCAGTACGGACAAGAGTTGCCGCGTTGCACCTGTGGGGTGTTTTTAACTTTCTTCGATAAAAATAACTTAAAACGTATTTTTTTATTATTTTAAGGGTATAAAAAAAAATTATTAATTTTCCAATGAGTATAAATTCTCCAGTGAAGCCATGCTGAATTCTAGAACCAAAAAAAAAAATACCGTACGTGCACCTCGCAGATGTTTGTGAATTTATGAAGATTATTTGCTATATATTTCCATAAAAACGATTTACGAAGCTCTGTATCTAGTACTAAAAAACATATAAAAGACAATCAGATAATAAAAAACAGAAACGAAAAAGAAAACCTTTATGTGCACCTTGCACCTCCCAGATGTTTTGATATGCTGAGGACTAGAAAAGTTCAAGGCGGAATTAGATCAGGTGCTAACACTTGAAGGGAACGCTGGTAAAGGCATACCTGGCTGGAGTCTTGTCTCCCACTAGCTTGCTACGGTCAAGATACGGCCAAAACAATTTCATCATGCACCTCACAAGATCACGCGACTAATGGACGCTTATTAGGAGAAAAACCTAGTTGTTGAGCATGATATTCGGCCAAAATCTCCTTCTTTTACATCCTTTGGCCTATTTACAGTATATGCTTATCAAAGTACTGAACCTAAAACTTTTTATGGGTCTTAGTTTGCAGGGTTTTTTTCATTGACTATGTCGTTATAAACTTGGACCGTTTACTGCCTCACGTTTTAAAGGGAGGATTGTGAACTACCGCACATAAACTAACCCTTCTATTTCGATCTCATGTAGGCTATACAAACTGGACCAGTGTCGCCTATTTTTAGATTTCTTGCATTCTCTGCCATCCTTCTACAACTAATATCATTAAAAATAGGATATCTAAAGAAACCAAACAAATATGTTTGATACTATCTCTTTCTGTTCCGGACTTTCTGTCCTTTCTTTATCCACGTTTTATAATCTAATCTACGCTTTTTTATTTTTTTATTCGCATATTGGAGGTATTTCAGTGCAGTTCAATGAATAAATTACTAGGTAGCAGCTCTAGGTTTTTCCGCAACTGCGTATTGCCAAGATTGAAAAGACAAGAAGCTGCACTTCGATTTCGACTGATACAACACCTACTTGACAAACATTCAAATCTCCCGATTCACTACAAGAAAACTCATCTACATGACGATTATCAGACCTATTTGGAATTACGGTATAGAGTTATGGGGATCCACTAAATCATCGAATTCTTCCCGCAATCACTCCAATCCAAAATCCTTCGATTTTGCACGAACCAGATACTTCTCCTTTCATAATGAACTTACTCATCCAAATTCACTTGTCGCACAATTTGCTTCCCATTCCCTTCCTGGCAATCCTGCGAGGCGTCTGAAAAGAAGATGGTTCTTTTATAAATATTTCATTGTTTTTCCTTGTAAATCGCTTATTTACTAGATGTATTTGTAATTCAGTTGTAAATTTCTATAATTAAATAATATTAAAATAAAATAAAATAAAATTGATAAGTTAGACATTTAGATTTTCGATATTTTCAGAACTTCGGTTATCGAACATTTCTCCTTCTAGCCTTCTACCCTACATAACTATTGTATACATAAATAAAATAATTTTTTAATTTTTGTATCTTGATTTATTATTTGTAAATATATTTTAAATTCAATATCATTTTAAACATTTTTTTGACATGATGTGATTTTGGCTGGAGGTCTAAACTTTTTTGTTAGTTTTTCCTGATCGAAAATTTTGCCTTTAATTTCCTTATCAGAAATTTAACAGAAAATCATTTTTTGAAATAACATTTGTCACTGGAACTTACCGTTTAGGAGCTATGTTGGTTTGAATGAGAAAAGTTACGTTTGGAATCCCTACTTTCTCTCTACTCTGTTTATTTCGAGTAATTATTAATTGTTAATTAATGTGATTTTTATTTGAAGTCATTTGTTGAGAATGATTAATTTTAATGTAAAAGTAAATCAGAAGGTCTCGCCAAAAACAACGTATTCAAAACAACACAAAACAAAAATGCACTTTATTTTTCTAACGATAAAAACCAACTGAAGAGGTTACAATTAAATTCTCTATCGAACAAAACTCGTTGCTATCGCAAGAGATAAAAGTAGTTCTTAGGCAGACACAAAAATAAATAAATAGTATTTACATTTCAAAACTTAGGTATCCTTTTCAGAAAGCTGCTGCTAAGTCCTAGTCGAGGAAACCGCTACAAATTTGTTCCTTTTTAATTCTACAATGTAAATTTGGAAAAAGCAGTAGATTATAGTTGGACATGACCATGTTTTTCCCAGTCAGGGAGAAATTGAGAATTTTTTTCAATTCAAGAATTTGTCATAATTTAATTAAACTCACATATTTTACAAAACTGCATGCAAAATAAACTTTTATTGATTAAAAGGTAAAGTTAAATACGACTGCTTTAAAAAAAAGATCTATATTTAAAAAAAAATGTAAAGCTAACGTGTATAAAGCAACCGAAAAGCGAATATCAATAATATTATCGTTTGATTTATAGATTTTAAGACTTGAAAAGATCCCAAAAAAAGGGCTCCTTAATTTGTGAAAAAGTGAAAACTAATAGAGACCCTTTACCGTATAATCACAGCTCCATTAAATAACCCAAGCCCTTTCAAAGGCTTAAAAGACGAGGCTCTAAAGAGTCGGTTTTTTAATAAAGAAAATAAATAAAAATCCTCAGCTTCCTGGAGCTTTAATAAGGATGATTGAAAAGTGTTTTTCATCATTTATCGAAAAAAAAAAAATAAATAAAGAAGCTATATACAATTTTTTGTTTAAAATACCCTACAAAGGATAAATTACTAAGTTCGGATGAATGGTCGATTACTCGGCTCCTGGGGAAAGAGTTATATATAAAAGATTAAAAAGGAAACTAGTCAATGGATTTCTGCTTGAAAGGAACTGGCGACTTTGTTGCTGGAATGAGTTGGTCACCTCCAGGCTCTGCTGCATTGAGAGTTGCTTAAACCAGCGTACGCTTCGTTCAGCTGAATCCAATGGCTTCCTGTACTTATTATTAAAATAAAGAACTGCGTAATGTCATGTGCATACTTGCTATTTTCTATGTTTCTTTAAATGTTTTTAAAAATATTAATCGTATATTAAAGCAAAAATGTTATAATTGTTGTCATCGTAGAGTTTACTATAAAAGTTTTGAATTTTTTTTTTTATTATGCAATTTTTTTAAGTTAGTTTTTATTATTATGATATTCACGGTATTTTAATGTTATGTCTAAAATTAGAACTTGAGAAATTGTATGATTCAAATAGCTAGATATTATTTTTAATTTTGATTGATATGGGAATACAACATATGAATTGGTTAAAGTAGGAAATATGTGCGTCTTCGAGATATATATTAGTGTCCGACTATGCAATTTGTATTCCAAAAAGTTTGAGGTACTTAATGGTTTAAAACAGGAAGATTCTTCTCTGGTATTATTTTATTTAGCCATTAAATATATCAGAAAAAAAAATCTTACAACAAGGTCTAAAATTGGCGATAAAAAAACCACTTGTGTGAAGATGAAGAAAGTATTGAATGAAGCAACCTCTATTTATTCCGATTCGCAAAAAGGGGGCTAGAACAGAGTTTAGCAACTATCCTGGTGTCTCACTCCTTTCAACGGTTTATAAAAAATTTCTAATTACCAGAAAAAAATGGATATACGGAAGAATTTATTGGGGACTATAAATGTAGTCTTAGAAAGACGCGTTTAATTATCGACGAAATATTTTCTATTCAAGAATTTGTAGAGAATAAATTAGAATAAAAAGCTGTTGTTAATCATTCCTTATTTCCAAAAGGCTTGAGATTTGACTGACCACCAAAAGTTATTTGATATTTTGATTGATCTGGAAAAAAATGATTGGTGTAGTAAAGAAGTAAAAAATTAATAGAGTGAGTATTGTTACTTTCTAATCCGATATTTTTTTCCGGCAAAAACATATGGGTTAAAAAAAGGAGATTCTATTTCTTTGGTCTTACTAGAAAAGATTTAAAGATGTATGATAGAATACCCCTGTTAGTCTATGTTAATAGATTGTAAATTTAGGGTTAATATAAGGAAACTATTAAAATAAACACAACACTCATAAAATTCAGTAAAGATATAAGTCAAATAATTAACAACAATTAAATAACATTATGGCTAGTAGTTTGAACTTAGTTGGGTTAGTTAGGTTTTTTATTTTATTTCTTTTTATCATATTTTTTTATTTCGTTTCAGCCATCTATGAGCTCTCAAGTTCTCTTTCTCCTTCCTCTTTTACCAGTACTCCTTCAATCATTAGCTTGTTCGCGCTTCTGCCGAGAATACTCTGTTCCTCCTCTTTCTTTTGTCGGTCAGGTCCTTCATCTCTGCGACTTTTTTTCTGAAGATCTTCCTGTCTGCAATTTCTTTCGCCGTGATCCCACATTTTTCCTAGACCCTGATGCACTTTTTTCGCCCAAAGGACTTGTGTCTCCCTTTTCTCCTAGAAGGTGTGAATCTTGTTGGCTAATCACGCTGATCCCATTATTTTAATGTGCTCATAGAATGACAGCCTCCTTTTCTTCATTGTGGTGAATATATTTTCAAATCTTTGATATAATTCCTGGTTTGATCGTAAGTGGATTGTAAGTTTGTTTGATCTTTTCCTGAACCCAATAGTCATTCTAAGGAACTGCTGTTTCAGCAGCATACAAACGTTTTTAATTTATTCATATTAAAAAAAAAAATAATATTTAATACTTATCATTACAAAGTTATGAAAAAAAAATTTTATTTTATTATATTTCTATTTATTTTTGCATATATATAGTTTTATGATTTTGATACTCGTTATAAAATAATTTTTTAATTCTTGAACCGATCCCATGCTGTTTTCTAATTCTTGACTGTTGATTTTCTTCCTTTTTTATACTTTATTTCCTATAAATATACAATAAACTTCACAGATTTAATGATAAATAGTAAGAGAGAAAAGTAAAGAAATAAAATACAAAGCTAAAACTTAAAAATGAAATACAAAGGTAAATGTCCTTATAACTTAACGTAATTATGGGTTGTTATAATGTATTAACATATGTCTGCTTGATCGATTAGTACGTTGTCTGGTACTTAGCAACCCATTCGATATGGGATTAATCACTCAATAAACACTTTCTTTCAAACTGAATAAATTAGAGTATTAAATTTATGTATGAATAAATGAAATATTACAGGCGATTTATTATTAAATCAAATATAAATTATACTTTGAAATTACGCGATTCATGAAATTACTTTGTGTCTGATAATACACTCCAATGGTTGTTTTGGATAATAGTAACTATTAAATTATTGTAAAAGTTTTCTTGAGAATGTAAAAATCAAAACAAAAAACTTTCAACAGATTCGAAACATTATATAACTAGAAAGATATATTTTGAGACAAAATGCCGAAGTTGTAGCCGAGTAACCTTAGCCATTATGAAAAATAATATTAAAATAATTCTCGTTCGACCTAAAATAGTCATTTAGTAGAAGCATAATACACAGCTTAGACAATAATATAAGGACAATAGAGTTCACCTCCTCCATATATTCAATACTACAGCAGAGCAGAGAACGTCAAAGACCTCTTTGTAGACGTTGCCAAAGCATTTGATTGAGACAAGAGAAGCTACACGTGTCGAACCTTCGAATAGGACATAAACTCCCGTTCAAAGATCCTCACGATAGTAAAGGAACATACAATGACTTAACTGCATATTTCTTCATGATGCTGTCTCTTTAATGCTATCTTTGACGATATAAAAATGTGACATTTAAGAGTCGGCCTAAATAAATAATTTTTGTAAAACTGTTCCCACAAGAGACAGTTAACAGTGTAAAAAAACTTAAATGAATCTTTAATTAAAATTTTAATTTATTGCTAAATTTTACACAGCATACCTATCATTCTTATGTATATTGTAATTGTATGCATATCCTTTTATTTTTATTTATTATATGCATATTTTATTGAATACTTAATATAATATTGGTAATAAAAAAATTAAAAAAAAGCCAGGGCTCTTGTGGATTTGGGTTTTGTTGGGGTGGATTGGAGTGGTCTGTGGTCGAAGGTTGGTGGTGTCGGCATAGAGCCTTCGGGTTGGCTAAGCCATTATATATTTAATTTTTAATACTATTTATGTTATACTTAATTAGTTATAACTAAAAATGGAAAACCATAACGTATAATAATAAAAAACAAATATGTCACAGGCAGTAAAATTACAGTTAATAGAAACACCTAACAAAAAAACATTCATGTCTAACACCATAAAACATAAATTAATCAATACAAGTGTCTAATAAAATATAAATATAATAAATAACAATTAAACTATGCACATAAAATCGCAATAGGACTATATAACTATATAAGTAAAATCTACATTATTAATATTTTGTATAATATATAATATTGTATTAATATATAATTTTTAATGTTAATTATCGTGAGAACAGTCTGAAAAATCATACATTAAATAAAAATTATTATTACTATGATTTTTTTTAAATATATTTTTTGTTCTTATTTGTATCTATTTTTTTTTTTTTTTTTTTTTTTTTTTTTTTATAAATACCTTGCAGCATCAGTCGTTTTAGCATGTAGCCTGATTTATTTAAAATTCAAGATTTCTACAGGTTTAATAACATTAATTTTTTTTTAATGATATAAATACACAATAAATTTAACTCATTCGTGATATTTGATAAGAAAAAAAAAATGAAATAAATGAAAAAGGAATTAAATCGAAAAGTAAAATTTAAATTATATATTTAAGATATTTAATGTTATTGACTTCTTTTTAGAATATAATACCACATATCTTCCCAGGAGAATGAGTTAGTATTCTGTCTAAAATGTAACAACCCATTTGAAATAAATCCTTTCCCTCCCCTTTGTACATCATTAATTTATTACGAACATTTGATTTATTTGAGAATAAACTGATTTTTTTTTTCTGTAATAATATAATTAAAAGCTTTGATTGATGAAGGCTTACGTAACATTTAAAAATAAAAATTAAATCTATTTCATTGAATGAAGGTTTTATGTGCAGAAGTGTTTGGTAGCGAAATATGATTATTTCAAAACAACTAGAAACAGATATATAAGAAGATGAAGGGGATATGTAGCATTTATTTGCTAAGAAAATGCTTTGTTACATAACCCCTTCATCCACCAAACCCTTCAATTATAAATAAATATATTTCCATTTCATAAGATCATTTATTTATTTGAATATACTAATTAATTCATTTATTTATTTATTATACACCAAAGTTCTCCGATGTGACCCAGAAAATTACAGAATACACTAATTGCTCAAGAACCAATCAAAGCCCTTGTTTATTCCCGTTATCAGGTGGATCCCTTAACACCTCATTAATTCCTTACTTTTCTTCGATTTTCTTAATTGGTTATTCTTAGCGTAATTAATTTTAGAGATTTTATCAAGGGTATAAACTTCCAAAGTTTTCTTTGTTAGATTTTATTTATAATAATGTTTAAACTAGAATAATCTAAAAAAAAATAAAATAAAATAAAAAATCGTGATTCTCGTCAAAAATAAATTGTATGGCAAACAGTGTCATACTATTGCGATGGTTACAGAACAATGGTAATTAATTGAAAACCCCAAGAAGGGAGAAAAATTTTTGTATTAAAAAAAAAAGAAAAGAAAATCAGAAAGAAAGAAATCAAAATCATGTATACATTCGTGTAGCCTTGAGACTTCATAAGTGATTGCCAAGAGGGGACTACAGATTTTGAAAAAAAAACTACCCCTGTAAAGATTTTCCACAAGAAATTAAGTAAAACATAACGTAGCACGTTCACAACGTTGTATTTTTGGGGGTCTAAATGATAAGATTGGGCATGTTCCACGTATAAACCGAAACCTATAAAAAACCCTTTAACTAAAACAATACATTTTTAATAAAAACATTTTATTCTTAAAATTAATAAAAACTGTATTGTTCATCTGTCAACTGTTATAATTTATTGATGTATTCTCTCACCAACGACATCCACTTGTCTTTTATCGCAATATCTTTGTTTATCTTTATAAAAACAAATTTTTTTTATTTTTTTATTCTACTGTATTTTTCATAACTTATCTTTTTTCATAACCGTTTTTTCTTGTATTTTTAAAAATTTACTCCCTTTTTTGTCATATATTGTCGATAGTTTTTTTCTAGCCCTGATGAAGGCTTGCGGTGTAGGCCAAAACGTCAGCACGGTAAATTAAAATTTATAATTTAATTGTGTTTCCATGACTGCCCACCTCATATACCTACATCTTTATTAGTTCCATAGTCAATAAATACCTCATCAATATAAAAACGTTATAGTTCTCCAATACTTTTTTTTTTCTTGTAGTAGATTGAGTTTTCATTGATCAACAGATTATCGATTTTTCTTATTTTTCGTTTTTATTGTACTAAGTTTATATTTCTGTTCTATCTACTTATAGTTCAGCCATTTTTAATAAATTAGTTTATTGAAAAAAAATGTACCGCAGCCAGAAGCGTTTTTATTTTTTATTTTATTTTTTTTTATTTGTTTTTATTTATTATTTTTGTTGGTACAAACCAATAATTCTTTTGTTGCCTAGGTAAAAAATTACGTTCTACAACAGTTCTAATAATTGTACACTAAATTCCTAACTGTTTAGGTCGAACAAAATAAAATAAACCTAATAACTTTTGGCCGAATTTATTTTGGACTAAATTGAATTCAACTAAAGGATTGCTCTGACATAAAAATCCAATTCAAACTTCTAATGTTGAGCTTTATTCCCAGGACGGACCGTCTGTAATTTATACTGACCACAAATGAGTTTATATTTTAGCTATTAAATTTTATTTTCATTCTACCAAATTATTTTTATATTTAAATTTTTATTTTTCGCTTCATGAGGTTTAATAGACCGTGTGTCTATCATAAATAAATCATAGCCCATCGACTCAGGTGGGCAGGTCATGTTTCCAAGATGGTAGAAGATATTTTCCCGAAAACTATCTTACCGAGATGCTTATTACTTTATTATAACTTATTAAAAGATAAGTTACAATGGAGCGACTGTGTGAATTACGATACCGGGCGTGAAGAAGTAGATGACGGCAACACCAGACTGAAACGCCCAACGTTTGCTGTTATATTATATTATAATAAATATTGTTTTAGTTGTGCTAAAATAGATAAACTAGTCAACAGATTTTATATCATATAATTCTGTATTCTATACACAATTTGCTATTTAATATATTATTTACTCTCAGAAGGCTTAAAAAAAGCTGGATGAGAGATTTGCTCAAATAAATCTCTTTAACCCATGCCAGGAGGAGGTACTATTGAGTGCTAGTCTCCCACACGCATACAAGGCCTGTAATATTACAATTTCATCACATTCACTGATTGTTACCCTAATAACAGGTGTGAATTAAAATCTGAAAGAGAAAAAAAAATATTATTAACGAAATTTAATTATTAGTACATACGTTCGGTAGAATAATGAGCCAGGGCCCACACGTAAAACAAAAGATACTCACTTAAAACAAGAGACTAAAACTCATGTGTCCAATCCTAAAAATACGATTTACATTAAAACTCCGTCAGCGACTTATCACATTTACTTATTTACTTAGACCCATATGTACATACGCCACACCAATATACAGGAATGAGAAAAATACGCAACTCACAAAAATACTTCAAATTTATAGTTCTAAGAGTGACCAAGAAATCTTTAGTATATTTTACACTTTAGTACATCACAAACCTCGCACTTAATGATATCATATTTGTAAATAAATAAATACATACCATTTAGAGATGATTTCTTGTCAGACTTCTGTACTCAAACGAAATGTCCACGATTGGCATACCCAGAAATACTCTCAGAACGTTAAAATGGAACTGGGTGGGGGATGTGTTCAAATAGAATTATTTTTATTTAGCTAGTTCTATTCAGCCATGCTAGGGGGTCACCTGTGGTGTAGTGATTAGCATTGCAACCTACTAAACCCAAGATCGCGGGTTCGCAGCCCAGCAGATGACCTTAGGATTTTTTAAAGGGAGTAAAAAATCCTTAGCTATGCCTTCCTTCGGAAAGGACGTAAAATGAACATCCCGAGCCTGTGCGATGTCAGGTACTCGTTAAAGATCCCTATCCTAATTATACCTGGATAGGCAAAATTTAGGATTCCCACCGTAGTATCACCCGATAATCCATAGCAGCATAAAGTGACGTTAAACGAAAAAAAAAACAATCAGCCATGCTAGTAGAGTACTAGTCTAGCACAATCCTTTCTGGCAAGGTACTACATATATTGTCAGCTAATTCACATATTCCTTCATTAGTGACAGATTTTAATAATGAAATGAAAAAGAAAATAGTTCAATTTATCAATTTCGTTCTTTATTGATACAGGGTATAGCCCAAGTATTTGCTGTGCGAAAGTATAAGTTAGCGTGTAAAGTCTTGGGATTTAATATTAACCGAATCCATAAGAAAATTATAGGTGTTGAACCGTCAGATAAATGCACAAGAAACAAAACGAGAGGTGGATGGGACGATTATGTCTGGACTGACCTCAGAGATTGGGATTTTTTTGGTGTGGGATGGAAGATGGGTGGTAAGAGATTGGTGATGTCGACATTAAGCCTTTTGGTTTATTTAAGTATTTTTATTTATTAAATATCCGATTTTTTTTTAATCTTTAGAAGCATAAGTTGTTGAATAAGCTATAGTTTACGTTAGTAAAGGGTCTTATTTTCAGTTCTAAAATTAATCTTAAAACGACACACTTCTCAAATATGATCGATCTTTACTTGTTTTGCAATATCAATTTTATTCAATAAAATTCCTTAGTTTCTTTGTTTAGTATCATAATTTTTACAGAATACAGACTCTATAAAAAGTTATAAAAGAGAGTGTCATAATAATGCAGGATGAAGTTTTAATCAACTAAAAGGAGATTTCTTAGTTTATGGCTAGTTTTAATCGGATCTTTTGAAGTTTTAGAGGATGAATTATTCAAAGCACATGCTATGAATAAATTTTCTTCCAACTGTTTTCCCCAGGAATAAAAAGTTTGCTTTAATGAGAAAATTAAATATAAGCAGTATGTTAAGTTAAAAAGTCAACCTCCAAAGGGATGTATAATAAAGTATTTTAATATCACTAATAGCTACCTCAAAGGGAATTGAATAACCTAATTTAATAAGGTTTAACATTATTCTAAATGCATCGTGTAACTGAGCTTTTCTTATTCATGAGAATTTATCAAGAAATATAGGAAAACTTTTAAATTTAATTTCTTCACTATCTAGTAAAAAATGAAGGATTGGAAATCTTATAATTTCTTTTTTCATTATTGAAAATTGGAGCTTCAACTAATTGATATAATTATTTACATATTGCAAAATTAATTATTTCTACTTAATTTCATAACCAATGGCCTAATTTATCCACTAATATAAATTGTTTAGTTTTAATGATAGACTGAAACTTAAAGGCAACTGCTGAAATATTTTTTCATTCGTATTCATATGCTCATGGTGTCGAATTAAAATAAATCCAAAAAACATCAACAAACTTTTCCCATCGTCGTAAACCTACGACTTTCTGTCCTACAGTATCCTTTAATAATATTTCAATGATCCCTGTTGGACAGATCCGCTATCTAGGAATCCTTGGAATCCACATGCAAGACTAAAACGACAGGAAACCGCTCGTCGTTTTCGACTTCTTCAACATTTACTAGACAGACATTCAAACCTTCTACTACTAAAGACTCATTTACTAATAGTGATTAGAGCTATTTGGATATTTTGAAATTGAGGTTTGAGACTTAACTAAACCTTCTAATTCTTCTCGTATCCAATCCTTACAATCCAAATTCCTTAATGCTCCTTACTTTGTTACAAATAAAGTTATCCATAAAGATCTTGATGTCCATAAAGATGAGGGATATGTTACTGATTTAGCCCATAGCAGATAGTAAACTAGTCAATTTAGCTTTCATAGTAAACTCTATAACCACACAAATCCACTAGTCTCTGAACTTGCTTCTAACCCTATTCCTGATAACCCTCCGAGTCGTCTGAAAAAAACTTTCTACCACAGACCTTTTATTAAAGTGCCTCTAATCGGTGGTTGCTTTAGCAAGATTTTTTTCAATTGGAATAGGAATCTGCTTTAAGTCTACGCTTTCAATCATTTCTTAACATAGTCAATTGTTGGTTTGAATGAATAAATAATGATGAAAAGTCCTCTATAATACGAGAAAAAAAATCTAAAGGCTTATATTTACCAATAGTAAATTATTATATGAGAATTCTGCTACATTATCATATAAATAGTTTATAGCTACAGTTAGCATTTCCAAAATTTCAAGGAAGAGGCTAAAACGATACTATGAGATTTATTTTCGTTAGCGGTAACTGTAATTAGTCTATAAAAAGCTGCTGAAGTTTTCTGTCCTTGTGATGATGTTAGCATGTTAGTAATGTGGCTTGCATGTAGACAAAAAACATAAAAAATGACATATTTTTTAACGTTTTTAATATTGTTATTGAAATAATGAAAATGTGAATGCATACCAAATGATTTTTAAAAACTCTTATAAAGTCCCGCTGTATCTGGGCGAACATTTCAATAAGGACTTCCGCCATTTTTATAGCATATGACAAGTGAGGCATGGGAGTCTAAATCCATTTAAGTCCAATTTCCATACGTTTTTTTATTGAATAATTTTTCTACTAGACTATCTTTAGATGAAAGGTTTTCCCCAAAAATGTAGTTAAGTAACATTGAAAACGGCTATTCAAAAAATAATTCCCCTTCCTAATCCAGACTGACATTTTTCTTTATCGACCAGAAGTGATAAATGCAGGAAGCCTTACTCCAGAGGTTCGAGAGACGGATTCTAAGAAGAATTTTTGGACCAGTTTCCAGAGACGACACTTGGAAGCTGAGAACCAATTTAGAGCTCGCACAGCTATATCAAGATACAAATATTATAAGATATATTAACATTGGAAGGCTCCGATGGGCAGGGCATGTGGCGAGGATGAATCCAGATGAAGTCCCTAAAAAAACTATTAGAGGAAAAAATATTTGCCAAGAGAAGAGTCGGCAGACCAAGACTGAGATGGGTCGATGGAGTGGCGGAGGATGCGTTGTCCATCTTGCGAGTGAGGAACTGGAGAGCAGCAGCAAGACACCGAGATGACTGGCGATTGATGCTACGGGAGGCCTTGACTCACTTTGAGTTGTAGCGCCGTTTTGATTGATTGATTGACCAGAAGTGAAAATAAAAATAAAAATGTACTTATCCGGTGTTGGAATTTTACGCTTCAAGTATCAATTGTGCAGGAAGCCTTTTACTTTTAAATTAAATTTAAAATTATCTAAATCCATATAATTAAATAAGCTTAAATTAACTTTGCATTCATGTAACACTAAACGATAACTACTTATTTAATTTGATTCACAATTACAAAGTTCCTTTTCTGTTTCTAGAGAATGATACGATTTCAATTTAGACTCAGATTTTAATAAATTAAAATAATATTGGTAAAATTCAAAATAAAACAAGATTTGATTGTTTTTGCAAACTTGCCATCTTCCCTAAAATTCACATTCAAGTATCAGCTGGAACAGTAAACTTGGTTTATAATATACAAAAAGCAACGTTTATATCTGTCATCCCAGTGAATAAATTGTAAAGTCTAATTTTTAGCAAAATGAGTTGATTGCCTGAAAAAAATCGTGGAGGTTTTTCTCCGTTTTTAATAAGTATTAAAGTAAGATGTTCATTTTAAATAACTATTCTTGAAATGGAACATCTTACTTAAACACGTACGCACTACGAAGGAAAATCTCTACAATTCTTTTTAGTCACTTAACCCATTATAATAATAATCCGACCTAACCACTTATTCACTGGGATGGCAGATATAATAAATGTAAAAAAATTGAGAAGTAACAAAAGTCACCCTTTTTTTACAAGACTAAAACGACAAGAAACTGCCCGTCGTTTCATACTACATCAACATTTACTAGACAGACGTTCAAAGCTCCCAATTAATTACAAAATACTCATATACCGCGCCCACATGACAGTGATTAGACCTATTTGGACGTACGGAGTTGAGCTTTGGGGCTCCACTTAACCATCCAATTCATCTCGTATTCAATCCTTACAATCCAAAATCCTTCGTAAAATCCTCAATGCTCCTTACTTTGTCACCAATAAACTATCCATAAAGACCTTAATGTTCCATATGTTGCTGATTTAGCCCCACACTGGATACCTATCCTTTCATAGTAAGCTCCATAATCACTCAAATCCGTTAGTTTCTCAACTTCCTTCCCACTCCATTCCTGATAATCCTCCCAGGCGTCTGAAACGAAGATGGCCTAGAGACCCTCTAGTGTAGAAGTTTTAATAAAGTGCTACTTATGAGTAGTTCTTTCCATGTTTTAACATGTTATTATAATCGTCAATACATTTACTTGATGTATATATTCTGTACAGTTGTGAATTTCAATAAATGTATGTATAAAAAAAAACCCTTTTTTTATATTTCATAACATATTCTAAATTTAGTAGTAAAACTGTTGTAGACTCCATTTGGACAAAAGACTTACATGGAACCCACATACAAGACTTAAATGACAAGAAACAGCTCTTCGTTTTCGACTTCTTAAACATTTACTAGACAAATGTACTACAAAGAAAAAAAAAAAAAATGCAGTCAGCAGTTTAACTATGGGAGACGGTTAACAAAGGTTATTATTATTTTTTTCAATTCTACGCCAGGATATCATTTTTCATGGAATAGCTCTTTTATTATTACAACTGGCATAGAGCAAGCTTTGGAAATGAGATTACTAAGAAAACCTGGAGGAAAAAATGTAAGAAATCACATCTTTGATATGACAGTTCGATCAAAATCATGGATTAAGCTAGAGGAAAATGTCACTTAAACTGCCCGAGGCCGCTCTATAACTTACATACTATATAACAGTATAAACCAATCGTCTTTGTGACGCACTCCCACATTTCAATGCTTCCAATGTTGACTGAAGAGGATATTGTAAGAATCTTCGAGGAAAAACGGAAGCAGTTGTAATATTTATTTAATATAAACAAATTTTTTTTTTACAAATTTTGAAAAAAAAAAAAAAAAAAAAAAAAAAAGGAAGGGAAACAAATTGTGAGGTTTGTCGAGGGTAAACAATCGAGGGATCGACCGAGATGTAGATTGCTGGTATTGAGAATTTGGGTTTGGATGTGGTGAGTCGGAGGGAAACCTGTGGTCAGTGGTTGTTAGTGTTGACACCGCGCCTTCAGGTTCGCTTAGCTTATTTTATTCTTGTTATTTATTATTATTTATTGAAGAAATTTTTACACGGAGAGTACGTAGGTCTGATTCGTGCCTTCTCTCCTTATATTGCTTAATGTCGAGTAACCATTGATTTTGGTTTTAAGGTGTTGACTGATTTGTTCTCAGTATTTTTCTTATATTGAAAAATCCTATTGACTTTCCCTTAAGATAACACTAGAGGGATATTGACGTTTTGAAAAGTTAATAAATTTCCGCGATTTTCAATACCTCCCACCAAATTCTAGGCACGCTATCCAAAGTCAGCCTTGTTTATGTTATCGGTCGAATAACCTCTCCCAAGATCAGTAGTAATCTCTTTTTCAAAACATACTACGTCTCTGAGGCGTAGAGTGTGCTTTTAACGAAAATCTTTACACATCTCTTGAACGTAGTGTTGCTGAACCACATCCCTAATAGTGATTTGTAGCATTCTATGAACTGTTCAAGGTTTCTCAATGTCTAATTAAGGAAATGAATAAAAACAAAATGTTAAAGAAAGTAACAAAAAAAATTCCTGTTTTTTGAAAACAAGGGCTCAAAGTAAAATACAACTGTACGAAGATTTAATCAATTTATAAAAATATTTTACTGCTTGGGAAACCAATCTAATTCGTACTGGTTGAAAATCTTCCTCTAAAAATATGATATACAAAATGACTCGGTATAAAGGTAGGTTTTAGAATGTGAAAATTTACATATGTCTAAGAAATTCATACGCTTATTACAATTAATTTATATAAAGTATTGGTTTACTTAGGTAATTAGTTAGTTTATTTAACTTTAGAGCCATATTTGCTAATTGTTATTTGTAACAAATATTGACAATGTTATCAGTTATTAAAAATTTCCTTATTGTTGTAATCTTATTTAAATAAAACTATTTTTTTTTTCACAATACTAAAGCGTCAAGAAACTGCTCGTCGTTACAGACTTCAACATTTACTGGACAAACGATCAAAGCTCCTAATTCATTACAAAAGACTTATTTCCTTGACTGTGATTAGACCTATTTGGACGTACGGAGTTGAGCTTTGGGGCTCTACTACACCATCCAATTCATCTTGTATCCAATCCTTACAATCCAAAATCTTTCGAAAAATCCTCAATGTGCCCTTACTTTGTTACCAATAAACTTATCCATAAAGACCTTAATGTTCTATATGTTGCTGATTTAGCCCACACCAGATACCTATCCTTTCATAGTAAGCTCCATAATCACTCAAATCCGTTAGTTTCTCAACTTGCTTCCCACTCCATTCCTGATAACCTCCGAGGCGTCTGAAACGAAGATAGCCTAGAGACCCTCTAGTGTGTAGAAGTTTTAATAAAGTGCTACTTATGAGTAGTTCTTTCCATGTTTTAACATGTTATTATAATCGTCAATACATTTACTTGATGAATATATTCTGTACAGTTGTAAATTTCAAATTTATGTTCTTTGCTTTTTTGTATTTCCCTTAAAAAAAAAAAAAAAAAAAAAAAATCAAGAGCTATTATTCGCATTAACATGGAAATGGGGGCCTTAGACATTTAGGGTGTTTTATTATATACGCCTGAGAGCCATAAATAATTAGTAAAAAGGGTATAATCGCGAGTGTTGTCTGCAGGGTTAAGGAGTCCCATTGAAAGCTTATTTCTACATAATTAGGATTGATACTATTCTTGCAGTTTCCAAAGACATTGTTCTCCTAAAGAAGGTTGGGTTTAGGCTTCGAGTTGGTAACGTGGGATGGCAAATCTCGTTTGGTCCGATCATCAGCAGTCCTAACCACTTACTATCCATTGCTGCTATTTAATTGTTGTCATATCTATGTATTTGAATTATTTTCAGGTTCGTTTTTTAGGTAATTCTTGCGCAAAATTTATACAAAGCAGCTCAAAGGTGCTGGTAAAAGTTCCTCTATTAGCATTTGTGGACGATTAGTTATCTGTCTACAGGGAGTGAGCTAAATTTTAAAAGTGAAAGAGATTAGGAGAGAGAATATAACAGTAGAAGGGTTAGACCATTTAAAAAATATATAATAAAAGCATAATTGAATTTCAAAAATTAACTGAACTTATTAAATAAATCTTTTTAGACAAAGACTTTTATTTTTTAGTAGGCCGTTATTCTTCATTTCTGGACTCGAGGCAATTCTGTTTTAGTACAGTCCCTGCTGTCCTCCGGTATTATCGTTTAGCAGTAATTTAATGATTAATTCCAGGCCACTCTCTTCTAATTACTTATCTCGGACTTAAAAA
This sequence comes from Euschistus heros, assembly GCA_003667255.2. NCBI lineage: Eukaryota > Metazoa > Arthropoda > Insecta > Hemiptera > Pentatomidae > Euschistus > Euschistus heros. The sequence goes on from RCWM02000390.1 coordinate 232,636, forward strand.
CAGCCCCTTATATTTAGAGTAATTAATTTTTTTATAGCTCCATAAAGTCATTTACAACTCCTGGCGATTACGTTTTCGTTAAAATGACGTAAATGTAAAAATATACGATGGAACATTTAAAGAACATCAAGCAGGAATGAAATTACAGAGCGAAATATAGTACTCACAATTTTTTCTAAATCTATTTTAACGATTTTTCATTGTCTCATTCTCAGATATGAATGGTGTGCCTGCATGCATTATCTATAAGTCCATAAATTCTTTAAGAGACATAATATTTCTGGTACAAAATTAAAAAAATAACAAATGTATAGGAAATAAACTAAATAAAAATAATTTTTAGAAAAAAAAAATAAAACCGACTTCAAGATTAAACCTACATATACAAACTTGAACTAAAAAATAAAACATATTATTTTAATTGCTTCGAAACAAAAAGCATTAAATGACAATCAACGACATTATCGATACTTATGTACCTATACACAATTTATGACCAGTAATTTTTGGAGTCGGTGCTAGCCAAGAAGGGCACTTTAATCCTGCCTTTGCAATAAACTTTCGAATGGCCGGAGACAGCGGTGTAGCGGTGATGAAACAGTGAGAGGATCTTGACAATTACCATTTCGTTTCGAATTCTGTTTGTTTTGGCTGGCACCGACTCCAAAATTAACTGATCATAAATTGTGAACAGGTATATAAGTATCGATAATTTCGTTGATAGTCATTTAATGGTTTTTGTTTCAAAGCAATTAAAATATTATTTTTTTATTTTTTAGTTCAAGTTTGTATATGTAGGTTTAATCTTGAAGTCAGTTTTTTTTTTTGTCTAAAAATTATTTTTATTTTTCACTTTTTAGTGGTGAGTGTATTTTTGTTTATGCAGTCGATTCTTGGTCTTCAAGCTAGCCTGACAAATACTTTAACTTACTGATTATCGAAGTTATCATTCCACTTATTTTCATGTAAATGGAAAAATTGAACCCAAAATTGGAGTTGAAATCATTACGTATATTTTTCATTGATGGGTATGAGTATGTTGTTTGTACCTACACATAAAGTCCTTGATACAGAAAATTAAATACCCGGTACCAATTTATCATATAACTTTCAACTGAACTGCGCTTTTTTCTGAAGGTGCCTAAAAGTAGACTTACCGCCTTCCACCAGTGGCGATCTTTTCTTTATTCTTTAGAACGGTTGAAAGAGAACTACGCGGAATTCGGAATTCACTAGCAATGAACACCCACCTTCTTTCTCCTTTCTCCATTTTGCAAATCAATTTTAACTTTTCGTTAATTGTAAGAATTTTCAATAGCCACTGTAAAACCGAGTGAATAACTAATAATAAGTGACTGGTGTAACTGAACTAAAAAGATAAACAATGACGGGAAACAGGAAAACAAATTACACATGAAATTCTTTTAATTCGAGTTCGAGTTATCGAGGCGATGACTTCTAATAGTTCGTTTCATAGAGGTGGTCCTAGAAGTTTTCTCTTTTGAACTATATTTTCAGTTCGACTTATTTACAAAATTTTTCATGTTTTTTGTCTGAAATCGTCTCATTGTGGTAAAATTTAAGTGTAATGTACTTCTGACCGTAGATTTTGTTCGACTTATTTAAGAATTCAGCTTATCGAAGTACGACACATCGAGAGTTAACTGTGTATGTAAATTATTTTTGTTAATAATTTAGATTTAGTTACCATGGAGATTTTAGATTATCATAATTATAAATATGTTTAAAATGGAAGGTTATATAACAGTGTTATTTTAATCTGTTTTTTGAATTTTTCTTAAGAAGTGCTTAGTTGATTTCAAAATATTTTATATGGGACCACCTCTGAAGTTTGCCCTACCGATCTAAAAAAGAATCATCAAAATTGATTCAGTATTTATGGAGTAATCGCGTAACATACACACACACAAAAAAAAAGAATAATAAATACAGACGAGTTGAGAACCTCCTCTTTTTTTTAAGAGCGTAACAAACACAAAAATACAATGATCACCCTGTATATATGTTTAAATAGGCCAAATTAGCATCGGTTGGAAATTATCATCTTTATTTCAACTACTGTTTCGTTCTCAATGATAAATTGAGATCCCAGGTAGTTGCTAAGCATTCTCAAACGTTCAGGTATCGATTACGTGCCGAGTAGTTCAAACAGTAATTAAAAAATAATTGAACACAAACAAACCAACTATGCAGCTTATTCTACTTGACCTGATAAAACGGGTTAGCAGAAACAACCTGTTTCAGGCCACGCTAGTCTTCGCCATTATAACTTCCTAAAAAACTAGCTTCAGTTTTCATTTCCCATAGCTAAATAGTAACTTGTGTAAACAAATTGTAAAAAAAAAAAAAAAAAAAAAAAAAAAAAAAAGAGATTTGGGTAATATATTGTTAAGTTCCTAATTTTTTTTTCCACTGTTCCATTTACTGGATGTGATCTAGTATGAAAAACGGATAGTTGTCAGCTTTGTATGGTGACTCCCGAGACTGAAAAGATTAATTTGGCACGATTTATTTTTGGTTAGTGCATGATCCTATGCGGCCTCAAATTTTGACAGTTAACAAATGCAATATGCCAGCCGAATCATATTCCTCACTAAAACTATGAATGTTATATATGTGATATGACGAAGATAGGATTCGATGATAAATTTAAAGATAAATCCGAAATCATTTGTTAACTTTTATAATGCATAATAAGGAAACGAGTAAGATAGCTGTTCACTTAGCTGTAGCTTAGGAGATAAGTTGTCCTAGAATAAAGTTTAGTTTATTCATCTTCTAATCAATGCATTTTTAGTTTAAATCTGATGTTGCAGCTTTTTAATTTGGTTTGGTATGAAACGAATTTCAAAATGAACCCAATTTCGTTAGGATTCTCCCAAAAATGTGATTTTTAAGAAGAAGAAGAAGAAGAAGAAGAATAAAATAAACTTTAATCTTGGACTTGTCCCCTCAGAATAACATAAGAGTTCAACATATAGGGCAATCGTCTGGTAATGATAATTGATTAATAAGTACATTATGAGTTACCAAAATAAATGAGAAATCTTGTAAAAAGATACAGCTTACGTGTACTGCTATAATATCTATTACATAAATATTCATATTTTAAATTTGTTTGGTAGCTTAAAAATTCAGGGGGTAAAGGAATAGATGATGTATAAAGAAAGTTAAAGTGGAGCATTTTCGAATTGAGAGGTGCAATGAATTCCATAAAGAGGAAGAGCGGATAATAAAGGATTTTTCGAAGGATGCTGTTCGTTGCGCAGAATAGGTTGATGGGTTGGGTTCTAGTATCTAGGTCTTGAATATAGGTTGGTTGTTTGGTTTTCAAGCATTGAAATATGAGGGCACCTGGTTAGCACTCTTAATTTTGAACAATTAACTAATAGATCACATTATCAGTAGTGGTCTTTCAAAAATTTAAATAATTTATCTTTACTTGAATTGTTTGAATTAATACAAAATAATCATACAAATTTTATTTAATTAAATCATTTAATTTATTGATCACCTTTCTTCTTAATTCTGGTTTTCGTTTAGTTTTACATTGAAGTGTTAAGGCATATTTAAAGTCCGCAATAGGGATTTGTTGAATAATGCAATTCTAATATTTAGGAGGTGGGTGGAGGAGCGCAGAGTAAGATCATGAATATAAGTGGATTTTTATATTTTCAAAAATTGAAACAGGACTTTACCAAGGAAGTATTAACATCGGAAGTTGGGCTAAAACCATCCGATTTCAGAACACCTCTGAGCCATGTGAGAACGTCTGGAGTTCTTGAAATATTTCGGGAGAACCGAAATAATACAAAAAATCATTGTACTTTATTTATGAATCCTTGAACTTGGTTTAAAAGTTAAAGCTGCAAAAGATTTTTTTTTTAATTTATGTTAATTAATTAATAATTTAAGATGTTCTCACTGAGCAAAAGACAATTTCGGTTAGCTGATTTTTGTGCTGGTGACGAGACACTTAGGACAAGGCTCGTTTGCGCCTCCAAACGATTCTTTTTTGTTTTGTTTTTAATTTTAGATTTACTCATGAAGGGAGAACGTTATTGATTGCAATGGAGAATATTTTCATCAATAAATGTGTTTATTTTTAGGTATTTTTATTATTATATATTTAAATCCTAAAAAAAAAGAAGTAATATTAATAAAATAAAATTAATAAAACAGTACTTATCTAATGTCTTGTTGAAAGCAATAAATATATATTTCTACTCCTTTTAACATACTATTTAATTTAAGAAATTCAGTCTTATTAATCTTAATTTTTAACAAAATATGTCGTCAAACTGAAAAAATGTTTAAACCATATTTAAATGATTATGTGAATTGGTGTTTAGCTTTGCTCCTCAATATTTCTGAGAGAGTTAAACGGTGATGTAAACGGATCACATGGAGGACCATGCTTATCAACTTAACACCATCACATCTGCTGCTATGTAGGCAGATAATGAAATTGCCTTTACATCCTGAGGACTGACATCGATTTGGTGCTATCTTTGATGATGGAGGGCGGGATTCGAATCCATTTCGCTGTTAGAGAACATTCAATAGTTTACCCTTAACTATGCAATCAAAGTTCTTTTAAATTCATTCATTCGAGAATAAATACCCACCGTATTCTATTATACTTTTTTAACTATTGATATTTTATTGATATTTATAACTGTACAGATTATATATAACAAGTAAATTTGAGGAAAATGATTACCCTTACATGTCAATAAAGAACTACTCACCAGTTACTTTCTAACATTATGAGGAACAATGAGGATTTTACGAAAGATTTAGGATCATAAGGATTGGATACGAGAAAAATTGGAAGGTTTCTTTAAGTCCCAATGCTCAACTGTGAACGTCCAAATATGTCTATTTAGAGTCATGTAAATAAGGCTTTTGTAGTTGTAGGACTTTGAACGCTTGTCTAGTAAATGTTGGAGTAGTCAAAAACGACGAGAAGTTTCTTGTCTTTTAAGTCTATTACCTATCATACTTAAATTATTTCTTTTTGTTGGATTAAACATTCGCTGTTTATTTGTATATGACATAAATGCGATTTGTACTTTGGATTTTATTTAAATAAAAAGGCCTAGAATACCGGAAGACTTGATGACGACAAAACGAATCCCTGACTACACACCTCACTACGTCATATTATAGAATGTCATATTCGGTTGTGTAACATGACCCGAATATTATAGTACACTATACTCAAAGTGTATAAGTATGTAATAATACTTATATATAAAGAATTCGCAATTATTCTGACTTAACCAATTGAGGAGGTGAGATGCAAAACTCGTTTGTCCCATTTTTTTGAAAGGTTGGATATGAATTATCTTTTAGGAAGATAACATACATAAAGATATTTATAGATAAAGATATATTTATTATTGGATTAGAAAGATAATATATATAAAGATAGTTAATATCTTTTAGAATCCACTGGCATCTCAATTTAAAAATAAAAATAGAACGAACGAGTTTTGCATCTCACCTCCTCAACTGTTCAATTAAAAAAGAAAACTCAAACAGTTTTATTAATTAATGTTAATACCATACGTCCTCGACCTTATACCCCTTAAATTTTCAAAATTCCATCGCAACCTTTCCTTTCACCCTAACCCACTAGATCAATCATTATCCGCCTCCACCCATCCTAATAACCCCCCTCGCAGACTAAAACGGCAGTGGCCCCGAGATCTGTTGTAAAATTACTTATATTGGAGTTCTGGCAATGGCCAGCTTCTCTACTCATGCCCGGAGTGATTGTTATAGCGGTCTCACTTAGCCTCCACTGGGTTTTTTTTTACACCAGTGACGCAGCTGAGAGAGAAGAGCTGGGATCTCTCTGTACCTCCCTTCACAAGTGGAGGGATCTCTAGGATGAGTGTAAATTGTAGATAGAGTATAATTGTATTTTTACCTTTTTTTTTATTTTATTTTTTTTTTTTTTTTTTTTTTTTAAATTTTTATTATTACATTTTGTATAGTATATTTTATATTGTTTTTGTATAGGCTAGTTCTTTTCTTTTCTCTTTTTCTTTTTCTTACATTCATCATTTACTTTATTCCACTAAATTACTATATTACTTATTGCCCACAGTTGTGGCAGATTGTAATAATTACTCAATAAAAGGTTTAAAAAAAAAAAAAAAAATTAATGTCAAATAAACATATGACGGACATTTGAACAATTTAATGTTTAATAGTTCATAAATAAGCATTATGAATCAAAAAATCCTTAATAGTAATAATAGCCAATTTAAAAGTTGACCTAATTACAACTGTTAATATATTTGTTTATGTCTAATTAATTCAGTAATTTACATATAGAACTGTTTAATTTAACGTTCTTTAAATAAAGATATACAGAGGGAGAGAGAGCACTAACACACTCCGGTGCATTTCGTTCTTCAACACATTCAGTGATTTTTTTTGTTCACACTAAGCAGAATCGCAAATTGTTCACTGGTACAAGTCGCTTCCGCTCACACATTTGTTTAACTCTTAAAAAAACTTCTCGCATATGATCAAGCGCATGCGCCGTAATCAGGTCTGTCACTATACATTATACACACTTATACGACGGAAATATTTCGCTACAGAATACCTATAAAACGTTTGATTTACACCCTACCTGTTTCACCACAGGCTGCAAATCCATCCTTCATTGAGAAATATCTGTTGAGCTAAGAATAGAGGTTGGGATCACTCTAGCATATGATCATATTCTCTTCCAAACTAATGCCTCTGAGAACCTCTTTCACAAAGCTCTTCTACTGACCCAGTAAATACGAAATGTCAAACTGTTATTTCTAGGAATTTTTCTTATTATTCTTAGGAATCGACTGATACCGCTGGCATTGACTATGGTTTTGAGATATCTAAATATCTAATTACTATACATCGATTTATCTTCCTAATAATGAAAAAACTGTAACGTTAAAATTACAGTGACTCACGAAATTGATCAAATCGCATATGATTGGAGATAGATTGTTCATTTCGTCCGTTCCATATCCATTCTTTTCCGTTTGATCCAAATCTATTAATTTTGGTCTTATCAGACCATATAATATTTGACCAATCATTTTCAGTATAGTGGGCATATTTTTGGCGAATGCTAATCTTAATTTTTCATGCCTATCTATTAGCAATGACTTTTTAGCTTTTGCCTTTCCTCACAAACCAGTTGGTCTCAAGACACAGCGCACTCATTCAGCGCTTCCGTTGTTTTTTTTTAATATTATCAGCTTCACCTAACCGAATTGAATGAATAAAACCAAGCTTTACAGTATTTAACAGTAAGGGCTTACAACCTGCTTTATTATTTTCAACCCCTTTCAAATAGGTTGCATTCATTTTTCGAATGTTAATTACGGTCCCTACTAAGCATCCGTATTTGATATTTAAAGAACGGTGAGAAACTCTATTTTAAAGCAGCTTTATAATTGCTTTCCAAATATTTTCTGATGTTTCTTTCACTTTATAAAGAAAAAAAAATAAAAACTAAAATTAAAAAGCTGTAATTTAATATTTTGTATTGCATTTAGAATTGACAAAAAAACAAAAAATATATATATAGTTTCGTACTTACTATTTCATAGCTGCAGGTGTTTTTGATTATTATTAATAGATGATTTTAAAAGTACAATTGGAACTCACGAAATTGATCAAGTGGTCTTGGGACTTATGAAAACGACTGAGTGATTAATGTTTACAATGCGGGTAGGAAAGATCACAATAAAAGAGTAACCAATGTTTTATATAAACAAAGTAATAAAATAGGTATTGATAAACTACATATCTGATTAAGGCAAATTTTTTATATTACTAAAAGCACTTGATCATTTGCGTGAGTCACTGTATTTATTCGTCATGGTGAAAAAACAATAGATCGTGGGTATTTCTATCTATAAGCTACTGATTTTTCCAATTTACATTTTAGAATAAAAAGGATCAAATTACATAAATATAATAAAATCATTATTCGGTATAATTAGAGTGTATATCAAAAAATATTCATAGTATATAACGTAGTATAGTATATAAACGGTATAAACGTAGTGGAGAGAAACAAGGGTTTCAAATCTTACTTTTTCATTCAAACCAATATAGCTCCTAAACTTAGGTTCTAGCGACAAATATTACATAACAAAAATATTATCCATTTGACTTCTGATAAGGACACTTTCGGAAAATTGTCGATCCTCAGCTGAACCAACAGAGCTAGAGCGTTGTAACAAAAATGTTACATTTTTGAGGGTAAAAGTTACAAAAACATAATATGTCCACCAAAAAGCATATCCATCTCCATAAATAGTAGGTAGCGCATTTTAAAATTACGGAAGTCTAAGCACGAACGTAATAAATGAAGCAAAGGAACGATGTTATAGAAATTAAGATATCGGATGTAGATCGTGTTTTTTCTTAGAACGATCAACATTTTTACACCCTTTGCAGCTTATTGTTGGAATTTTTACTTTCAATTTTCTTTGTCTTGTAAACACATTACTTGTTTATTACATTTTATGATATACTTTGATTTCTTTAAAAAGTTCTATTATTTTGTCTACGGAGTTTTTAGAGTATTGAGGTAATGTTATCGACAAATTTTGGTAATGACACATCACTGAATATTATATTATATTTCTAACCAGTATATAATTTATTAATAGGTTTCACAATAAACAATTCGTTTCTAGATCTGATTATGTCATTAGCGTTGTATTCAACTATTACTTTTTGGTATGATCAGTGTTTTAACTAAAATATTTTTTTTTATCTCTCCATAGTCACTATCGATGCAACCAATTTCTATGACAAGAATATGATTGAGACTAATTTTGAAATTAAGTAGTAAAGATCATGTGATGGACCCTTTTTTTGGGGGGGGGGGGAGGGGGGTATATCGAATCTGGTATCGAAGATGAAAAAAAATATTCTAATTAAATATCAACGGTTGTGAAATACTTTTCTATTTGTTTGGGATAGATGTGAAGAGATTTAGGAAATTCGTTATGTATTATTTCTTGTCCTTAAAAAGAAATTTTAAATATTAAAAATAATTTATTCTTTGCATTTTAATTAGCTATTGTTCTTAGAATAACAATAAATTAATCAGTACATATTGAAAATCCCGAATATTCTCCAACGATCCCATAGAAATATTTTCTTTTAATCACCCTTGGATAAAATTGATTCTATATTCTGAGGACTTCAGCCCCATAGATATTCTCCTAATCCTATTACACAATTTGTTTGGATTGGGAGCGAGTTCTTCGAAAGTAGTGTAGGGAGATAATAGAAATCAGCTGAATGAACATTAAATTTTCACTAGATTGAATTAAAATATTTTTCTATTTTAGAAATTGCTTTACATTTTAAGACAATATTTGGCTTCCATTGAAAGAGCAATATATCGTATAAAAAGTTACTGTATAGATCTTCATAAAAAAATGAAATAGATGAAAATCAAATATTTATGTGTGATAATTATTTGTACAGTTTTAAAAGAAATTTTAATTTTGAGGTAAACTTATAATAAATTTTTATTTTTAGGCATTCATTTTTAAGAGAAATTATTTCTTTCAATATCCTATTATTATTTTTTTCTCGGCGTGTTTAATGATTTCTTTTCGTTTTTAGGGAACTTTTTCTTCCAAACCATCAATAACAGCTTCGATTTACTCTTGTGACATTTATTTGCTAGTGACGTTTATACTTTTAAGCATAAGATAAGAGAAATGTGGGGTCATTTAAATTAAATAATCTTTGAAAGCATTATTTATTTATTTTTTTTAATAAAAAATATATATTCCACTATTCCTTTGTAACTCTATTTGGAAAAGCGTGTACTTGGAATCCAGGCACAAAATTAAAAATACTAAACACTGCTTTTCGTTTTCGACTTTTTCAATATTTACTGGACAAACGCTTTAAGATGCCGATAAATTACAAAATAGTTATTTAGATGATAGTGACTAGACCTACTAGTATATACTTTGTCACAAACTAATTATCTATTGAGACCTTAATGTTCCATATGTTGTTGATTAAGCCCAAACCAGATACATATAATTTTATAGTAAACTCCATAACCATTCTCGTTCTAGAATTTATCAAACTCGCATTCTCCCGCATTGATTGACCATCATCGTAACCGTTTCTTCTGACTTAACTTCCGCTAATTCCAATGGATCAATAAGACAGGGTTAGACGAAATAGGCCACTTATTTTTTGGACAAACTGAGCCACCTTGGTCCATTCCACCAAGTGGTATGCGAAGGTAGTTCCGAAGGACACGTTCCTCGCGAGGCCACATCAGCGCCGTTATTTTCCGAACTCACGTGATTCCAGGATGATAGCTCAGACAATTCTAATATTTTAGCTACTCGATTAGCCACAAACGATTTTAAGCGCGAATAAGGGAGGTGAAGCCACGATAAAACTGTCGAGTCGAATCGGAACATAAAACGGTGGACCTACATTCCAGTGCGACAAGGTGTCCTTAAGTGACTTCAAAGTGTCAACTAATAATACGGCTGCACACAACTCGAGCCGAGGGTATCGATAAAAGCTTAAGAGGAGCCAACCTTAAGCTTGAGAGTTTTCGCAAAGATCAGATAGGATGAACAACACTTTGGTAATTCGAGATGCAGATATACGACTGCGGTATAACCTAACGCGGACGCATCTGCAAACCCAACAATCGTCACATTCGAGGAACCCTCAACAAAGATGCAACGAGTGTTAGATTGTTATAAAATGCTTCCCACTGTTTGCCAATATCGGGGGGTATGGGAGTATCCCATTCGAGTTTCTTTTCCCATAATTTCTGCAAAATCGTCTTTGCTCTAAATACCGCTGGCCGCCAAATATCCTAATGGGTCATAAATTCTGGCTATGGTGGACATAATACCTCTCTTTGTCAAAACACATTCTTTGATGACTACCTTATATGACAGACAATCATATTTGGGCTCCCACTGTATGCCTAACAATTTGACTATGGTATCTTCATGTTAGAAAATGAAATCGGGGACTCCAAGGACTCCGAGGGCACGTCCTCAAGGATTTGTGGACAATTACTGCTCCACTTTTTTAGTTCGAACCCTCCTTTCTTTAATAGATTTATTAGATCCCGCTTCAGAGTTAAAGCTTCGGAAATCGTGTCCATTCCGGTCAAGAGATCGTCAACGTACATGTGTTCTAATAATACACGTGAAGCTTCAGGATAAGGTGTTCCATCGTCCAGCACAAGCTGCTAATTACGCGCATTTGCAAAAAGGCGAACAGGGAAACCCAAACGGTAACCTGTCAAATTGATACTCTGTCAAGGGGCATCGGTTAGCTCGGAATCGGTAAAAGAAATGTTGAAATTCACGGTCTTTTGTGGCTAGTTTTATCTGCAGATACATTTTGGCAGTTATCGGCCGATATAGCAAGGCGGGTTTTGCGAAAGCTAAGCATGACATCCTTATATCACGTTGTAACTTGGGTCCGGTGAGTAAATGATCATTTAAGGACCCGTTACTAGATCGAGCAGACGGCATCGAACACCAATCCTAAGTTTTGTTGATGTGCTGTCTTTCAAAAACCGCATGGTGGGAGATAGCATTTCCCTGACCCTTTGCACGTTGCTACATAACCTTTTCCAAATACTCCTGCATCACCTTGGAATATCCAAGCTGCAGTCCACTAGTATCAACATGCTTCACATTCTATTAATTTCCCTCAGAGGCGTATGAAAAGGAAATGGTCCCGGGACCTTCCAATTTATTGGAATACTACCAAACCATAGTGTGGTTGCTTCAAAAGCTAATATTTTATTATTATTAAGTAATTATAAACATTATTTATGCATTCACTAGATGTATGTTTTGTATACAGTAGTAAATTTTAATAAATACTTAAAATAGATAATATAATTTTTTTTTTCGATTTTTATAGTTCAATTCCTAAGCAACGTTAGGTAATTTAGTTATTATAAGTATCCTTTATTGATAACTATGTTATTCCTTAATATTCAGCTCTTCCAAATGGATTTTAAATCACAAAAATAGAAGAAGAATAGAACAAGTATTACTGGAGAATTCCTGAAACCTTTTACAAACCAGCTTAACTGGATAGTTACCTTCCGAAGAGAAATAGAAGAAACGGAATGGGCCATAAGATCTAGGAAGGCTACTGCCTACAAAGCTATTGTTCGCTTTATATCCTCTAGCACGCACCTCTACAGCGCCCTCTGTGGCTAATATCTTCTAATGTTAACATCTTACATTCTGGGATGTAGAGTTCAACAAATAAGAGTAAGTTTTACAGTTTATACAGCGTAAGTAGTTCTCCAAAAAGGGTTTCTTTGTTCATAGAAGAAAGGAAAAAAAAAAAGAGGATAAAAATGTTATATCATTTTCAGTTTCTCTTATGAAGATACTTATGCAGTTTTGAAGTTGTGAATTGAAAGTTATATTTTTTTTAATAATTTTCCAAATAAAATTTGGACATTTAGTCAAGGAGCATCAGTAGCTCAGTAAGACTGGCTGAATGCAGAAAATTTATTTTGTGTTAATCACTCTTGCATCGACTTCAAGATTTGGAGACCCTCCTGTGGAAATCTCAGCATGTTTAATGTGGGTACCCTTAATGGCGGAAAAATCTAGTAGTAGAGCGAGATTTCGGTCATATCTCATTTTACAACCGTTTGCCTATTAATTGTACATCCTTACCTAAATACTTAACCCAAGACCCTTAGTGGGTTGTGGTAATTTATTTTTCAGTCAGTAAAATAGTTTATCAAAAAAATTTAATATTTTATTGAGGCAATATTAATATCTACTTTTGTTGTTTCGTCCCATTTACGATTCGAATATTTTTTTTATATATAAATTTATTGAAATTTACAACTGTGCAAAATATAGACATCAAGTGAATACAATGGCATGTAAATAACTTTTGAAGAACTACACTAAAAGTTTTCTAGGCCATCTTCTTTTCAGACGCTTCGGATGATTATCAGGAATGGAGTGGGAATTAAGTTGGGAGACTAGTGGATTGGCGTGGTTATAGAACTTACTATGAAATAACAGGCATCTGGTTTGGCCTAAATCAGCAACATACGGGACATTGAGATCTTTATGGATACGTTTATTTGTTACAAAGAGCATTAAGGATTTTTCGAAGGATTTTGGTTTGTAAGGATTGGATACGGGAAGAATTAGAAAGTTTAGTTGGGCCTCGAAGATCGAACCAAATATTAAAATCAAATAATTTAAAAACAAAAAATCATGTTAAGATCAACTTTGTTTTAGAATCTTAAGTCTGAAGATGGGAAGAAAATTTTCAAAGTATGTTGCTGGATTATAAAAATGCTTCATTAATAAAATTGGATGAAATAAATATCTAAAGTTTCTTACTCATATCTCCTATTATAATAAATATTTAAAACTCATTGTCAGTTATTTAGTTTCGAAGACATAGAAATTTTAATTTGTTTTTTCTATTGCTTAATTAAGTACAATTGAATCATTTCAAAGATGATAAATTATAGTGAGGACTCTATAGTTGACTGTAGGGTATTATGTAAGTAGAGGAATCGTCAGGGGTGCAGTCAAGTAAATAAACACGTCCAAGTTTTAAATAAAAAAACTTTATATCTGGCGTGCCTACGTTTCGACCTGCCTTGCAGGTCTTCTTCAGGGTGATTGTGGTGTAGTTGAAGACTTGACTAATAATTAAGATATTGTTAGTCAAGTCTTCAACTAGACCACAATTACCCTGAAGAAGACCTGCAAGGCAGGTCGAAACGTCGGTACGCCAAATATAAAGTTTTTTTTATTAAAAAACTTGGACGTGTTTATTTACTTGACTGCACCCCTGATCATTCCTCTATTTACATAAATAATAGTGATTTGTAAATATTACTGAAATCAAAATTAATTATTTGTTCGTTGGCAAATCTCTCTTCTTATGTCTTCTTCAACTCATCCTGATTTAAACTAAATTAAAATAACATTACTTTGTCTCTAATAATCAATTGTTTTCTATTTCAATACAACTGGCGACTAGATCCCACTTTAAAAAAATTAACTGGCTAAATTCACATCTGTTTTTGCGGTTTCATTTTTTTTTTTTTTTTACAATTTCATCTTTACAAGTTTATTCACCCCTTTAGTAAATTACTACAATGGAAATGTTTCAAACTAAATGATGGGTTTGCACGAGAGAGCTTCCACGAGAGCGTTCACCTAACGTTCAGATCTCTGATCCAACTTCCATTCAGATATTTCTGATGTCGCTAAATTTTGTACAAATCTATTTATCTGTTAATTTAATTATTATTGAATACTGTTGAAGTTTTCGTGAATGTGATTTAATGTAGACAATATGCGAAAATCCTGTATGTTGTTTGTTAAATAATTTTAATCGAAATATTTATATCCTTGCTTGAATCCAGTGCACATGTTATATTTCTATCAGATTATGCATTAAAATATTATTTTTTCTTTCTTTTTTAAATATTTTCTCTATCCATTGTATGTTATGTTAATATAAACCGACCGGTACATTCACTTAAAACTGTAAGTTTTATATTTAATTATATAAATGAAATATTCTATATACTTCTCGAATTCTGGTGGAACCTTTATAATTCCTCCCTTAAAAAAAAGGCCTCAGTGATTCTCTGGATTAACAATCCTTAAATAAATCTCACGTCCGGTTCACTCGGTAAAAACCGGAAGGATTAAAACCTTTATGTTCTTCTGCATTCACTGCATGCATACTTAATAACCATCCCAAAAACGTACTATTTAACTTTCTTTTCATTCGGCTACATTGAAATAAAATGAGATTACATTTTGTACGATATCATAAAAACTATTTACATTAATATATTTATTTTATAGCCAGTGATTTAAAGAAACGATAAATAAAAATATGTCTGTCTAAAGCAGCCTTAAATTTGTTTCTTATTAATACACAAACCGATATTTCATAGATAAAAATTAATAAAATAACTTATTTTTTTATAAACTGAATATAAAACAATATATAAATTAATATTGATCCTACTACACCGTGTAACGGATTTCATATCAATCTCACTCGAAAAAAGACTATATGCTACTGGGGCATTTCTAGATGTAGCTCAAGCATTTGACAGAGTTTGGCATGACGGACTTCTTTTTAAATTGAAAAATCTTCTTCCTTTTACCTATTATCTGATCCTTCAATCTTTTCTCTCTGATAGATTTTTTTTCTGTCCGACAAGGTTCAGAAATCTCCTCTATGTATGCAGTAAAAGCCGGAGTACCACAGGGGTCAATACTAGCTCCACTGTTATATATTCTTTACACTCACGATATGCCACATAACCTTTACACTCAGACAATACTCTTGTCCACCTGTCTTCATCGACAATCAACCCATACCACAAACAAACGAAATTCATTATTTAGGACTTACATTTGATAGAAGAATGACCTGGGGCCCACACGTAAAACAAAAACGTCTCAGTCTAACCAAGAGATTAAAACTTCTGTATCCAATGCTTCATAAACGGTCGACATTAAAACTCCGACAACGACTGAATACATACACTTACTTACTTAAACCCATATGGACATACGCCACACAAATATATGGGACTGCAAAAAATACACACCTTAAAAAAATACAAATATTCCAATCAAAATTACTCAGACTAATCACGAAATCACCTTGGTACGTTTCAAACCACACACTTCACACTAATTTAGAAATACCCACAGTAAAGGAACATATACATGACCTTTATAGACGGTTTCATGACAGACTTCATGGACATAACAACATACTCATTAATGACATGGCCACGACTGACATACCTGGAATTACTCTCAGAAGGCTTAAAAGAAGCTGGATGAGAGATTTGCTCAAATAAATCTCTTTAACCCATGCCAGGAGTGCTGCATGCACTATTGAGTGCTAGTCTCCCACACGCATACAAGGCCTGTAGTATTCAATTTCACATCACATTCACTGATTGTTACTCTAATAACAGGTGTGAATTAAAATCTGAAAGAGAAAAAAAAAAAATATTGATCCTATTACTTAATAAAACATATAATGACACTAAAAAGGTTTAAATAGCTCATTCCATAAATATCATTTTAATTCAGTTGATATTATTATCTACTCTATTATTTAAATAATAATTTTATTCAAATGGAAAGTTGGTAATGATGCCAATGTTCATCCCTCTCTCTTGGGACTCGACTCACGCAATATATTCATTAGCAGGACCAATTAACTTATTTCATATAATCACCTTCCCAACTACGCAATGTTTTGTTTCACCTAGAGGTCAAGTAAAACTGTATATTTAGTTAATTATAATTATTTTATTATGCTATTATATTTTTTTTGAAATTTTTGTGCGCAAAACATTAATAATTATAATTATTTATGGGTGCTTGTGAAGTATGTAGCTGAGAAAAACTACTTTTCAATAATATTTTTAGTTTTATAAGGATTATTATATTAGGAGCTAGTGTATACATCACTTAAAGGAAATACCCAAAATTTTATTTTTATTTCTTTTTATAAATTTTATATAATCGCAGAGTAGTTCTTGATTTTTTAAATAATATAGCGTTAAATTTACAGATTAATCATATTTCATTATAAAAATTACAGAAGTGGAATAGAGAGAATATATAATCGATCTTTACACAATCTTCGTATTTAAAATTCTTAAATAGCCTTTCTCGAAGCAGAACAGGCTTTTGAACGGGGGGTGGCATCCTAAACTCTTTTTAATTCTGTGAATTTCTAACCTCTACATTCTTCTTAATTGTTTGTTATTATCCTAAATCAATGATAAAAACATTGATGAATGAGGCATTGAGAATCAGTGCGGATTTATAGTTTCGAAGTCAACTTTCACAAAATGTTGGATAGTCCGCTCTGGTTCCCTACGCCTCATATTACGTATACATATTATGACTTTATACCAGTGATAATAAAGAATCACAATTTTTTCTATTTTCTCTCTTTCCATTTCAATTTCTTAAGCTAAGTCCGCCCCCAGTTCTGTCCACATAGCTGATAAAATTATACTTTGGGCAGATTTACTTAAATATTTAATCATACTCCATTTGAACTTACATCTTACTTGGAATTCTGCTAAAATATTTAACCTACAAATTTTATTTTCTGCTTTCAAATCATTAACTATATAATTCTATACAATCGTTTTTATCTGTAAATTAACCGTAAGCAACTCATTTATATGACTTCTAATGGACCTATTTGGACACGCAGACATTAGCGTTGGTGGTCTACTAAATTATCCAAACCATTTTGTATATACTCCATGGAAATATTTATCGTCATAGAATAGACGTTTAGCAGAGACTGGCACCTAGTAATGCGTTACGAATTTAAATTCCTACCTTCTACACGCTTCCTTATTAGACTTTCCTGTCTTAACCATAGAAGCTTCAAAGTTTATAAAAAGTCTTTCTTTATTTTCCCTTAACCCAGTCTACCGGTGTTTCTGAAAAAAATATATATTTGAAATCCACACACAATACTAAAATAATGCAAAACAGTTCACCGTTTTCGACTACTTTAACATTAACTTGGTCTTTGTCAAATTTTCAGTCAATCAAATCAATACCAGTCAAATTTTCATCAAAATCTTTCTCATCATTAAAGTCAACTAGCGTTCTAATGGTAGTGGCCACGAGATCTATTGTAAAATTCCGCATGGAGTCCTGACAATGGCCAGCTTCTTAGCTCATACCCTAAATGTCTGTACTATAGCGCTCTCATTCAGCCTCAATTGGGTTTTTTCAGTAGTGACGCGGTTGAGAAAGCATCGTTGGGATATTTTTGGGAATGACTTGTTTTTTTCATAAGTTTCGTTCGGGGGTCCACAGACTGAGTATAAATTGTACATATAGCGTAGTTGTGTTTCTGACATAATTTTTAATTCATGTTATTTTTTTGTTTGTTTTTTAGCTCTCTATTGGAATTTACAACTGTATAAAAATAAATTTAGTCAATCAGATAATAATGCTCGTAATAACCTGTTAATTTCTTCTAAAGCTTGGGGCAATTTATTAAAAGTTCCATAGTAAATAATCCTGAGACCTTCATCTCCGGCCTTGGAGGGTTATTGGGAATAGAATCCGAAGGGAGTTGAGAGATTACTGGATTTATGTGGTAATGAAGTTAAGGATAAAAGGATAGGTATCTCGTAGAAGCTAAATCCGCAATATAGGTAACTTTAAGATCTTTATGGATAAGTTTATTTGTAACAATGTAAGGAGCATTACTAAGTATTTTTGGAAGGATTTTGGATTGTAAGGGTAGGATAAGAGATATATAAATTGGATATAGATAAATTGGATGATTTAGTAAAGCCCCAAAGCCAAATTCTGTATAACCAAATAAGTCTTATTATTGACACGTAAATGAGTCTTTAGAAATTGGTCTGAAGTATTGAATGTTTGTCAAGTAAATGTTGAACTATTCGAAAACGACGGACAGTTTCTTGTCGTCTTAGTCATGTGTGGAATCCAAGTTGGACGTTTGCCCAGCTGGAGTTCTAGGTAGCGGATCTGTTCAACAGGGATTAATAGAATATCATTAAAGAATGCTGTTGGTTAGGAAATCGTAGGTTTACGACGAAAGGGTATTCGATAAGATTTGTTTGGGTTTAATCTAGTGCTGCATTTTTTATTCTATTCTTAAA
Source organism: Euschistus heros (assembly GCA_003667255.2). NCBI lineage: Eukaryota > Metazoa > Arthropoda > Insecta > Hemiptera > Pentatomidae > Euschistus > Euschistus heros. Next base: position 251,414 of record RCWM02000390.1, read on the forward strand.
GGTTTATGGGATTGGAGTGTTTGAGACAATTAAGGGATTGTTTACTCATAACACACAAGTCATTAGTGTACGTGTTGAGGGCTGTGCTAGTATGAGTCGGAATGTCTTAAAAATTTACTTCTTATTGTACCAATTGTGTAAATGGATTGATAAAGCCATCCATATTACTTGTTGTCCTGAATTATAGTTCTTACTGTTTTTAATAATGAAAAAATAATTAAATAATAATAATTTCCAACCTTTAGATTGTAATTTACTGACAAGTTGAATTTTAATTAGAAAACAAATGTAGAAGTCAGTGGAGGGAGGAGACGACTTAAGTGGCCTGTAATGGCGATCATTAGCGTCAGTAGCTATTATGAACGAAAACTACAAGTGACTAATGCTCATGACTAACTGCCTTAAAATCGGCTAAACTTGACCCTGCTTTTAGCCTTGTTACGAGTTCAATGAGAAAAGTTGGAATAGAATAATATCTAAAATCTAATAAATATCATATGAACATTTAGTTTAGGAATTCTATCAAAATTCTTATGGTAACAGAAAGATGGGATAGCCATGAGTAATAAAGCCAAATATTAGAAATACAGTAGAACCTAGAAATTGGTGTTCCAGAATGAAATATATTTTTAAAAAACCTTACTTATATGACCCCTAAAAAACTGTCGGAGATTTCTATGAAGCACATGTTTTTCATAGTCAAAAGTGTAATATAATTATTTAAAAAGTTATACATCAATATCTTAAATAAAGTTAAAGAACTAGAAATGTACGTTATATACAGTGAGCAGCAAAAGTTTTAGTACACCTACTAAATTCACTAAAACAGGGTTTTCTTAACAAACATTTTTTTATGGGTCACTGAAAAAATTGGTAGAATTAATTGGACCTCGAGATTAGAGCGATTTTTTCAGGGGTCCTTGGAAATTTTTTGTTGGGAAACCCTTTATTAGTGATTTTAGTAGGTGTACGAAAACGTTTGCTGCTCACTGTAAATCAATAGACAAATTTGTTTAGATAGAAATGCTTAAGCCAGCTATTTATGCATGGGAGAATTGGCTATAATAATAATATCTTTTGTTTGATTTAAAGCAAACCAACTCATTAAAAAATCATTCATAATAAACGTTTTTAAGGACGAATAGAGAGAAAATCGTAAAACATCACAATTTCTGTCTGTTTTTGAGAGTATTCCGAACATTTGAAAGCCTGTTTCTTAATCCCAATTCAAGCTACTGAGCTCATTTCCTGCTCAAATTGTATTAAATTTAGTCTTGTCTAATTTGGAATATAAAAAGCTTTTCTTTAGAACCATTTGTTAACAGATATTTAGCTTTCACCATAAGCTTTAACCAGATATTAGCAGATTATTTGGGAATACATAGAGAATTTCGGAATATTTAACGCTTTAAGCTTTAAGCAGTTAGAGAGCGATGGCGCTTCTTGATCCAAAACTTGGAATTTCGTACTCAATCACTACACCAAAAGCATATAAAATAATCAAAACTACCTTACCTTACGGTACCGGAAACGAAAATTCGAGACTCGATTTTGGGTGCCGAAACCTACGTTTGAAATGAAATTCTTAAAATAAAATATAATCTCTATAAGACTCGGAGTAACATCTACTTGGTAATAATTATTCAAGAGAAAAATTAGTAAACAGCAAAGACAGAAAAAATCGGACAGTAAGTAAGACAGAAAGTTTGAAAGAATGTGTAATTTAATTCCTTTGTACACACAAAGAATAATTTCACGATAAAACAATTTTTAACAAATTCACATACGTATATATATATATATTTATTTTAAGTTTAGTAAAGGACCCAAACAGTATATACAAACAAGTATAATAAAATGATGCTATTTTCTTTATTGTTTTTTATGATTTAGGTTGAAGAATTTAAAATGGTATTTCTCCTTCTGAATTTTCTAACAACAAATGCATATATTGAATAATTTGACTAACTGGATTTTTAATGAAATCGTTTCGAATACTTTATCAAGCAGTGTCGATTACAAACAAGGAATATGGCTGTTATAGCAAGGAGAATACATTTATTATGGTTAAATATTACAAAAATATCGCCAAAGTCTGCGGTATCGATTAGTCCTCAGAATCGACTTTGCTTCATCGATTATCGATACCGAATCATTTCTTAAGAATTGGTGAAAACAAAAATCGATAATCACAATCCTAATTTTTAGTATACACTTTTTCAAGTTAGCAATATGAAAATAACAATAATAATAAAGAAATACGACAATTGAGTAATACTCGTATATAGTTTTATAATGTTCTATTCATCAATAAAAAATGTATTTTTATTTATGTCCTAGTATATTTAAAGTTTTTCCAATTATTGCTATTATTTTTCGTTAATGGTAAAAACATTATTAACGTAAATAATAAATATATACTCAAATTGAAACAATAGTAATAGTTGCTGACCATATTTATATATCGATATAAAGTATCCTTGGTTTTGGTTATCCAAAAATCAGAGTTTATGTACATTGTTTCATCCCGTTTAGAACTTGGCTAAATGGAATGATAATGTCAGATCAAAATCAAGCATTATCTTTTTTTTAAGATCAATAAGTTATGAGATTAAAAAAAGTAAACCTTTATTTACAAAGGAATAATAAAACTAATAAATAACAATAAAATAAATGAAATTGTGGTACAATTAAAGTAAATAAATAAATTTATAACATTAAAACACATTCTTACTAGCTTAAAATATTCGTACCACAATCTTGGAACTCCCAAACCAGCTTCCTCACCACCAAGTGATGGATTAAGGACTCCACGGATCATTTCTCACTTCTCGCGTCGCTGCTTTGTCAACCAGTGAGAACATAATGAGGTTGCATTAATATTACCACATAGTACCTACTGCTGTGTGTTAGCCATTCTATATTATTTAATGCTACTCACATTAGTACATCTGACACATTAGGCATTATTTCTTATTTCTGCATAAAATATTAAAGTTGAGTCCTTACACTAAATTTAAAAGACAAGAACATAATAGATATTTCAGGCGATTTTATCGATAGCGTGATTAAGTCTCCGACTATCCGACTGATAACGATTCTCGAATATGTAAGACTACCCTGAAACCTGTTTGGATATTAAGAACTGTGGAGCATAGGGAAATACACGATTATCAAACCTATATTGATATACCTATTCAAATTTTTTCTTTTTCTTTTGACTTGTTCATAACTCATGATACGTTTTGTACCTGCAATGAAACAGTTCACTGTCAAATTTCCGCAGTAATGTAGTACATTATGTTTATACACGTATTAATAATTACAGTTCTAAAGTAAAGGGGCAAGACTACAGATGAAAAGGAAAGTGCGGAGTTTGAGGCATCAAGTTCATGAAATATTCATGCTCTAAATAAGAAAGAAAATTTTAAGTGAAGTTCAAAAAGATGAATTCCTGATCCTTATCCCGCCGGTATTTAGGAAATGTTTATTCAAAGTGACTTTTAGCGGATCAATTTTTAAGAAGGAAAGTTGAAAATTTCTTCATACTATCCAAAAAAAAAACCTAAATGGATATTTTGGGACTCATTTTGTGTGAAATAGAAGACTTTGATTTTTAGTTATAATGTGATAATTATATTGATGATACTTTTTTTTTTTAAGAATGGTCCAAAGATAGATGATTGGTCCAATGCGATAGCTGTAGATGCAGAAGTTTTGTGTGAGCCCATAGTTATGTATATACCAGCCTGAATTCCCATTTTTTTACTAGGCTTTTTCTTGAGTTTTTTAAAAAACATATTTTACATTTAGGCCTTTGGTTTTAGTAAATATTTAAAAAAAATAATAACATTATTCCAAAACTTACCGTTAAATTTAAGCTAAAACAAAATCAGAAATAACTATAATTGCGTGAGTGTTATAGGTTCTAGTGAAGTATCAATCAATAGTAAACTAATACAAATGACAAACATTTAGTTGAGAATTCATTTTTTTTTTTTCTCTGCAGTTCTCGAATAGTTCTGAAATTTGTATCCACCAAACCTCCAAGAATATCGTCATCTCAGAAAGAAGACCTGCCGTGAATCTCCTTTTCTATAAGGCTGAAGTTACTAAAACGAAATTATGTGAAAATTATCTGTGAACTTTCAAGTAATGACTGAGTTATTTCCAAGTAGCAAAACGCTAAAGAGGCAACAAAAATATATATTGTTTGTGAGAGAAACAATAAATTGAAACAAAATATCAATTAAATATAAATAGTAGGTATACCACTTAGAGCATAGGTTCCCAAACTAGGGGGCGCGCTCCCCCTGGGGGGGGTGAGGACATGTTAGGGGGGGGGCGCGAGATAAGTTGAACATTAAATTAAATTTAGGTAGTCTTTCTAAAATTCTAAATTTTAAAAGTCAGAGCACAATATTCTCAGTTAATTGTTTATGTTCGGTATATTGAATAAATAAATGTTTTGTTTTTAATGTAATACTTATTTGTTTTTGTTTTGTTCCTAGGTCCATACAATTTATTGTTAAGGGGAGGGGGCGCGAGAAGCTTTCATTACAACAAAACGGGGCGTGGTACAAAAAAGTTTGGGAACCCCTGACTTTAATTCAATGAAATCCAAGAAGTCTGTATTTTTCCCCGACAACCCATAAAGATAAGTGACAAAAATCTAATCAACATTTTATCAGTAACATCATAGATCGATTTACATTAGTAATTATTAACGTTCGATTAACATTATCGAATAACATCAATAATCGATATTAATATAATATTATATTACATATTATTATTACATGCAAATCGACCACTGAGGATCATGGTACAGCTTTATTTCCTCTTATTTTTTTCCATTGCCTTAAGTTTCCTCTTTATTCAGTACACTTGCTTGCGTTCACTGGCCTGCTTCTTTTAATCTTCTGTCCACGTTCGTTCGCTTCTTTTAGGTCTTCCTTCAGCTTGAAACCCTTCCACTCTGCTCCCAAATGTACCTCTTTCCAACGTTTGGGACTCTGTAATGTTCAACTTTTCCAGGTTTTTCCTAACTTCTTCAATCCAAACTGTAGTGCTCTTCTTCTTCCAGAGTTAGTAGAATATCTGCTTTGTTAATCTGTCTTCGAACAAATGTTTCCTTGTTCCTCCTCAGTTTTCAACCATCTTTAGTCTGTACTGCACCTATGATCTTCCTTAAAATTATCCTTTCTGAGACTTCCATTTTCTCGAGACTATAGTTCATCGATAGGCATTCAATCAAAAGAGAAATTGTGTTTTGACGACTGCGTTGTAGTGCCTTATTTTGGCATTTCAATAGATGCACTTCTTGTTGCAGATCTTTTTTGTCAATCCATGAGCTCATCCCATTTTTAGAATGTGATCTTCAACAGCTACTTCTTTCAATCCATTCTCCTGTATTGTCTCACCAAGGTATTTGAACTTCTCGACCCGTTCAAAATATTATATAATTGATTAGGTTTATGTTTAATATACTATCAATTAAGAAAAGATTAATAATTGTGGATGTAAACTGTTTCAGAGATCGATGATGGCAATCCTTCAGTCTTGTTGCTGCTGGCGCTCAGTCAGGAAGGGTAGCTATGCCAGTGCTGCTTACACAACGGTAAGTCTTAAGTTCAATATTAATTAATAGTTTGTTTATTATATTTTTTTTTACTTTTATTGTAAATATTAAATATCGGTCAGTAATTCAATTTGTTATATAAGACAGTAGTTTTAAATAATTCAGGAACAACAAGATCCACTTGGTTAAAGCAACTCCTTAATTTTAGTTTTAGATAGCTTGGTTTTGTTTTAATCAGGCTTAACGTTCTTATGTACTCCAGCTAGGGCAGGAAGGACGGGTTATCCTACAGGTTATCAACCCATTCTAGCCATAGTGGGTAGGTCAAGATTCATTTTACGAGTTGCCACGATATTAATTATAACTCGCCCAGGTAAGATTCGAACCCACAACCTTCAGATTATGAGCGCGTTGAGACCCTCGCCCCATCTCGCTCGGCCAGTGGGTCCCCGAATATATAATTGAGGCGTCGACTTTTGAAATAGTAAAATATTTCAAGATATATAAAAAATTTTATTAACAGGAAGCTTTAAATAGTTAGAAAATACATTGAAGGTCATAATAAAAACTATTTCCTTGTCATTCATGAATGTTCATTTATTTCTAAAAAAAAAAAAAAAATAATGGGTGAAAATCATATCTTCAAACGGGCAATTGGAGACCCCTGCATTCATTGATGTATTTTTTATGACAAATAAAAAAAAATCGAATTATTCTTTGTCGCAGATAAAAATCTACCAACATTGGTACAACAATTTTATACAGACGGTTCTACATTAAATAATAATGTTGGTTGCTCTTTTGTATCGGACTTCGGAATTTAAAAGTATAAACTTTCTTCCCTTACCAGCAACTTCACTGCCGGATGTTATGCGATTTGCGCGGCACTCTATTACATCATGCAGTGCGAGGAAGAAAACTTCGTAATATACACGGACTCCCTATCTGCTCTAATGGCACTGAAAAACATCTGTAGCAAAGAGCATCTTGTAAGGAAAGCACAAGTTCCGACTTTTTAAAATATCGAGTAAAACTAGCTTGGGCCGAACTTTGGGGAAACACAGAGGAACTAAATAAGCTGAAAGCTGTAAAAAAGGGATTAAGAATATGGATAACTTCCAACTATAGTAACAGAAGGGAAGAGGTAGTTATAACTATACTCAGAATAGGCCACACCCGACTTACACATGGTTACCTTATAACAAAGGACAGTCCACCGAAGTGCACAACATGTAATAACACACAGTTAACAATTAGACACATACTGGAGGACTGCCCCCTATGGGATAGTTATTTTCAGGAAGCGCAATTACAAAGGTACCTCCCAACTATTCTTGGCGATAATAATAAAAATATAGACAAATCATCATTTCATTCCTCAAAAATTAAAAAAATATATAGTCAATATTATAAAGGAATAATGTAGATTGAAGGACGGACACTGAAGACCCTTAAATTGTGTCCATAAGCAATTCAACTTTACCTAACCTAAAAAGCTACCTGTGTCAATAGTTTCCTCCACCATTAATGTATTAGGTTGATGCGAAAATAATGCAGAATTTTATTTCCGTTTCATTACTAATTCCAATTGTGTAAACAATGAAGTTTGGGGGCCAAGTAACATTAATGAGTCTACAGTATCTTTTACTGAATACCAAAAACCTGCATTATTTTTGCATCAACCTAATAAATGGTAGAATTCTCATTTTTCCAAATAAATCTTGTAGCTTTTATAAATTTAAAATGCCATTGGTAAGGAGGTTTCAATACCTTAACTTATAATGGCATTTAGTAGGTTTTGAATTGAAATAATTTTACCAAGCGATAGAAGAGAAAAAACTAAGAGTTAGTTGGTAAAGGAAAATTGAGAGAATGTTTTGACAAATAGTGGATTTATCTCATTTAGTCGACACCTCAATTAAAAGCACTAATCCATGAGAATTGTTTAATAATAATAACTATTTATGAGAGAGAGAGAGAACTATTTCATAAATAGATAAAGACTTGAAATAATTATTTTTGTTTATTAATTACGAATAAAAAAAAAGGGAAATATTTACGATTTACAACCCAATATTGTGCTCCTTTGATTTTAAAATTCGGTTTTTGAAAAAAAAAAAAAAGGCTTAATGGGGATAATACTTATCACGAAAGGAGTATTTACAGATACGCAGCCTATTGAATCGTCCAGTAAATCGTTGAAGGCTATTTCTTAAAACAAAAGAATTGAAATCTCTCCAAAAGCCACTCCGCAGTAAGTGGCAACCCGCCAAACCCGTTACACACTGTCTTGACATTTTCAGAAAAAATATTTTCCAACCCCATTTCTAGTAATGGCAGCTATCGGATTTATGACAGGATATTCTGCCGAACGTTCAGTAGTAGGCATTTAAATAATTAGGTATCCACTTGTTTAATTTATATAATTTTAAAAAAAATATTACAAATCTCGAATACTAAATATTATAGCTGTTAGAAATTAATTAATTAAATAATTATCTTCCAATTTTCCCTTTAATTATTAAAGTTAATGATGTGTCATTACGAAAAATTTTCTATTTTCGATACCGGTATATTATAAGGTTTAAAAATAAATTGCTATTAAAGAAATAATCCATATGAAAACTAAGAAATAACACCCAATATATTTTAAAACAACAGTAAAGAAATAAATTGATGAGTAGAAAATTTAATTTATTATGTTCAACATTTAAAATATAAGTTAATTACAATTGAGACTATGTAAAAAAAAAAAAAAATTATATTAAAAATTCTTATTTAAGAAGATAAATATTCCAAAGGTTCTGGGTTACATCTATTACTTAAAGACCCGCAAATTTTTTTACAAATTTCCAGTAAAAACTACGGATAGGAGAATGCACTGGTATTTTTCTAGGTGTTTTTAAATAATGTATTAGGCCTCTTAATCCGGTATAAACGTGTAAGGAAATAAAAATAATCATTATTCTGAAATATAAAAGTCACCTAACTATCCCAAAAATGTACAATGAAATGATTTTATTATTTATTGTATTAATTTTGTTAGAGCTTCTAATTCTTGAGTTTGAAATCTTAATACGGTTTCTTCATTTTTCAATAGCAAATACAATTTTCCAATTTAATAATTTTCGGCTTCCAGTAGCAACTATTTAAGATTTTTAACTTTTTTTTTTAAATTTACAAAAACGTTTTCTTGCAGTCCAAATTAAAAAAAATTGTATTTCAAATTAAAAGAAAAATTTAATTAAAATTTAGAAACTGCTTTTAAAAACAAGGTTTTAGCGATTACTTGTAAATAAAATAATTTGCCCATTGACTTAAAATTTATTACTTCCTTATTTAATAAACTTTATTTATACCCATAGAGTTTTAATTCAATTAATATACATATGTAAAACTAAATTAAAAATTTAATTATAATAGAATTGCATTTTAATTGAAACGGTTATATAAAAAAATAAACTACATAAAATTCCCTACTAATTGTTACTTTTGGCTTAGAGTGCTTTGAAGTTGTAATGTTGTAACCTGATAGTACAGAGAGGAAAAATCCAGGATTAAAAAATAAAACTTTTTTTTCTCAATTGATTTGTATGTTTTATCGGAGAGCTGAATTCCAACTTTAAAAAATATCAAATTTGTTAAACTTTGAGTGATCCAATGATTATTTTAACCGTTAAAAAAAAAAATAAAAAAAATGTAATTTTTTAGCTGTTTGCTTGTAGATGAAGAAGTACTCAGTAAAATAATATTTATTCTTAATCAGACCCATCGGATCATGAATGCAACAATGGACCTTAAAACAATGGCATGGAGCGCACAAGTGAAAAAAGGCCTAGAAAATGCAAAAACAATATCTGGGTTTGTTGTTTGTAAAACAAGCTCTGGACTGAAGTGCTTACGGAGGAAAGGTGAACGCGTGGAAAGTAAAACCGGATAACGGAAACAAGAAGAGTGGAAGGACTTGGTCTGAAAATATGAAGCAAGAACATAGAGAGAAGATGAGGATCATTTTGCCACGTTATAAGGATAAAGGAACCACAAGAGCTTCACGTGATCTTTCTTAGGTCAAAATAGTGCCTAATAATAACAATATATTCTTAATAAAACATATAATATCCAACCAGTTGTTCTTTATAAAATTTCATTGTGAAATATATAGACGCCTAATATTTAAATGCAGTGGCTAGGGAACAACTTTCCATGTGTTTTGACTAATTCATTTTGAAGAAGAAGAAGGAAGCAACATAACCTAGCAAAAGGTCAGGTTGCTAATATTACTAGTTGTTTTTTTTTCAAAACAGAAATATGTATATATATATATATATATATATATATATATATATATGTATATATATATATTTTATCTTAATATTTTTTTAATAACTCCTATTTTATACAATCCTTTACCCCAGAAGTAAAGCAAACACTAGAATTTCTAGCAGGCCTTTAAAAAGCTTCCTTCTCCTCCAGGCTTGATCGAAAGTGTTCTTATTAATTGTACTAATTGATTACAAGTCCTAATGGACTAACTAATTGGAGTCCATTCCTCGATTACAAACCGTTAAACTTCGGACCACCCTAAACACCTAATCCATCGATATTACTTAGTAAATTGAAATACCGTTATTATTTTATATATATTACAAGTGATGATTATTAAAAAAAAAAAAAAAGACTGTTGTTCCTACTTTAGTTTTTTCGGTTATGATCTATACCCCCAAACGACATTAGGAACTAGGGATATATCCATTCCAAATGCCATACAAAAAAAATGTAGGATAATTTATTTAAAAACATGTTTATATCTTTATTATTCACAACATACAATGTTTTAGTTAAATACAGTTCGAACTATGTACAAAAAGTTGTTCATCTTACAAACTGTTTTTTTAGAAGATAGGTGTTCCAAAGGATTTAATTTGTTACTTATAGAAGTACAAATGATCAACTAAAACTATTTATTAAAATTTTTGATTGCTCATAATATTGATAAATATATAGATAAATTTACTGTTTACTAATTTATTTCTTTGTTTATTATTATGTGATTTTTCAGCAATTATTTTGTTTCCTTAATATTTTATGTAATTTATCCTTAAGCCCAGGTGCTGGTACCGAGAATTGAGAATCGAAAAATATTGGAACTGACACACCACTATTAGGATAGATAATAACATATCATATTTTGATTTATTTACTATTTACATAAAATGAAATTTATAAAAAATAAAAAAAAGTATTTTTTTTTGTTGAAATTTTTTAAAACAATAATTTGTAAATCAAACACAGATATCATATCATGTTAACAAATCATAAATATAAAAGAAGAATCAATAAAAAAACGTTGGAGTATAATTGTACTCCACGCGACTTTTCATGTCCGAATAGACACAAGAATAACCGAGGGTTAATACCAAATGATAATAATCGATTGTACCATTAGAAAAAAAAAAAAAAAAAAAAAAAAAAAAAAAAAAAAAAAAAAAAAAAAAAAAAAAAAAAAAAAAAAAAAAAAAAAAAAAAAAAAAAAAAAAAAAAAAAAAACCTGGACCACTTACAACCCATGAAGGGTCTCGGGTTCAGTACTTAGGTAATGTACTGTTTCTTAGCCAACGGCTGTGAAAGGAGGAGATTTGGTTTAAACCTCGCTTAACCGCCAAGTTTTTCCCCAATTAAGGGTACCCACTTTGTAGAGGCTGGTTGTGCCCCAGGAGGATCTCCTGACCTCGAAGTTGAGCTTCAACCGAAATAAATTTCCTGCCTTCTATCGGACTCGAAATCGAGCCTGAGAGTTTGTTAGTCAAGTGCCCTACCCTCTGAGATACCGCGCTTATTATTATGAAATAGAAATAATACATTGTAAATATATTAAAAAAATAGATAAATAAAAAAAAACTCGTCATGACAAGGTGGGTTATTGAACGATTCCATTTCGATTTATCCTAAATAAGAAATACGGTAACGTATAGGCTATTGTATAACTCAGAAGAGATTACTCTTACCCACTCTTATGTAACATTGTTTATTGGGGTTTCAAATATTTTCCAGGTCCACGACAGGAAACTGAATGATAGAAAAGTTACGTAACTTCACAATCCGGGTTGTAATATTTACATTAAACACAAGTATATATTTTTTACTAATTATATGATGTTACTAATTGTTCTTTTAGCTGTTCGATTTTTAAAAAATATTGAAACGGGCTAAAGAAAATTGTTTGTGATTATTTTAGCCTTAAATAGCAAGCCGATAAAATAGTAGACCTATAAAACACAGCAAATTGTCAACAGCTTAGGAATATTAACAAAGAAAATTAAGAATATTAAATAAGAAAATAATAATTTTTAATTATTAATTAAAAATTATTATTAATTATAAGAAAATTAATTATTATATATATATATATATATATATATATATATATATATATATATATATATATATATATATATATATGTATATATAAAATAATTTATCCTCTTGGTGTAGGATTTCATTTATACATTCCTATATGTTTTCCTTAGCGCGATAAGTCCAGAAAACATGAGAATGCTGTGGTTTGATATTCAAATCACTCTAAAAGCTAGTGCATGCAAGAGGTACAGACCTTACAGTATGTATCTGAGAGAATTCGCTAAGACCAATTTAAAGACGACATAGTATTAATGGTGGTCTTAATATCTGCCAGATATCAATTTATTAGCAAGATATCAACCTTTCAACCAGTTTACCTCTTTACTAAAAATGCTTCCTTTAAAAAAATCTTAATTATTTACACTATCTCTTTTTGTGATTCCCTATATGTCCCTATTCGTAAAACTTCTTCTAAGCTTTTTAATTAGAGTACGCTGTTTTATATATTATATATATATATATATATATATATATATATATTTATTTATTTTTTTTTTTTTTCTCTTCCATAGTAACCCTATGAAAGAGTCGTTTATTGAAAAAATGAGCACATCCCATGCATGCAAGCATATTGTGTGCTTAGCTCATTACAAATGCAAAATTTAATTAATTACATCATTGTAAATTATTTTGAAGGAATGAAAATACTAAAAAACAAAAAAAAAAAAAAAAAAAAGAAAAGATACTAAATTAATGAAATAACTAAATAAAAAAAAAAATGAAATAAAAATAAAACGAAACAAAATAAAAATGAAATAAAATAAAAATACACCAAAAGTTGATGTTTAAGTATGCCCTGTGATCTTCTTTTTAAAGTTCAATGCTTTGAACAAATTTCTTAAATTCATTACTATAGTTTTTGATGAGATTCTTTTCTGACACTGACCATTGTTCTCCACTGATTATAATATGTTTAATTAAAAAAAATCTGTCCTTGTCAAAAAGTGGGCAGTTATATAATATATGATTAAATGTTTGTGTTGTCTGTCCGTCACAGTGGCAAGTTTCGTTGTCCGAAAGGTTAAAACGTTTCAAATAGTATTTGGTTGGTCCATGCTCTGTTAGAAATTGTGTAAGTTTGTAATGTGTACTTTTTAGTTTGTTGTAGTTTCCTAAATTAACGTCTGGTATAAACTTGTGAACTGGTCGTCCTTTGTTTGATTGTTGCCAGTGTAAGTTCCAGTTACTTATTGTGTCGTTTCTTAAAGTTTTCTTGATGTATGAAATAGGCGTTTGAGAGTATTCAAAAGGTAAAGAATTGTTAGTCGATGCGAATTTAGCTAGTTCGTCAGCCAGTTCATTTCCATAAATCCCAGCATGCCCCTTAATCCATGTTAATTTAACTGAGATTTCCTCATTTATTAATTGATGGAAATTCTGTTTAATTTTGTTTAGGAGTGGGTCATGTATGTTGGGGTTTTTTATAGAGTCTGTATATATATGTATATATATATATATATATATATATATATATATATATATATATATATATATGTATATACGAATTTGTAAAATACATTCTTTTTGTGCATTCCTCATAATTATACGAGTATGTTGTAGATAATAAATGTTAGTTTCTTTTTACTGATTTCTTTCTTGAATGATTCCTCTCTTGAATAAATGTCGTTTTGTTGATAGACTTTGACTTTTTAGCTGTTATACGGATTATTTTTGTAATAGAAATTAATTTTTAAACAAAGGTATCAATATCGAGAAGAGAAAAATTTTGTTAACGACACATCAATAATAGCTACCGATTATTGAGTTAGTGATTGGTAGTTAATCTGACCAGACAATTGTATCCATAGTGCTTTAGCTTAATCTTAGGGGAAAATAAGCCTTAAAAGGAAGTTGATTTTTCATTTTATTGCTAATTATATGCTTTTATTGTTTTTCAATAGGAAATTCTCGTTAAACCCTTTGCTTATTTTTTTTTTTTTTTTTTTTTTTTTTTTTTTATGATTAAGTGTTCTTTTGTAACTTTTGTGTATTTATTTATTTTTTTTTTTTTTTAACGTGGTAGCCTATACGTTTGTTACAGGGTACCTACATACCTATGCGATCTTGATAATAATATTATTATTTAATAATAGTGTTTAATTCATTAAACAGATTATTAACACTGGAGTATCTGATTACTCGTCTTAATGAACTTAAAGTAAATTCCTGAAGGCTATTTGCAGTGGAAAGGGCAGCTAATTTAAAGGCAGGCAAGTTAAACTGATCGCGGGACCGGAGGGACGGGGCGGTGCTAAAATGAAATAAGGCCTCAAAGGAGTGAGAATGGATTTAATCAAGGACCTGCAAACAAAGATCAAGTCGGAGCCACCGGCTCTCCAAACAGACTTCTCTTATTACCTGCCTTGCTCCGACCTCTGCATTGTCAAGGAATCAAACTTATGTCTCAATTGTGGAAGAAAATGTTAGAAGTTAATAGAACATAAATATCTGAGTTACGGCCTTTTAGAACGTGTTAATATCTGATGGAATATGGATGATTCAAATTTAATTAAAAAGTTTTAAATTAAATAAAAAAATAAAGGGCCGGACAAGCTTGAATGAATTTAAATTGCCAGTTATGGTAAAAAAGAACAAAAGCAATAAACTGGAAATATTAATTCAAAAAAGAAACTGGAAACTGAAACGTATATCGATGAATCGTGTAACTGAAGAAAAAAGAATTGGAGCTATATTCAAAAGGTTAATAACGAAATCAGTGAGTAAAAAAAAAAAAAAAAAATGAGGGGGGGGGGTTCGTCACGGACACGTGAATTCGTTTATGTAACAGTTTATATTTTAAAATAAAATATTTTTATTTATGTATTTAGGATAAAAGCAAGGAAACAAATAATTGTTGTGTTACAATATAACTTTAATAATAATAGGTATGTGATACGGCATACATGATACATCGAGATTTTTAGTAGTAAATCAGTCTTATCTAACGTTGTTAGAGAAGTTTCAATATATGATAAACTGAGAATGAATTCGGGCAATGAGTGGTTTTGTGAGACATGAACATTAAAGTCTCCAACTATCAAAGGTAGTTTTGCCTTTTTTGGTATTACATACAACATTGGATTATATATTTCGAACATACGCTATTATATATATGCGCGACTAGTAACTTATGAGAATGTAATAGGAGAAAGAATCAACTATTATTTATCGAAGGTAATTAAAATATAAAAATAATAATTAATTCTGAAACAGATAAAGATAAGCAGATCATGTAGTGAAGAGTGTTTATATCCGCTGTCTGCTGGGGCCCTTTTTCAAACAAATCCCAGCGGACCCTTGATCTGTCTTAGGTTAACCGCAAACCGCCCTTAGACCCGTCCCTTTTGAGCAACTTTGAAACATGCAAACAACGGAGTTTATTAGAATTAAATAAAATTAGGAAAAATAAATTTTATTATTATTATTTTTTTTTTGTCCTTAATAAATTCTATTGATGCTCTCAAATTTAGTAAAACTAATTATGTATTTTTCTGAAAGGCCTGGGAAACACTTAGAACTTGACACCGTTTCGTATAGTGGCAAGAACCCTATTTGGAGTTCCTCAGGTTGTGAGTGAATATATTGTATTAGTGTATGTTTCAATTTTCATTTTACATCTCTTACACATTTTATATGTTTTTTCGTATTTTATTTAGTTTAGTTTATTCCTTTTTATGTATGGAGATAGTGTGTTTACTATGGTTGTATATTTCGTACGAATGGGTTCATTACCATCCTACACACTCATTAATCAATGTTAACGAATAAAGTTTTTTTATTATTGTCATTATTATATATCTTTATTTAAGTATATTTATCAAAATATACTGTCGTCTAAGTAGTATAACTAAAAACTCACGTTGTTCAAGCCACCACCCACGCCGCACAGTGGTTAAAATAGCGAAAAAAACCCTATTTTTTTAATCTGGTCAAAAAATATTAAAATTACTGATAAAGAATTAGTAAAAGATCAAGAAACAAGCATTTATAAGAATCATGACGATAAACCGATTTTTGTTTTATATTTGTAGCCTTCAAAGGCACTGCACATCTCAAAAGCAAATTTTTTGTGTAATATTATATTTGTTCATTTGTGTAGTATTGTTCGAAAACTCGACAAAATCGGAACACTTTGTTTAAAATCAGTTCTTCTAAGTTCCCTTCTAAGTAAAATAATATATCAGATAAAGGAAATTTATGACTAGCTGTCCATCACAATAGTGCTTACCGTATTAGGTAAAAAAATTCATTTTGAAAAATCTCGTTGGAGATTTGTTTTCTCCGCGGCATTCCGACGATGAGATGTTTGGATATAAATTTTCACTAAAGCCCTAATTAAAAGATAAAATCATTTTCGGCTGCTACAAACTGCAATATTTCTTGTTTGAGTCGTCCAAACCCAAAACACCGTTGTTAATCCCGAGGAGAGAGAGCGTCAGGAATATTTCAATCCTCCTCACCTTAGCTGATATTATTATTGTGTATACAATTCCAATCAGTTTCTGTTTGTTACCTCCCTCAGTGACACCGATAAAATGAATTTTCAATTGTCAAATCGACAATTAGTTGATATTTTGTTGAATTGTGATCGTGACATTGAAAAATCTATTGAGCAGATTAAGAAGGATCATCTCTATTACAACCGGACCTTCTTCAAACAATACAAGGGTATCTATGTCAAACTTTTTTACCACGTTTTAACATTAAATAGCGAGAGGCTCATAGAATCAAACGGTACTTTGAACAAAAAATGAAACATGGCTTGAATACATTCATAAATATCAGCACTCCACTAATAAATACGGGGTCACCTGTGGTGTAGTGGTTAGCATAGCAACCTACCCAAGATCGCGGGTTCGCAGCCCGGCAGATGACTTTAGGATTTTTTAAAGGGAGTAAAAAATCCTTAGCTATGCCGTCCTTCGAAAGGGACGTAAAATGGGGGTCCCGAGCCTGTGAGATGTCAGGTACTCGTTAAAGATCCCTATCCTAATTATACCTGGATAGGCAAAATTTAGGACTCCCACCATAGTATCGTCCGATTAGCTATAGCAGCATAAAGTGACGTTAAACGAAATAAACAAACAACTAATAAATACAGGTGCATGAACCGCCTATAACTCTACTCTAGGAGAAAACACCTCTGATGCAAATATTTTCTTGTCATCTCTCGTGCTTCTTCATTTAGTCGCAAATACTGATTCTTCTCCAGTCATGTGGGGACAGAATCAGAAATGAAATTATACAGCTCACTGAATCGGCCATCAATGTCGATGGATCAGCGTGAAATATAAACTAATTTTTTCTATGATTGATGGTAAAATTGCGCAAAGGGTCACAGAAAAGTCAGCAATGGCTGTGTGTTTTATCTACAAAGCTAAACCATCCGAAATGAACGATTTAGATAAAATAAAACTTGAATCTGAACAAGAAGAGGCGCTTTACATGGTGCTGTCACTCCTTCATACTCGTATAAAATTCATGGAATGCGTCCTACACATAGCCTGTTATAAGCCTTTTGCATCTTGGAGATGTAATGCCGAAACAAGACAACTGAAAGACGAAACTAAATCAGAAATACAAAAGAAATTCAAACAGATTTTGGGCCTCAATATCGATGTAGTCAAGCAGGGAGTGGGAACTAAAAATGATAGAAATTCTGCGCGCAGATTTTTTGAAAATCCTGCCTTGACATCTGAAATAACGGGAATCAATCAAAGCCTTATACACCGATTCCGCATTATTTTGGGCTCTATCTATTGTGGACAAGCAGTAGATCCTCAGAAGTTTGGCAAATATGCTTTTGATAAAGCGGAAATAATCGTGTAACTATAAAAATGGTGCTACATGCCTATTACCGTCCAAAAAGTTCTTCTTCATGGTGCAAAAAAAATATCTGCCGCTATTCTGCTTTATGCTTTCTGCTTGGTGCTTTATTCGAGGAAGCGCAAGAAGCACGAAATAAAGACTCTTTACGACTCTTTCGGTTAGATCATTCGCGAAAGTGCTCTAGAACATCAACAAATGAAGACGTGATGAATATGCTTCTAGCAACTTCAGATCCATATATCAATACATACCGAGTTTAACCAAAGAAAAAAATTCTCGATTTACATGAAGATGTAAAAACATTGTTACTTTAGAAATTTGAATAATACTTTCATAAATGGTAATTATTAATACTAATGCAAACTTAAAATTGATAAAAATTATTCGTTTTTAAGTTTTTAAATTTTAAATTTTAGGGGTATTTTCCTAAAAATATTAAATAAACATTTAAGATTTTCCCAAAATGCTATATGTATTTTTGATCTGCTCTGCAATAGATTTAATTTAATGCGTTGATCAATATTTAAAAAAATATTTTGGTTTTTAAAATATCAAAATGGCGATTATTTTTTGAACAACACAAAATGTTCAACTCACTATATTTGGTTTATGACAGGAAAATAATATTGCTCTAAAGTACCAAATTTCAAGTCTCTATCGCATTTAAATAAAACACGTTTTTTTTATCTATCGCAAAACAGGCTGTTTTGAACCACTGTGCGCCGCCCCCTGGCTAGAATGTAGTTGGTTTAAGAACGCAGGAGGCAGTATGTCTCGGTTTTCTGCGATAAATATCGCGATGGTAAGATCGTCGAGTTGTAATGCACTGTTTTGTTTTATCTACGTCACAAAGGAGGTGGTCTGTCGCAGCGGTCTAGTCTTGTTCACCAGGATAGCTCATAAATATTTAATTTTCTACTATGATGTATTATTTTTACTCCCTAGTCTTTGTCGAATTCATGGTTATTTCCAATTAAATGAATTTTTATCTGGCCTGATTATTTTCTGTGATTGGAAGCGGGAAGAATTCGATGGTTTAGTGGATCCCCACAACTCTATACCGTAAGTCCAAATAGGTCTGATAATCGTCATATAAACAAGTTTCTTGTAGTGAATCGGGAGATTTGAACGTTTGTCAAGTAAGTGTTGTAGCATTCGAAATCTACGTGCAGCTTCTTGTCGTTTCAATCTTGTATGAGGGTTCCAGGTAAGTCTCTTGTCCAGATGAAATCCAAGGTATCGTATTTGTTCCACATTAGTTAGCGGTACACCATTAAAGGATACTGGAGGACAGGATGAGGTAGGTTTTCGACGGAGGGTAAAGATTATTTGTTGGGATTTGCTAGGATTTATCTTGACTCTCCAGTTATGACACCATTCTTCAAGGGAAGTAATATGTGACTGGAGTGTATGGGATGCAGAAAATAGATCATCATTGACTGATAACACGCTGGTGTCATCAGCAAAGGTTGTGAGGATAGTATGAGGATGAGTTGGAATATCAGCTGTATAAACGGTATAAAGAATGGGACCCAGGATACTACCTTGAGGAATACCAGCGGTCTGGGGGAAGATGGATGAGTATTTAGAATTGTGGTTAACTCTAAATACTCTATCAGAAAGGTAGGAACGGAGGATGAGGAAATATGTAGATGGAAGGAATGAAAAATAATTTAAATTTAAATTTTCGTTTAACCAAAATTATAGTCTCGGAAGTTTAAATATTTATATTATGAAAGTTTGTGATATACGAGCTAAATATATTGATTAATTAACTAGTAATTAAAAATTATTAATTATTCATATAATAATTACTGATGTCAGATATCTGAATTACAATCCCTAATAAGCTTAAGAGCATAAATATTGTTGTATATTAGGCCATCAAAATGTATTTAGTTTCCCCCCCCAAATGAAGAGGATATAATCGGCAGATAATTAAAAATTATTATTGCATTTACCGCACCGGCTCTACAAACCCCCACAGCGATTATTTATTAGAATATTATTAGCTTACTTAACAAAATCCTAAATTGATTTAAATCAGAGAAAAAAAATATTACACTAAAATCATTACAGCATCGAAATTTTCGAATAGACGATATCAAATGGCGAAGTGTAGAGAAAGAAAGTAAATTTAATTATCCATGCCGTTATTATAGTCCAGTCATTATAGATTAACTGCAGAAAAATCCATATTTAGCTGAATTTTTGTATTCGCCTTTATTACGGCATTTTAATAAATATGTGAAAAAAACGACATTAATATTGTGTCGGCTAAAAAAGTTATAAGGTCAAAAGGTCGCGAAAATCAGTTTTTTCGCGAATATCTCACGATCTATTGCTCGAAGGTCAATTGAGGTCATAACAAAAATTGTTCATCGTGCAATTTTCTAAAAAAAAAAAATCTTGTATTTTTCTGTAAGATTAACCGATTTTTTAGAAGAGCGCTGATTTTATAACAGTTTGCAGTTTTTAGCGTGCTAGCATTGATATTAAACGGAATTAATTAAAATTTGATATATGAGATCTGGTCTAATCAAAACTTCATATATATGATCTGGTAGTAAATTTAACCGGCTCTCAGATAAAAAAAAAATATTTTAAATCAGACCAACAGTTTCGGAGTTATAGACAAAAGAGTACCAATAAACGTGTTTTCGCGACTTACCGCGACTTAGTCATATTCTCAACGCTCTGCTCGAAAAAACGGTTAATCTTACAGAATGTTTTTGTTGATAATTGCACGATGAACAATTTTTGTTATAACTTCAAAACGGTACTTGGAACTGGTTCCAGCTTTGAACCGGTTTGGAATGAAACGAATCGTCCAAGTTTTTCGTTCCACCTGGAATGATAACTAACGCCAAAAGATCTCTCGTTTCGTTCCAAACCTTCAAAGCTAGAACCAATTCCAAGTTCCGTAGTTTTGATTGCATCTCTGTTTTCGTTCCACCGTAGGTCATTCCGACTGCTTTTTTGTGTTGATCCTGCCGCTCTCTCCGTTGCCCACACAGGGTTTTACTGGATATGTAATTAATTATTTAAAAAAAATTAAAAAATTGTTGGTTGAGTAAAACTATTTTAGAAATTCATATATATTTTAATAAGTATACTTAGCTATTTAAATCTTCTTAATATTATAGTACTTATAAATTTTTTAATTATAAAATAGAAGGATGTTAACAGCTCGAAGTAACAACAAGGGATGGAACAAAACTGCATTGTAAGTAGGTAGTAGATTAGCCAAACTAACGTGGAACGGAACGAAAACTGGAACTTGTTCCGTTACTGGAACGGAACGTAATATCTCATTCCACTTTTAAGTCGAAACGGCCCTTCACTATTTTTTATAGCCGGCACGATATCATTGTAAATTTTTTACATATTCATTAAAATGCCGTAATTAAGGTGTATACAAAAATTCAGCTCACTAGGAATGTTGGGGCTTAAAACTTCTAAAATGACTGGACCATTAGATCACCTGCAAATTATTTAAAGCTTACCAACGTTTTAGGGCGTATTAGAACTGTTTTCAAAGAAAGAAAAGGAGTGATGAGTGATCATTAGGGAAAAAATGAAGTGGCAGAAGAAAGTAAGGAGCGGTGGTTCAGTGTCAGGTTGATGTTTTGGTTAAACCGCTTGGAAAGGAGTTGCCTAAAGTAATAAAGGAAATGGACTGCTATCTTCCTGATGGCTCACTCGGAGGAGGGCCTTCGATCTCCAGCTCCTGTCTCCATCGACAACTCCTTCCCACCATCTACCCTCTACCCTCTCCGCATTACCCTTTTACTTGTCACTTCGGATTTTATGAAGGCGAAAATCAGTTTGTTCAGCCGATGTGATCAAGTGAGTATTCCTATAAATTTGTGATAAACTGCTAAAACGTATTGAGTTATATTGTATTGTTTGTTTTTATTTTTCATGTATTTAAACATGTAATAAAATAAAGGACACTCAGAAAATTGTCGGGTATAATACCTGCTTTACCTCTAATCATCTGTTCTTTGTAGGATCATGATCAAGAACTTTTCAGGGGTTAGAGGTACATGTAATCGTTAATTTCAAATATAATAAAATTTTGAAAACTAATAATTACGATTCTTGTGTGAAAGATATACGGAAGAACAGTAAACAGCAGCACCTGTTCATAGATGAGAACCAATACCCCATTGAGATGTTGAACAGTCTTCTGTACCCATATCGTGTGTGTGTGTGTGTGTGTGTGTGTGTGTGTGTTTTCATGTCCAATTAATTTATGATAAAATAACAATAAAGTTCTTTATTTAACCTGGGACCTTATGTCCCTTAAGAATAAAAAATAATCTACAGACAATAAAGTGGCCTTTATGCATTTATGAAATATACAACTGTACAAAAAATAATCAAGTACATTTTTAGCACTTCAATAAATAAAAAATAATGAAAAATAAAATAATGAAAAAGTAAAACAGAATTTTCTTTATTTTTTAGGTCTAACCACAGTCATTTAGTAAGAGTGGTTCTTCCAAAGCAAAGTCTGTTTTGTGAAAGTAAATGTATGCCCCTATTCAATAACGGCATCTACCTCTTAACAGCCATCTTCTTCTACAAGAAAATTTCATGAATAGCGACAAATAGTGATTTGTTGACAATGCTATTAGTTTCATCGGACCCTATGAAACTAAACCCTATGAAACTGTTGCTTAACTAGAAAAACCTGTCGAAAATAAAGTAAAATACGGTTAGATTCAGATGTGCTATATTTACTAAAGTGCACTACTCCGAACGAACAATTATCCTTATCAACCTTAAATCTAGAGAAACCAAATGATTACATGTCAGAGTTATCAGATCAATCTGGATCATCATATTATGATACGAGTGAAGAAGATAATCCGTTGTTTAATATTCATAATTTTTTTTATATTTATCTACCTGTGCTTAGTTACGTTTATTAATTATTAAAAATTATGCCTAATTTTATTTCTGTAATTGATTTAAATTCTATTTAATGTATACTGATTATTAAAAAAAAAATTAAAATAAAAAAAATTAATCAATAAACGTTTTTCAACCTATAATTTGAAGAGTGTTTCCTAAATGATTTAAAATACATCCGAGCCAATAATTAGATTTGTTGTATTATTTATCCCGTATCCTGGGACTTCAAACGTTAAATGTAGGAGAGTTTTAGATTTTAGCAAATAAATTTGATTTTTTACCACTGTGCGCTCGCCAATCGTGTCAAAAAATTAATTAGATTTTTTTCAATTATTTTTTTCCGTAATCTGGGACCCCAAAGGTTAAATATGGACAAGTTTCAGAATTTTTTCCACCTAAATCGGTCATATTTTCCACTGTGCGACGGGCAGTTTCTTGTCGTTTTAGTCTTTACATCTTTTAAAAGTATTAAAAGCTCTTTCTTCAAATCTATATCCTCGCGTTAAAAAGCTGAAAACTTTCATATTTTGATTACGTCGCTCCGTACAAAAACCCCTGCTTAGTTTCACCTTGACATTTGATAGTGCTGTATCGCGGATCTATAAATAGGCTATAGAGGTTTCATTGCTCCACACCCCTAACTAGATTAATGAATGTTCAGTCCTATTGAAATTATGATAAGATTAATAACTAAAAGAATATATTTATCATCACTAAGGTCAATATGTATAGTAGAAATTTTTAATTCCACTAAAGTATTTTTCATTCCTCGTTACTTTATAACAGATATAATAAGATTTTCTTATAATTTTTATCGTTACTAGAGTTGGAATACTTTGGGTTTCAAACAAATATTTTGACCATCAAACATTTACATATACTTCTCTTTAATTTAAAAAAATAACAAAGTAAAAAATAATTAATTAAAGGCCCCTTTGAGTTGAGCCTGTCTGCTGAAGAAAGAATTACATGGAATATCTTTTAGGGGTTGCCCTCTTGTCCGACGATGCTCATATGTTTTGCATTTTTTTTTCTCGCTCACCTGTGATTTATTTGTCTGAAGTAAATAATTCTTTAAATTATATATCTTAATCTTGGTGACCACCTAGGCTCTTATGTATGTTATTTTTTTCTGCTTAGCTGAAGATTTTTAATCGTTTAAATTAAATTAACAATTAATGATTATTCGAAATAAACAAAGTTGAGATAATAGGGGTTTGAAACCTGATTTATAACCAAGTATAACTTCTAAACGATAGATCCTAACAACAAATGTTAGAAACAAAAAATATTCTTCATTAAATTTCTATTCGCAAAACTGTCGTTAAATTTTCGATCCGAGCAATACCAACGTAGATAGAGCGTTTCAAACGACGCGTAACACCCACGCGTTCCTCAAAAACGTATCACATCTTACCATCTAGGCCACGAGTAAACCATGTTCATGGATATTGATTTCAATGTAATTTTTTGTACCTTTTATTAAAAGAATTATTAATTTTTTAATTCTTCCATTATTTTTATATTTTTGATAATTGTTTGTACATAAAATTGTACATATTTTAATACATTTATTAAAAAAATCCTTTTCCGTCTTTTCTATTTAAATATTTTCTATTCAAAATATACTAAGATACATGGAATATACACAAAACATTCTTTACCACGAATGTTATTATTCTCTAAGTCTGAGAATATACCGTAAATGGAAGTTACTTTGAACAAGGGGTTACTTCAGAGAAACGCACTTTTAAAACGCAAATCTGGCTGGAGCTATTTTCAACCTAGTGACCCCTGATTGGTTCTTAACTTACAAGGGTTAAACATAAAATATGCTGCAATCGAGATAAGAGCATATGTTAGTCAAATGTTTTTGACAAGTCAGTATTGCTGGTGTTCTGATAAGCGCGTACAAACCTCATCTGGCCTGGCGAATAATGGCTGTATGATTATTTCTTGTAAGTAATACATTAACTACCAATCTAGCAGCATTTTCTATTTATTTCAAGTCTCTAACTCATTCTTTAATTTTATATGTTTTATTTGTTAAAAAACTGTCACTTATAGGGGTTACTTTGAACAATGTTGTCTACTCCTGGTTGGAGTCGGGGATACTTTGAAACGATGAAGTTTCTTTCTGTGATTTTCAGTGTTATGGACGAGTAATTCTACTATAAAAATCAAATTTATGTCATCTAACTAATTGATAATTGTAAGTTACCTACGCACTTCCCTACCTTTGTTTCTTGTGATTTTTTTTTTCATTCTATTCAAGTTTTCTTAGTGTATTTTATTCTGTAAGAACCAATGGCCCTATAAAACTAAATCAATTTTATGGTAATCGATAGTTTATAAGTTGTTAATTATACGAAGCCGTGATTAAAACCGCTCGGTACAGAATTTCGTAGGTTCGAATCCCACCAGGGCAGGTTAAAACCCCCACGAAATGAGTCTTGACCTTCCCACCATGGCTAGAATAAGTTATTACCCTGTAAGATAACCCATCCTTCCTGCCCTAGTTGGGGTACATAAGGACGTTAAGCTCCCATTTATACAAATATTTTTATTATTATTGTTTCCTCAATAAATCTGGTGATAATTTAAACGAAATTTTAAAGGATTTATGGTTGAATTTTTTTTAAAAGTGAATTTTTTATTGAATTTGGAAAAAAAGGTCTTGAATAAAAAATAATTTAAAAAACAACAACATAAAATTGTTAATTAACGGGGTTACATTGACCAAGACTCCGAGACAAGCAGTTTTTGAGGCGAAATCAGCCATGTACGTTTTCGAGGGGTTACTTTGAAGAAAACAAAATTGACACAACCCATCCTCTTATTGAAGATATCTGAATACGTTAATATTAATCTGAGTTATGTAGATTTCATTTGGTACGAGAGAATTTTAAAAATCCACCATAACAATTGCAGTGATAGCAACATGTGCAAAACATATATCCAAGTAACCCCCGTAAATTACAAAACATTACATAAAGAATTACAGAAAATATAACCAAAAGAGAGGCATAATGTTAATTATATAATTTAATCGTTTACGTTTTTAATTTTATAATTAATCATTGATTAGGCTTGAAGTGAAAGAAAAGGCTCAAAGCGACCTGCTATTACATAAAACTAATTAGCAGGATTATTACGTTGTGCAATCAGGGTAATTGTTGTTTGAATGATTTTAACAATTTGCTGGGAGTGAAATGGAGCTATTGTTTTAAATTTTAAGATATTAATGAATCTTTATATTTCTCCGATAGTAACATATTGAACATAATAAAAAAATAAGGTGTTTCATGTTTAGTGAGATCAAACAAAGTTTGTAAATAAAAAAAAAAAAAAAAAAAAAAAAAAAAAAAAAAAATCAGCTCCTAACAATCTTGTAATCGTTACTCCTTCGTTAGCTTTATCTCAGCGAACATTTTGCCTCATTAACCGCACTAAGTCATTCTTATCAAATTGTAGGATTTAAGTTTTAAGTCTAGTTTGCCAGCACTTTTAAAATGCGCATTTATCCATTCTGTTAAAAGTTTTTCTTTGTTTTGTGAGTTATATCAGGGACTATGAACTGATAAATTAATACATTGCTATATATTTTACTAATGCCAGCCAGATCTACTCCTTACTTATCTATCAAGAAAATTTTAACGAAACAAATAATAATGAAGAAAGATTTATTATTAAAATATAAAAATAATTTTGTTGGAGTGAGAATTTTGAAATATTCGCTAAGGAAAAAAAATGTCAGCTTCAGGTAAACGCTTTTTAAAATTATTGCCAGCCGAATGATGAAAACAAATAGAGAAAAAAATACTGATGACGTTCATGCGAATTGGGAAAAACCTGAAAATAAACAATATAAAAAGAGAACACCATCAATAAAAAATAAACGTAATGTAGGGTTGATATTTTATTTAAAATGTATATATTACAAAATATGGTGAAAATAAAGAAAAAATAAATTTTAAAAACCTAGATGAAAAAAAAAATTAAAAAAAAAACAGAAAATATTTAAATATTAAAAACATTAAATAAGAAGAATAACTTCACTGTAATCTGTACTATAAACTAAAATCAAAATTAAAAAAATAAATACAACCAATTAAAGTGAAACAAAATTAATGCTTAGAAAAGATGGATATAAAAACACTATATCAGTGATTATTCAATCCTGGGTCATGTTATGTAAACAAATAAAGATTTAGTACCGATCCTAGTTAAGGCTTCTACTGTGTTCTGACGTTTCTACAGATATGCTATGTATTTCTTTTTGCAATGTTTAACCTATCTTTTATACTTTATCTGCTTATTGGGTTGTCCGGAAATTAATCATTTTTCTCTTTACTACAAACAAAACCTAATACTTTACTTTTACTCTACGTCGTAGTTTTGGCCCAAAACTCATATTAAATAAGATCTCATTACACTCATACAGTGTGATATCTTGGTTTCATCTTACAAGGATATGATTTGACTTGTAACGCAGATTTGAATGCCGATTTTTGTGTGGGTAGGAGGGACCTATAATAGTGCAAAACTAGAGTTATAGCCGCCAATGAGTATTGGGAGCCGAGAAAAAAATAATAGATCAAAATCACTTTTAATTTTTTTTCTTAGCTCTCAGTCATGATAGAGAAATAATTTCTTCACGTAAAATTCTAGTTTTGTATGCTATCTCTCCCACAACCAAATCCTGTTGTTCGGAAATTAATGCAGGATTTTATGATTAAACCAAAACCTGATATTATTACCAAAGAGATTATTTATCAGATTTTGGTTTTAATAAAGAGATAGCATACAAAACTACAATTTAACGTGAAAAAAATATTTCTCTCTACTCAGAGCTGAGAAAAAAAATTAAGTGATTTTCATATCGGATATTTTTTTTTTTTCGGCTATAACTCTAGTTTTGCACTATTGTTTTTATTGAAATTTACAACTGTACTTACAATATAAACATACAATACATCAAGTAAATATGATAATAATAATAAAAATTACACATCACTTGTTATTAAAGCAACTACCCATTGGTAGCACTTATACAGGTTCTAAATAATAAGGTACTATATTAGAAGATCTCGAGGCCATCTTCTTTTCAGGCGCCTCTGAGGGTTATCTGGAATTGATTGAGAAGCAAGTTGTGACATTAATGAATTTGAATGGTTGTGGAGTTTGCAATGAAAGGATAGATATCTGGTTTGAGCTAAGTCAGAAACGTAAGGTGTATTAAGATCTTTGTGGATGTTTGTTTGTGACGAAGAAAGGAGCATTTAAGATTTTTCTAAGGATTTTGGATTGTAAGGATTGGATACGAGATGAATTGGATGGTTTAGTGGAGCCCCAAAGCTCAACTCCGTATGTCCAAATTGGTCTAATTACTGTTATTGTTGCGGCGGCTAGGGGTTCGTAGTGAACTCAGCCGAAAACCGTCCACTTTTGTGAATCTGGTAGCTCGATATAATGAATAAAGATTAATAAACAATTTACCAAATTCAGATATTTATTTGACAATAGCATGTTAAATTTCTGTACTTTCATTTATAAACACCATAAATCTATCCATATTCAATATTATTAGTAATAAAAATATAATATTAACGACAAATAGTGATAAATACCGAACATATCAAGGAAAACATCTTTGCAAGTAATTCCAATACTGCAGTTAGATCCAGCTTAGTTAACCTTAATGATGACTCACTCAAGCATAAGACTGATCATAAGGAAACTGTCCGTTTAGGCTTAACGTCTTCCTGATGCAGAAACGGTGGCTATCATACAGGTCACCAACCTAATTCCAGCAAGAGTGCGAGGCATAACTGTTCCCTTGAATGTCTGGAACTCACTGCCAATTCTTGAGGAGGAGAGGTGGCACGTCACGTGACTCATGCAGCTGCCAGAAGACCCACACGTAAACCAATCAATTCAAACACTCAAATTCAATTCAAACATATAACTATAAAATTAAATTTATACAATTGATAAACTAAAAAAAGAAAACAAATTGAATTTTTAACTAATTTAATTTTACATGAGGTAGAAAATATAAGTATAACAATCTTAACTTGAATCGCGAATTACATGACCTCATGTAAATAAAAAAAACACATGTTGGCCTCAACATACCGCCCACCAAAGTTTTTGTGAAAACTTTACTCCTGCAATTGTCCATACTCTGTCATAAACAACAATGACGCACTTTGACAGGATGTTAAATTAGATAGGGCGAGTATCATCGGGCCAAGAAATGGGTGCTAGGCACCAACGGAAAGACTAGGCAGGCCACCCACCATGCAAACAATTCACCCCATGAGGAGACGAGGAGTCAAAGGAAGATCAAGAGCAAGAGAAGCTGTACCTAAACACTCTCATGGCTAGGAAGCAACAACGGAACAAGTTTTATAGCCGGGCGTTTAAAATTTCCTCTAGGAGTCCGAATGGTGGCCACCCTCACGACGCCATCAGGGCCAGGGTGGACAGCAATCACCCTAGCCAAGGGCCATTTAGTAGGTGGACCGCAGGAGTCTTTGACAATGACGAGGTCGCCTTCCGTTAGGTTGCTTCTACTGGCTGTCCATTTTCTGCGCTGTTGAAGATGATTGAGGTAGATCAATCGCCATTGCTTCCAAAAGTGTTGGACTCTTTGCTGCACACCATCTACCCAACCTACCTTCAAGGCAATCCAATAAACTTTCTTCGGGTAAGGCGGTTAGTGGTCTCCCAATAAGGAAGTGTCCCGGAGTCAAGCACTCCATCGAGGTAACATCCTCGCCCATGGGGTATAGAGGTCGGGAATTTAAAATAGCCTCAATACGAGAGAAAATGGTGGCCAATTCCTCATACGTGAAAGGAGTGTTGCTTAAGTTTTTAATGAGAAGAGACTTGGCACTTTTTATCCCTGCCTCCCAAAGTCCACCAAAGTGTGGGGAATGCGGCGGGTTAAAATGCCAATGAATTTCATTCTGGACCGCGTACTCTTGTATTTGGTGCTGTGTAGCCTGCTCTGAAAACCACCTTTTCAATCCCCCCAGGACAGATGAGGCTCCCGTGAAGTTGGTGCCGCAATCCGAATATATGTGTCTCGGTATCCCTCTTCTTGCTATAAATCGGTTCAGGGCGGCGACAAACGCCTCAGTAGAACAGCTAGTGACCGCTTCCAGATGAACTGCCTTAGTCACCATACATATGAACAAGCACAAATATGCCTTCCCTAGAGCCGCCTTTCTCCGGCTCGATTCCTTTATGAGGAAGGGTCCTCCAAAATCAACGCCTACATGCTGAAAAACCTTTCCTTCATCGAGACGGCACGGAGGTAAGCTTCCCATGATTGGCACCTGCGTCCTGGGAGCGGACATTTGGCACCTAACGCAACGTCGGAGCCTAGACCTTATCAATTTTCTGGCCGAAATGACGTAATACCGGCTTTGAAGGGCTGCTCAAAGTGCAGTGGGTCCTACATGAAGGCAAGAGCGGTGATAATAGTCTATGAGCAACTGCGTGAAATGAGAAACGGGCAATATAATGGGGTATTTAGTGCTGTAAGGAAGACTGGAATGTGTCAATCGGCCGCCCACCCTGAAAATCCCACGCGAGTCCTGAAAAGGCATAAGCGACTTCCAGAGTTTGGCGTTCTTCACATTCTCCTTGGAGACTAGATAGTCTGTCTGCACCAGGCGGATGCAAAGAAGGCGAGCCTCTTCGATTTCTCCCAAAGATATAGAGCCGGAACATGTTTCCAGTTTTCGCGTCTTGTTAATAAAACGCATTACCAAACAAAACGAGCGAATCAACCTCCAATAGGAAGAGATACCGCTCATCCAATCTAATATTGAACTGTTTTCTTCTGTCAGTAATACCACAGTATTAGCGACTTTGGTTTCAGGTAACTGCATGCATGTATAATCAATGACTGTAAGGGGCCATGAATTAGGTGGTTCAAGGAGCCAGCTGGGCCCTGTCCACCAGATGTCATGATTGAGAATTTCATGAGGCATAAGTCCACGAGACGCACAATCTGCAGGATTAGCCTCGGAAGAAACGTAATGCCATGAGGCTTGTGGGACGATTTCCAAAATTGCAAACATTTAAGGGCATATTTAGCCAGCCGAGAACAACAGTAGAATCTGTAAATAGGTGGGTCCCCTGAATGCTTAGCTCCTCGAGTGGGGCTCTACAGGACTCCAACAGCTGTGCCAAGAGCAAGGCACCACACAACTCCAATCGTGGTATGGAAGTGAGCTTTGCGGGAGCTAGTTTGGTTTTAGCCTTCAAAAGATGAATTCGAGTAGTATCAGACATACAAGTCCTGAGAAAGAGTGCTGCCGAATAACCCCGCTGTGATGCGTCCGAGAAGCCAACCAAGTGGTAAGTTACAGGGTTTGGATGTCCGACTTGTCGGGCTATACGAACATGAGCCAATGTCGGCAAATCTTCCGCAAACTTCGACCATGACTCCCCAATATCAGAGGGGACGTGATCATCCCAGTCACATTTAGCCCGCCAGACATCTTGGAGCATTATCTTTGCCTTAAATACAACTGGAGCCAAAAATCCCAACGGATCGTAAATGCGAGCTATTGACGAAAGTATTGCCCTCTTAGTAAATGGGGAGCTAGGCCTTTGCACATCGAAAACAAATATATCTTCGGAGGAGAGCCACTTCAGCCCAAGAACCTTGCATTCACTATTCTCATTACCCGACAGGGACAGATGCCCGTCCACAGTGACACCCTGATCGCACCCCAATATTTCAGGGCAGTTACTCCTCCATTTATCCAATTCGAAACCTCCCAGCCGAAGTAGCTGAATTAGCTTATCCCGTAGCAGCAAGGTTTCTTCAATCGTGTTAGCACCCGTCACGAAATCATCCATGTAACTACAATTTTTTATCGTCTTTGAGGCGAGGGGGTACGGTTGTCCAGCATCCTCGACTAGCTGGAACAAAGTTCTGACGGCCAGAAATGAAGATGAATTGACGCCATAGGTGACTGTGTTGAGCTGCATTGTCATCAGTTCGTCCCTTGAATCCGCGCGCCAAAGAATGTGTTGGTAGGGGTGATCTGCAGGACGTACCATTATTTGTCTATACATTTTCACGATATCGGCTACCAACACATAGCAGTGCGTTCTGAAACTGGTGACTATGTCAGTAATGTCCCGTTGCAATTTGGGGCCGACCATGAGATGGTCGTTGAGTGAGCCGCCAGGGCCGCGACAGGACGCATCGAAGACAACCCGAAGTTTCAATTTTCCGTCCCGTTCCTTCACCACGGAATGATGCGGAATTAAATATCTTGTAGGGTTCAGTGCAGGCTGCATGTGTCTGAGTTCGAGGTATTCATTCATAAACAGTCTGTATTCGTTTCTGAAAGTAGGGCGATGAATGAGTCTATGTTCTTGATTCAAAAAAAAAACGCCTAGTAACTTGTTCTTTTGGAATTTTAAGCTCATTAATACTCGATTTGAATGGTAAGGCTACCAAGAACCGACCGCAGGGTAAACGGTAATGATTCGTCTTGAAATGCTCTTCACAAGCCAATTCCTCGCTAGAAAGTAATGATTGTGTAGGCAGCTCTTCGATCTCCCAAAATCTGGACATGATAGTCGGAAGGTCAGTATTATCAGAAACGAACTGGGAAACCTGGCTGGCATTCTGTCCCTGACCCTTGCACCTTCCCACGACAATGTGCTCAAGCCTCGATGGGACCACCTTAGGAAAACCTTCCCCTATTGTCAAAGGCGCGCCGGTAATTATTTCAAAATATAGGTCCGCACCTAAAAGGAAATCTACCTCTTGAGGAATCCAAAAGGAAGGGTCAGCAAGATCGTATACCTTTAAATGCTCCCGTATCTCGCTAGGGAGAACGGAGTGAGGGAGCGATCCTGTTATATTTGGGACAACAATAGCATGAGTTGAAAATTCCTCATCGCTCAAACGCGGCATAATAGTGCAAGGTAGAACACCATAAGCTCGAGGCAATTGAACTTGTCCAATTCCCGCTATCCTGGGGGCCTCTGGTACGAATTCAAGTCCAAGTCTCCTTGCACATTTTCTTGTGATAAAGGAATGCTGGCTACCACTATCCGCAACCAACCGCACGGTTTGGAACTTCCCCTTCCTATCCTTCATCCTAACCAAGGCGGTGCCAAGGATTACTTCTCTAGAGCGGGACGTTCCACCCAAGGCTGCAGTCTGGTGGACGTCCGGACGAGAGACATCGTCAGTATGAGCGATGTGAAGCCATGAATGGTGTTTTCCATCACAAGTCTGACATCTTCTGGTGGATTTGCAAACGTCCACTTTATGTTTCGAAGACAGGCAATTTAAACAGCCACTCCAATCCTCCAACTGAGCACGTTTTTTCTCCGGTGGTGAGCTCTTGAACATTCGGCAATCATACAGAGTGTGGTTGTTACCGCAAACTGGGCAGACTAGCCGATTAAAACCCCTACTCTTTACAATGAGGCTAGGAATTTCCGCCAGCTCACCCTTCTCCTCATCAACGAGGAAGGCTACATCCTGTTGTTTTAAACCCACAGACGTTCTCGTGGATGTATTCGAGGTGTGACGCGCTGTTAAACCCCTCGCATCGTCTCCAGTCAATTCCAACGATCTACATTCGGATTTGATGAAATCCATTAGTCTATCGAATTTTGGGAACTCAATGCCAGAGACCTTCCTCTCGAAATCCATTCTTGTGGCAGGATCAAGACACCGTAAAACCAAGTACGTGAGAATGAAATCGTCGGCTTCCCCGATCCTAAGCTGCTTAAAGGACACAACACTCTCAAGAACTGTGGTACTGAGATTTTTAAGCTCGCTTGCTGTAGGCTTATGCTTAAACGGCGCGTAATTTAAAATGGTCTTTAGATACCCACCGGCTAGGCGTCTTTTATCATCGTAGTTTTCCTTTAAAATTCTCCATGCCTGATCATAGTTAGCTTCCTGGAGTGGCACACCTCTGACTAAGGACAAGGCAGGACCCCGAAGGCAAGAAACTAGGAAATGGAATTTTTCTATATTTGACAGAGTAACTTCCTCATGAATAAGTGACATATAAGTGTCCCGAAAGAGAGGCCAGTCAGCTTGGACTCCTGAAAATTGAGGGAGATTTATCTGTGGCAAGCGAGCACGCACAGTACGAGAGTCATTTAAATTGCCACTCGTCATAGCTGTGTTGGCTGCCGAAGGCTCATTTAAAGAGGCCACCGGAGTAGGGTTCATGAAGGATTCATAGATGGCGCAGGCTTCATAATAATATCTTTTGGAACGTGCTTGAAATTCATTCTCCCTTTCATTTGGAAAATCAGCAGGGAGCCCAGACAACGTGTATATCTCGGTCAGTCTATTCCAAATATCATTAAAACAGTCAAAATAGGGTTTAAGTTCGCGGAACATGCCTTTGAACAAATATAGTTGAGAATGGTCTTTGGTTACAAGACGCCCTTGCTCTACTACGGCTTTAATTTCTGCTAGGGTCTCCTAAAGCCTATTCTTAAGGAGGGAAACCTGAGCGGATTTATCAGAATCCATATTAATGAAGGCGAAATAGGAAATAATATAAGATGATAAGAAGAATGGCTGGAAAACCCAAAAGAAACTATGTGTGGTTATATTAAACCTGAACAGACATTATAGGATGGACAATCCTAAACATGAAAAAAAAAGAATTGCTAGAAGTGGGCGAAATGCGAGTTACAGACAACAGTTACAAATGGCAATATTTTTAAAACCTTTTAAAAACTGTAAAAAACCAACAATACATAATCTGTAATAATCTTATTAGGGAAAAACACTACAATAATTAAAATTATACAAACCACTTAATTAAATTACATGAAGATTTAAGCGTTCATCTACTTCTAGTAACAATAGACAAAACATTGCCTGTAAATCAGAAAGTATTAACAAACAAACAGAGAGCAATAACAACAGTTTAAAATAACAATCTTTCAAAAAAAACCTTTAAAAAAAGGTAAAAAATTGCAATAAATAATATATAATATTCTTAATAAAGAAAGGACACTATAAATAAAATGGAATGATACATACTAATAAATTCAATTTTGCAATAAATAACATATAATGGATCTTAATAAGAGACTATAGACTATAAATAATTAAAATTATACGAACCAATTAATTAAATTACAAGAAGGATTAAGCGTTCATCTACTTCTAGTTACAATACACAAAATGTTGCCAATCAATTACATTACATGAAGAATTAAGCGTTCATCTACTTCTAGTTACAATACACAAAATGTTGCCTGTAAAATAGAAGATATTAATAAACATACAGAAAGCATTAACAATAGTTTCAAAATAACAATTTTTCAAAAACCCTTTAAAAATGTAAAAACCTGCAAAAACTAACATATAATAATCCTATATAATACATATATAATAATCTCATATAATAAACATATAATAAAAAAATACACTACAAGTAATTAAGTGATGCAAATCAATAGATTTAATTACCTGAATAATTGAGCATTTATCTACTCCTAGCTACAATAGACAAGATGTTGCCCTTTAAAAATATTGTGCAAATTTTCAATAAACAACATATAATAATCTTAATAAAGAATTACACTACAAAAAATAATTAGAGTGGTGCAATCCAATAAATTTAATTACTTGAATGAATAACATATAACGCAACTATAAACAATAAATGGTAGAATTTAATAAACAAAGACTATGAGAATTAGTCATAAGTCCTTATCACAATATACAATGTTTGTAAAATACAAGACGAATTATCTATAGCTTCTGAACTTATATTACACTTATATATCTGACATTATATATAAACATCTGGACTAACCTTAAATGTTTTAATTACCTCGGAGGACCATAGAATTAATATATATATATCTATATATTTTTATTTTTTTTTTTTTAATATTCGGCCCGGAATTGACCAAATGTTGCGGCGGCTAGGGGTTCGTAGTGAACTCAGCCGAAAACCGTCCACTTTTGTGAATCTGGTAGCTCGATATAATGAATAAAGATTAATAAACAATTTACCAAATTCAGATATTTATTTGACAATAGCATGTTAAATTTCTGTAGTTTCATTTATAAACACCATAAATATATCCATATTCAATATTATTAGTAATAAAAATATAATATTAACGACAAATAGTGATAAATACCGAACATATCAAGGAAAACATCTTTGCAAGTAATTCCAATACTGCAGTTAGATCCAGCTTAGTTAACCTTAATGATGACTCACTCAAGCATAAAGA
The DNA here is from genome assembly GCA_003667255.2 of Euschistus heros. Classification (NCBI taxonomy): domain Eukaryota; kingdom Metazoa; phylum Arthropoda; class Insecta; order Hemiptera; family Pentatomidae; genus Euschistus; species Euschistus heros. The sequence continues at coordinate 287,439 of RCWM02000390.1, forward strand.
CTGGTCATAAGGAAACTGTCCGTTCAGGCTTAACGTCTTCCTGATGCAGAAACGGTGGCTATCATACAGGTCACCAACCTAATTCCAGCAAGAGTGCGAGGCATAACTGTTCCCTTGAATGTCTGGAACTCACTGCCAATTCTTGAGGAGGAGAGGTGGCACGTCACGTGACTCATGCAGCTGCCAGAAGACCCACACGTAAACCAATCAATTCAAACACTCAAATTCAATTCAAACATATAACTATAAAATTAAATTTATACAATTGATAAACTAAAAAAAGAAAACAAATTGAATTTTTAACTAATTTAATTTTACATGAGGTAAAAAATATAAGTATAACAATCTTAACTTGAATCGCGAATTACATGACCTCATGTAAATAAAAAAAAACACATGTTGGCCTCAACAGTTATGTATACGAGTCTTTTGTAATTGATTGGAAGGTTTGAGCGTTTGTCAAGTAAATGTTGAAGTAGTCGGTTTTGGTTGTGGTAAAGAGATAAATAATCTCTTAAATAATAATATCAGATTTGGGTTTAAACATGAAATCCAGCATTGATTTCAGGACAACAAAATTCATTTACTATGTTCAATCATTTTTTTATTACATTTTTATTTTAAAAAAATGTTTTTCTTCTTATTTATCTTATATATTTTAATTTACATAACTTTTGGTTTTTTTCATTTCTTTTAAATTACATCTTTTTTTCATATATTTTTGCTTTTTTCCTAGCCCTGATAAAGGCTCACATTATGGACTGAAACGTTGGCACAATAAATTAAAGCCGTTTAATTATTTTTAGTTTACTGTAATCTAAAATATCTACTTCATTGTAAACTTCAACAATCAAATCTATAACGTCATTAAAATTAGATTAATAACAGTATAATTTACGTTTATTTAATTACTAGGAAAAATAAATTAAAATAAAACAAATCTGGCTAGCCAAGCTGCTGACCTAAGAAGCAGTTGTTTACGTTGCCTCACACCATAGTATTTTTTCAAGGAGGCCGAAAAGAGTTTCCTTAATGGGAACCATTTTAGACGGAACTGGCGCCCAGTTTCCTTGACTCTACGATGGAGAGTGCCTCTGCCTTGAGGGGGACACTTCTCTTGAAGTTGTGCCAAGGCCTAGTTATCATTCGTTCTCCAACTGCCCGCGGTGGGAGTTCTCGCTGAAGAATATGACACTTAGGCAAAGAGGATGATGAGTTGGAATTTAATCGTAGCTTATTATAACGCAATAACAATATTTTGTATTTGTATGGAATGTTTTATAAGACTCCTTAACCGTATTTCTTACTATTCACTGTATAAGTTTGTCTAGAATTGAATGAAAACTCTGGAACGTAAATTTCCGTTTCAATGTATTTACATATTTTTTTTTGGCTGGGGGTAACTTTTTTGGTGTCACTGTTTTTTCACATTCATTTTGACACTCTCTAGCTCTGTTGTTGCTCGGTTCGAAATTTGGGCGACAGTTTCCGTGATGGAATTGTAATGGAGAATATTTCTTGTAATTTAACATTTGTCACTATGGCGTAATGTTTAGGGGCTGTATTGGTTTGAATGAAAAAAGTTACGTTTGAATCCGCTATTTACTCTCAATTTAGTTTATTTCTAATAATCATTGATTTTTAATTATATTATATTCTTAGTTTATGTAATTTGATTTCTTATACATATGTATCCATGATTTATTGTTTGTTTTTTTTTCAGTCAGGGAGAAATTGAATTTTCTTTTCTAATTATTTATTGATATTTACTGTACACAATATATACATATAGTAACTAAGTGAAAAAAATATTATAATAACATGAAAATAACTAGTAATGGAACTACTTATTTGTAACACTTAAATCTATATTAGAAGGACTGTAGGCCATCTTCCCTTCAGTCGCTTCGAAGGGTTATTGGTAATTGTGTGGAAAACAAGCTGTAAGACTAGTGAATTTGAGTACTCATGAAGCTTCTTATAGAGGGATAGGTATCTGGTTCAGGCTGAATCAGAAACATACGGAACAATGAGATCATTTTGGATTAGTTTATTTATGACATAATAGGGATCACAGAATGATTCTACAAAAGGTTTGGATTCTAAGGATTTCCTATGAGAAGAATTGGAAGATTTAGTGGAGCCCCAAAGCTCAACTCCGCATTTCCAAAAAGGTTGAATACTAACTGAACATTGTCTGGTAAATGTTGGAGTATTTTATAACGACAAATAGTTTCTCGTCTAGTCTATCCATGAATAAATATCTATCTATTTTTCTTATAACGAAAATTTCTGCATTTTATTAAAAGGTTTTTTTATATATTAAAAAAAAAAAAAGGTTTAATGAAAAAGATCATTTACCTAAGGAGTGACTGGTGCCATAGAGACTCAGAGAATAACGAATAAGATGGCATGGTATATTACTAGTCTTGATAGTGGACTATTTATTTTGAATTGATAGATAAACAATCTATGAATAGATTCTTAATTAAGATGAAAGGGTTGTGTTGGGGGGTCGTTATGGATTAAGATTTCGAAAAAGTGCGTTGGTTATTTATAGCTAGTGATTTTATGAAACGGTATAGAGCATTTGAATTTTTAAAAAATTGTAATTATTACTGGTATTCATAGAATGGGATTTTACAACTATGCAAAATATTATGGACGCAGAATATGTGCATTATGGTTCAAATTTTTAACTATACCCGATTAACATCCTGCAATTATACAATGTGAAACCTTGCGAATTGCCCCGTGTGTTCTTCCTTTTTTGGGTCAAAGATTACGCAATACTTAATTTTCGAAAAATTTAAAGCTTTGTTCTTTTCCTAACGCCAGCGGCCACGTTTCTTACACTTGTTCGTAATGTCTTCGATTAACACTAGATTAAGATCTTATATGTTCAATCATAGGCTCCCCTAAACCATCCAATTCATCTCGTATTCAATCCTTACAATCCAAAATCCTTCGTAAAATCCTCAATGCTCCTTACTTTGCCACCAATAAACTTATCCATAAAGACCTTAATGTTCATATGTTGCTGATTTAGCCCACACCAGATACCTATCCTTTCATAGTAAGGCTCCATAATCACTCAAATCCCTTAGTTTCTCAACTTGCTTCCACTCCATTCCTGATATCCTCCGAGGCGTCTGAAACGAAGATGGCCTAGAGACCTTCTAGTGTAGAAGTTTTAATAAAGTGCTACTGGTGAGTAGTTCTTTCCAAGTTTTAACATGTTATTATAATCGTTGTCAATACATTTACTTGATGTATATATTCTGTACAGTTGTAAATTTCAATAAATGCATATAAAAAAAAAAAAATGTTCAATCATACTGACTTGGATTGATCATTCGATTATAACTCCGAGCGACCGTTCGATTTTCAAATTAAGTTTGAATGATCTTTTGAAAATTAGTTTGAATGATTGCTCGTACTGACTACGATTTACATTCGATTAAGATTTTGAATTTTCAATCGATTGATCTTCCGATTATTACTCCGAGTGACCTTATTTCAAATTCCATTCGAATGATCTTTCCATATCTACTACTACTCTACTGATACTGCAACTATCTTTATTATTAATAATTTTTATTTAAAATTTAATCAAATTCAATATCCTACAAAACATATTTAATCTAATTTAATGAGTACAAAATAAAACGAAACAGGTCACCACATAGACAATTAAATTTATTATTTAGGGTTTCCGAACATCACACTCAACAATCCAGCAATGTAATCGTGTGGTGGACGTTGTCTTCACTGCATTGGAGCGCGGAATGTAGTGCACGGCAGCCTTTCTAGATGTAGAACAAGCGTTTGACCGAGTCTGGCACCCGGGGCTGCTGTAAAAACTCCGTCAGTTCCTAACTTCTATATATTTCCTTATTATTAGATCCTATCTCAGTGACCAAACCTTCAAAGTAAACCATGAATTTTCCTATTCTCCCCTCTTTACCCAATCTGCCGGAGTTCCTCAAGGTAGTATCCTAGGTCCTATCCTCTACACAGTGTATACAGCTGACTTCCCAACTCATCCTACCACTGTCCTCACCACTTACGCTGATGACATGTGTGTTATCAGTAAACAATGATACCTTTATTGCCTCTCAAACACTCCAATCCCACATCCTAAACCTTCAAGAATGGTGTAAAAATGGAGAATCAAAATAAATCCAAACAAATCTCGCTAAATAACATTTACCCTACGTTGTAAACCTACGACTTCCTGTCTTACGGTATCCTTTAAAGATATTCAACTGATCCCTGTTGAACGGATACGTTACCTAGGACTCCACTTCGAGAAACGTCTAACTTGGAATCCACATACAAGACTAGAACGACAAGAAACTGCCCGTCATTACAGACTACTTCAACATTTACTAGACAAACGTTCAAAGCTCCCAATTAATTAAAAAATACTCAATTACATGACTGTGATTAGACCTATTTGGACGTACGGAGTTGAGCTTTGGGGCTCTACTAAACCATCTAATACATCTCTTATCCAATTCTTGCAATCCAAAATCCTTTAAAATCCTCGATTCTCCTTACTTTGTCACCAATAAACTTATCCATAAAGATCTTAATGTTCCACATGTTTCTGATTTTGCCCAAACCAGATACCTATCCTTCCGTAGTAAGCTCCATAACCACTCCAATCCACTAGTCTCCCAACTTGCTTTCTCCTCCATCCCTTATAATCCTTGGAGGCGTCTGAGAAGAAGATGGCCTAGAGACCTTTTAGTGTAGATTTTATTTGTAGTGCTACAAGTGAGTAGTCCTTCACAAGTTACTCGTATTTACATGCCATTGTATTCACTGTCTACACATTTACTTGTTGTATATTATTTTGTACAGTGTAAATATCAATAAATGAAAAAATGAAAAAAGAAAAAAAATATTTAGGGTAATGTTTAGAACCATTCAACTTTCAATCATTTAAAAGGATAAATATATTTTCTTTAACTTTTAAAACATTTGATTACTTATAAAAATTGGTTATACATACATTTAAGGTTGTTTTGTTTTTTTCCTGAAACGGTAGGAATCTTTTTTGATTTAATTAAACGTCCATTAAGACTGAAGACGTGCCTCTTTTGTAAGGCAAACGAATAATAAATACAAAAATATTTGTTCAAAGAAATAAAGGAAAAACTGTCAGATTGCTGAGATAGAAGACAGCGTGACAGTATCTGCCGCGGAAGTCGAACCCAGACTGAGCATCTGCACGCAATCTATGCACGCCAACCCTTAGCCCACAATCCATGAATCGGATAAATGATTAACAAGAAGTGGAAAATGAAATAATAACATCTAATACGTGATTGACCTAGAACGATAATAAAAAAGCGGAACCCGTCCGGCATGTTCCTGATCTAGAAACCTAAATGAATGTAAAACACGATCGGACCCTATCAAGTTTATTGTACGCGATGTATTGTTTCTTGCTTGATAAAAGCATTTTCCTTGATAATAATTATTTTCATTTTTATGCACGAAAGTCCGATTCTTTTATCCTGATATTTTGAAACACATACGAAATGAAATATTATTATTAAATACATGTCACGGTTCCCCACGCCACACAGTGGGACGAAACGGTGTTTTTTCTAGATATCGCAATTTGAGCCTCTAAAAGTTCAAATTTCATATGGGTATGTTTTTTAAGGGTGTAGAATTTTAATCTGAAGTCTGTTTTTTTCCTATCATTTCAAGATTTTGCTCAGTAAAGTAATAGTGTGTTCAAAAAGTCCAATTTTTGTTTTTTCGTGTTTTGATTCGAGGGATATTATTTTCTATGATTTTTGATGTGCTCTATCGAATTTAAAAATCTGCAAATCAATCAGTTTACCCTTATGTGATTTATACGTGTTGTATGCCTTTTTCGTTGATCGGACTTTTTAAATATTTAAGAAATCAGGGTTTGTCGTCATTTAAATGAAAAAAAAACAAAAAAAAAAACTAACCGGTTATAATTAATTTAACCCGACTTCCCGCGATAATTAAGTAGGTAAGTGATGATTTAAAAAAAAAAAAAAAAAAAAAAAAAAAAAAGAAGTTGACTATGGCTTCAAGCTATCAAAACATTTATCTGGATACAGACTGATGGGTCAGTTGCTGCCTATATGTTTTTATGGCTATTTTTACCATTTGTTAACGACAAACGACTATACAATAACTAAGACTATTTGAGGATCACGTTGAGATCGTGGAGCGCAACGAATAAACTGTCTATATAATTTTACCTACTCCTAATAATATACACTTTTTTTCTTCTATTTTTATTTCTTTTTTATTCATTTATATATTTTTTCCAATTATTTTTTCTCCGATCTTTATTCTATTCATCAATTAGCGTATGAATTCATTTGATAATTATTGCTTATATTTCATCTTAACTCTAACCAAATGTGGTTTTATATTAAAGTAAATAAATAAATAAATTTTAGTTATTTTAAATTATTCTAAACTATTTTAGTATTATTTATTGTATGTATTATTATAGAAAAAAGTTTGTTTGTAAGCATTTATTTAAATATCCGTTATGTCGAGAAATATATGCATGAGAACGCGTAGAAAGATATATGCACCTATTGCAGGGCGCCTATTACCATTACTGAAATTTGGAAAAACTTAAGAAAATAAAATAACTAAGGCTAAACATTTTGAAATTAACAAAATACAATTCTAAACTAAAAATTACAAATATTGTTTTGTTTTTCGTAACTGGGAATAATACAAATAAAAATTAAGGTTGATGGTTTAATTAGGTCGAATTACAACATTAGAAATACATAAACTATGCTTAACCACGGGTTAATTCGGCCATATTCGGAAAATAATGGAACGTATTTATCTCATTTAATACCTAAGGTAAAAGTGTATGAAGTCCATTTTTTGGACAAATTTGGACGTTTTCTTCAACACGCAATAATGTACTCGAAAAACCCTGTCAGTTACTCCACATGTCACTGTTTTATAAAGTTCTAATTCTTTCTAATGATAAAACCATCACTACTAATTTGTTTTTAGTTTGAATAGACTAGTAAGAAATAGAAAGTAATTTTCTATTTGAGATTATGAGGTGCAATGATGAGTAAAATTTAAAAAGTTACAGGAGCAATCATAATCACTAGATACGATTTCGTGTATTTTTATGTCAATTTTCATTACCTTTTTATTTAAAAAAAAAAGCATTTTCACTACGTATTTCTGAAAAAATTCCACATTTTCTTATTCCTAAGATGTTAGAAGATGGTGCAAAGTGGTTGGAGATTGCAATAAAATAGTTTCAATTTTTAGTGCATGTCTGGAAATTTGGGCCATTAGTCCCACTGTAATGTTGCTGATTTATCTTGAAGAGATCCCGACTAACTTAAGTCTAAACGTAACACCCATTACTAAGAAAAAATATTTTTTATTTTAAAGTTACATTATGGGAAAGGGCTAGTGGGTAAGGCATTGAACTCCAAACTCCGGGACCGAGTTTGAGCCCGGCTGAAGGCAAAGAATTTAATTTCTGTTTCTTCGGCCTTAGATTGATTTCGGGGTCTGGAGTTCCACCATAAAGAGGGTACCCTTGAATGATGGGAAATCTGGCGGTAGAGGGTAATTGCTGACCAAATCACCTCGTTCTGCAACTGTTGGTCACAAAATAATACTTTCTTACTAGGTAATGAACCATTCATTAGTTGTGTCGGTAAACTAACTTTTTTTTTTTTTTTTTTTTTTTTTTTTTTTTTTTTTTTTTTTTTTTTTTTTTTTTTTTTTTTTTTTTTTTTGTTTCGGTTTTTTTTTTTTTTTTTTTTTTTTTTTTAAACTTTAAAATACTTGTTAACTACCTCCTTAGAAGTTTGTACTTTTATTTTACCAGTGTCTTAATTCTACAGTTTTCAAGTATTTAATCCATTTCAGTTTCAGATGGTTATTGTTCAGGGTGTCGGTTACTGTGACCATTTGTTAGTTTATCAATCAAAATAACATCTTAGGTATTAATGAATGATTTAACACTTCTATGGTATTTTGTTCATTGAAAGACTATTTTTAAATGCAAGAAGTTCATCTTCTGTTCAAAAAATATATAAACATTTAAACCATCAACAATTTGATGTATTGATTATATCTATTTTATTATGTAAAATGGAGAAGGAGATAGTCAGGGATGCAACGCAGGTTGAAACGTTGGCACGTATTAAAGGATTCTTCTTTGACGTGGTGTTACTCTGACTGCATCCCTGACTATCTTCTTCTCCATTTATCATCCAGTCAACTATACTTTTATATTATGTAAAATGTAAGAAAAGGAATCAAGGTTAACATTCACCAAGGTTTCTAAAGACAAGATAAAAATAAATACAACCGTTTCTAGTCTAGCAGTTATAGAAGGAACTGATTTTGGCTAGAATAACACTATACCACCAGCTTTTTCAACCAAGAGGCGGTCCCCCTTGAGGTTTTCCTGAACACAGGATCAGTCCTCTGCTAATATAAGATCATATATTATTAGCAATTATTACCTTTAGAAGTCATTCATAATTACTACCTTATTACTTTAAAAATGATCGTTTAAAGTTAAAAAGTAATGATCGAAGATTTTTTAAGGTAATGACGGCTGTAAACAGTTCGACAACATCTGATATAAAAAAAAAATCTAGGGGAATAGTCAAATGTTTTATGTTTACTCAATGAATATTTTTTTAATTTAAAAAAATGTATTAATTACAAAAACCTTTTTACTTTAAAAAAGCACAATGAGAAAGCACTTTGCAACTTAGTGTTCAAGAATTAAAGTACAGCTATTCCAGTAATTTCCGTTAATACGGTCAGTAAGATGAAAGTATTTGTTGAGTAGGCATTTTCCATTCCAGGTATTTAGTTGTCCAGCAAGCACGTGAAGGAAAAAGGATCTACCTCTCCAGTACCTGGAGGAATTTCATTAGCAGGTCTAAAAAGTTCACTCAACCAAAAATACTGTTTCAAACTGAAGATCTGAGTTCAAATAGAATTGTTACTGTCTAACTTGCTTTTTTAATTAACTAATTTTCTTGCTATATACAAAACATGGTTATTTAAAATGAAAATCTTACTTAAAAACTTATTCAACATGAAGAAACTACCTCATAGTCCAGTTAATGAGTGCTCAAATGAGAGGTGTAGAGTGCATAAAATATGTGATTATTTTGAATTCAGAGCTTCGTTAGAAGTAGTTAGAAGATAAACATACTAAAAGTCCCAGCACCTGGGAGGGGAATGAGCTAACGGTGGGGAGAAGGGGAGATTGTACCATTTTTGGGGTTTTCGATTATATCTCGATACAGTGGACTCTAAAAAAATATGTTTCAAATAAAAATTAAAGCTAATTAAATTTCCTATAAAATTGATCATATTCGTATTTGCCGAACTTCCAACGATTTCCGAGATACGTTATGGAGAACCCATAATTATGCAAAAAAAGTTTTTTACCTCACTTTCCGTCAAAAATTTGCTTCTAGTGCCTTCCACGTTCGAATCTCAGAAATAAATGTTAGAATTAAAGTTGTTGAGCAATAAATTTTCTTTAATTTCATAAATACATTTCTGGTAGTTGAAGCAAATGTTTGACAAAAAGTGAGGTAAAAAATCTTTTTTATGAAAATTATCAATTTTAAATAACTTATATCTTGAAAATCGTTCGGAGTTTGACAAATATTTATATAAATAATCTTATAGGAAATTTATTTAGTTTTAATTTTTATTTGAAACTTATTTTTTTAGAGTCTACCATTTTCGAGATATAAACGAAAAACCCTAAAATGGGGCCTTCTCCCCTCCCTCCACTGTTAGCTTTCCCCCCGGAGCTGGAACTTTTAGTATGTTTATCTTCTAAATACTTCTAACGAAGCTCTAAGGTAAAAAATAATCACACATTTCATGCACTCTTCATACACCCTTCATTTCAGCACTCGTTTACTAGAGCAAGAGGAGTTTTCTTCGTGGTGAATGAGTTTTTAAGTATCTGTCTTGACAAGTGATAGTAGTCCTCAACAGTACCTCGGGTATAATTAAATACGATGGAAAAAGTAATTTATAAATAAATATAATTAATTCGTCCAAATTTCTCACCCAGCATTTTTCGATTTTTATGAGAGTATTTCCGGGTGTACTCACAATGATGCTACACTACCCACGATTAACATACTGACTATGTTTTGTACGAGTGGGATATAATGTCTATGGAATCTGTTATAAAATATTATTTGGAGTTGTAGCAAAGGTGATTTTAATCCGAATGCTTGACAATCCGGATCGATCGGTAATACGAACTCTCAGTGAAGTAAAAAAAAAATAAAATAAAATAAATAAAGTTTTCTAAAAATAGAGTTTTCTCTTGAATTAATTCCAATATACTTCCATACCTTTTCCTTTCAACATCAAATTAGAAGTTTAATTCATTGGAACTATATTGTAAATATAAACAGAGCTGCCTTTGTTTAACCTGGTATATTCCTGGAAAATTTATCCCCTCCTATTTTGTTGTTAAAGATTTCATAAGGAAGCGGTAGAAAAAAAACTAATATATATATTTATTGAAATTTATTGAAATTTACAACTGTACAAAAAAAAAAAAAAAGAAGCATACATCCAGCAAATGTGATAGTAAGATAAAATAATAAAAATGACAATGCTTGTGAAGCAACTACCCACTGGTAGCACTTCAATAAAAGTTCTATTTGAGAAGGTCCCGAGGCCATCTTATTTTCAGACGCCTCGGAGGGTTGTCAGGAATAGAATTGTAAGTTGAGAGACTAGTGGATTTCAAAGGTTATGAAGTTTACTACGAAAGGATAGGTATCTGGTTCGGGCTAAATCAGCAACATATAGAACATTGAGGTCTTTATTGATAAGTTTATTTGTGACAAAGCAAGGAGCGTTAAGGATTATTAACACACATGTGTCATCAGCAAACGTAGTGAGGACAGTACTAGGATGTGTAGGGATGTCAGCTGTATAAACCGTGTATAGGATAGGACCTAGGATACTTCCTTGAGGAACACCGGCAGATTGGATAAATAGGGAAGAATAAGATAAGTTATGATTGACTTTAAAGATTCTATTACTGAGATAGATGCGGATAATAAGAAAGTGCGTAGGAGGTACGAATACTCGAAGTTTGTACAGCAGTCCCTGGTACCAGATTCGGTCAAAAAAAAAAAAAAAAAAAAAAAAAAAAAAAAAAAAAAAAAAAAAAAAAAAAAAAATATATATATATATATATATATATATATATATATAAAACTCAGTTTTTCCCAAAATGGGAAAAAAGATAGATTATGGCTATGAATATTTATATCTTCTGCTTTTCAACAATCAAATTACTTAAATTAAATGAATAACCAATCATTATTCGAAATTTACAAAGTTTATAGATAACAGTGGTTTTGAACGTGTCTTTTTTCATTCAAACCAATATTGCTCCTAAATAGTAGGTCATAGCGCCAAATGGTATAATAAGAAAAATATCTTCATTAAATTTCTATTGAGGAAACTATACCAACTGAGTTAGAGCATGTCAAAATGAGTTTCAAATGTCACACTAATTAATATAGACCTTCAGCCTTAAGAAATATCCTGTCAAAAATAAATCAATAATCTGTTCAAGTTACATAAAATATTATTGACAATTCAATTTGTTCAGTTCTAATATTTATTTTCACAAGAAACTAGACCTGTACGCTAGCGTGTGTTATGCAAACAACACCCATGCCTTATCAGACTAAAAGGTTTCAGCCACTTTTCAGATTAATATGTTTGAGTGCAACTGACTAAGTGCTCAATATTCGATAAAAACGATAAATATAAGATCTTGTATTATTTTTTTATTTACCTATTGCTGAACATTACCTATATGGAAATGATTCGTGATAAAAAGCCCTTCTAATGTTTAATTTATATGTTTGTAGAACTAATATAGTAAATTTGAAGCTATTGTTAAGGATTGTTATTGAACAAATTAAACATTCAATAACTCCACCTTCCTTCTAAACAAATTCTAATTTAGCTGTGCTCAAATAGCCTATTAATTAACCCAGGTTGAGCCCATAGCCCATTGAGGCCGATGCAAATTATTTGCAATTCATTACTCCGACAAGAGGCTGGCTAATAAGGTAAATAATTAAAATTTAAATGTCCTAATTACGTCGGTGTAATGTACTATCGTTCTGCCTTAATAGAAATAGGTCAAGACATCTTCCCACTCTTAGAGCCCTCACAGAATTAACGTGGTATTTTGATTTAAAGAAACAATAATAAACAGAAAAAAAAAATATGATTTCCACTACTGACAATTATTAAAAAAAAAATCAGCTTCTCCATGATCGGGAAAAACGCCAGATCATAGATATGTCTTTTAATTTTTTTTTTTTTCTTTTATTGAAATTTACAACTGTACAATTTATATGCATCAAGTAAATGTGCTCACAACAATTACAATAAAATGTAAAAACTTGAAAAGAACTACTCATCAGTTGCACTTCAACTAAAATTCTACACTAGAAGGTCTCTGGGCCATCTTCTTTTTACTTCTTTCTTTTTTTACGACTCGGAGCATTATCGGGAATAGAGTGAGAAGCAAGTTGAGCGACTAGAGGATTAGCGTGGTTATGGAGTTTACTATGGAAGGATAGGTAACTGGTTTGGGCTAAATCAGCAACATATGGAACATTAAGATATTTATGGATAAGTTTATTGGTAACAAAGTAAGGGGCATTTAGCATTTAAGGTTTAGTTGAGCCCCAAAGCTCAACTCCGTATGTCCAAATAGGTCTGATAACTGTCATTTAAATGAGTCTTTTATAGTAAATAGGAAGTTTTGAATGTTTGTCTAGTAAATGTTGAAGATGTCGAAAACGACGGGCTGTTTCCTGTCGTTTTACTGATAATTCTAAAATATAAATTAGGAGTAGGAGACTTACTGTAATCAACTGCTTTACCCAATTTACATTTTAGAACTAAAAGGATCAAATTACTTAAATATAATGATTAATTAAATTAACAATCAATGATTATTTGAAGTAAACAAAGTTGAGAGAAAGTAGGGGTTACAAACATAATTTTGTCATTCAAACAAGTATAACTATAAATATGATCCCGGAGAGAAAAAAACATACAATATTCTCCATTATATTTCTGACGTTATGACGATAAAAAACAAACTATAAAAAAAATTATTAGCGAACCCATAGGTTCCATGCCGAAACCACCAATGCCTGAGCCTCCCCCCTCCCCCTCCCCCCAACAATACCCAAACCAGCCCTGATACCTGATGGTTCTATAATATTTTTTTAATCCAACTACTTTGCATTCTCATTTCAAAGGAGCTGTATTCACTGGATAATATATTCTAGGGCTTTATAAATTTCCCTTCCCTGTATGCTCTCATCCTTCTATTTTCTGAAAATTCTATACGAAAAGTTAATTTTAGAAAGCTTTTTTTCTCATCATCATTCTCTTCTTCATCTGGTCTGACCCTTATCACTAATAAAACTGCTATTCACTGCTGAACCGGAAACAATACGGTGAGTAATCAAGAACCTCAATTTCTCAATAGCGTTTGAATATTTTTTTTTCATTTTACGTTTGAATTTATGCTATTTAATAGGAATATTAAATAGCCAAGATAAGGAATAGGTCACTTTAGATTTCGTCTGTGTTAAGGAATGTGTGTCAGAAACCTACTTTATGATATCTAGATCTCTTTTCCGGATTCATAAGACCATATATTTATCTTACTATTTATTTGCATAAAATAATCTCTCTTTATTGTTGACGTGACAAAATTTGCAAATTAAAACCTTCGCTTCTGTGACAATGGAAAGAAGATTATTTAATTAAACATTTGTCATATAAAACATGACTTCGCTAACCACATATAATTCAATGACTGCAATATGTAACGGTAATAACAGGGAAAATTTGATAGACATATAACAAATTATACTTACTAAATAGCACCACACTATTTTTGAATTGTTTAACAAGAGACTAAGTTTCACGCCGATAGACTAACATGTAAACCTAAAAGATACATAACATTATACCGTAAAGATTGTTGACATATACTGCAATAAAGAACCATGTGTGGGGTTTTAAACTGCCCGTACATATAAAACGGTCGTATCATCTGATTTCTGATCAGCTTCAAAATAAACCATTCTCATTCATACAGATCATAGGTCATGTCTTCCTTTACATACCCGAATAATATTTATCAATTCCTATTTACTCATTCCATCGACTCGAAAAATTTGTTGATAAATACAGTGTTGTGTTAAATACTCCTGAAATAAATACCACCTAAATCTCACTCAGATTGTAATTGTGCGTGGACGTTTAACCGCTCCATCATATATTCGTGGGGTTCTTCGTATTGCTCAACCCCGAAATACTATTAAACGAATAATAGACAGCACAGACTCACATATTTTAAATTCAGGACACAACCCACCTATTTGACGTCACAGCATATAATTCCAGTCACTTGATATTGACCTAACTTGGTGCTTGCACCTATTTTTTATTTACTCATTTAGACTGATGGGGCAGGTTTCCCAGGACCAATATTCTAAGGGCGATACCAGTTTTCCCAATTCATTAATCACATTTCCTCACAACATTAGTACCCCGTTGGCCGGAATAACACAACATCCTAGATGGATTACATACAAAATCCGACTGAGGACACAAATTTCAAAATAATTTAGTTATTACAGGCCAAATCACCGATATAACTACCATATAACTAAATGTGATGAAAATTATATCTCAAAAAGTACGGTCATCTATTTCTAGCGTGGCGGAAAGCGGAACTTTCAATATCCAAAAGCTCTATAAATGTTAAAATCGACAAATGTTCCGTGTGTATGACAATGAATGCAAACTATCAATTAAAGAATAGAAAGAAAGGCCCTTTAAAGTTTCCAAAAGGAAACCTACTCAACAAAATCTGAGTAAATTATAAAAAATCCGTATACTGTTATCTCGAAGATTAATCAAAGAAAAAAAAAAGGAATCAGTAAGGCACGACATTTTTTGAGCAGCATTTTCTTCAAATACCCCACCCAGGATTTTTTTGGAAAAAGATAAAGAAGATGATGGGAAGACATGAAGACTACCAGCCAACCCTGCTAGTCACGGACTAGTAGAACAAAACCCCGGTATATTAACCGAGCAGTTTGCTGACTATTACTCAAATATTTACTCATCTCACCGCACAGCTGACAATAGAAACCGAAGGCAGACAGCATTAACGATCAAAAATGAAATAACTTATAATCTACCATTCACTAAAGAAGAATTACTTTCCCCTGTTTAAAAAGAATTGAAACCATCAACCTCCCCAGCGAGCAGATGAGGTACATAATGAAATGTTGAAAAATCTACCAAGGCAGTCAATGGATGCACTTCTTGCACTCTATAACCAGGTGTGGAGCACAGGGGACTTTCCTGAGGATATGGATGAGATCAATATATAATACCCATTTTAAAAACTGGAAAAAATAAGTTGTTTCCCTCGAGTTCCGTTACCGGCCCATCTCACTAACAAGGACTGCGTATGCAAGTTGCGAGAAAAGATGGTTTTGAAAAGGCTTAGTTGGATACTAGAAAAAAATCACTTACTATCGAACGCACAAAGTGGTTTTCAGAACAGGGCGCTCTACAGTAGAATCTCTCATAACAAATGGAGTATGAAATTCTGGGAAATAGCTCTATTGCTGTGAAAAAAAGAATGCATAGGCATGTATACTTCGACGTTTGAAACCAAAGCCTAGGACAACTTAAAAAACATCTCTAGTCCTACACAACATTGCCTACGGAGAATGTGATGAATTAGCAAGGGGTCGCCTTTGAGAAGCCATCATCATGTGGGTAACTTTCCTGACGAATATCAGAACATTTCAAGTTAGACTAGGTATGGCATCTGTCCTCCATAAAACGAATGTTCATGACTACCGGTTATTCCACAAGGTGTACTGGAAGTGTACTGATCTGTGCTCTGGTTTTGTCGATAGGCCATTAACAAAAATTACCACGCGAAAGTATTCCGATCACAAATTACAACTTTTTTATTTGTATATGATTTAGCTTTGTTATTAACATTTCAAAACGGAACAGTATAATGCAGATATTATTACAAAATTTGCCCTAAAACAAATGTTGGAAGTATGGTGTAGGCAATCGCGGGTTTGAAATTTCCTTCTTCCCCAGAAAAAAACTAAATGCCTACTTTTTTCAAAACGGAAGGACACCTACGACTCCGTTTCCCAGAGTTGGTCCTATAGGAAACACGAACTTACGTTTTCGATACAACAGGTTAACATTTCTAGGACTAGTTCTGGACTGGAACTTAACCTGGAATAGACCATATCCCATGTCTAAAAGAAGACGCACTCAACAGACTGAATATTCTTTAAAGTTCTGGGCTGGGACGCTCGTGGGGAGCAGATAGGTCAAGTGTAGGGGGAGACTTTAAGGTCTAATACAATTCGGAATAAAAGAGCCAAAACTTATACTATGGCCAGCTCTGTTATCACAGCCAATCAAAATCTTCTTTCAGCTCTAGATTCAGTACCATGCAGCTATTGTCTGTAACGGGAGCCTTCAGAACCAGTCTAGTAAATAGTTTATGTGTTGAAGCTGGCATAGCTCCTCTCGCTTTTGAGAAGACGTCAACTTGCCTGCGGATACATTGCGAGACTAAAACTCAACCCCAATAACCCCGCGTGGAAACCCATTTCCAACCAAAGAGAAGACGATTTATAGAAAACCAAAGACTACCTGCTCCGTTGGGTATTAGAGCTAGCAGATATATAGAAGAAAATCAGCTCCCTGCAACTTACAACCGATGAAATTTCATTACCCACCATGGACTCTAAAAATTACCTGCAATAAACTTAAAACTCCAAAAATTCGTTAAAATAACACTACAGACTTACCTATCTAGCAGAATTCCAAAAAATTAAAGAAAAAATAGTGATTAGAAATTATATATACACAGATGGTTCCAAATTACAGAATAATGTTGGATGTTCCTTTGTATCACACTCCAGCATATCAAATACAAAACTTCCCCTCTAACCAGTACCTTCACAAATAATCTCTCTTTATATTAGTTGACGTGACAAAATTTGCAAATTAAAACCTTTGCTTCTGTGACAATGGAAAGAAGATTATTTAAAAACGGAAATAATTGGCTCTTGGTATCAACGAAATGATGAGGCTGAGAGACCTATTCGCAACACGCTAAAAAAAAAAATTGCTAATTTTGTATAAAGCAATTTAAGATATAAATATAATTATTAAAACTTTTAATACCATTATCATCTTAAAAGGTATGCATTAGTATTATGTTGTGGTACAGTGTAACATAAAGATTAGCTCTGTCCTTTTCTTGAATTTGACTAAGCTGTCTCTTCATATGTTTGTCAATCGCATGTGCCGCCATCACAACACGTGTCATTGGAGGTAAAATTGCAGGATACACGGAAGAATAACCGAATATATGTTTTGTTTTTTTTAAATTGTGAACAATGAGGACAGTGAAGTTTTGTTGATGTTGGAAACCTAATAATTTCTGATGAGTATGTGTATGTTCCTTTTAATCTTAAATTTGATGGTGTTTAAATAGTAAAAAAAAGTCATTATTATTATTATTATTAGACACGATTTTGACCTAAGATAGATCACGCGGGTCTCTTTTGGTTCTTCTCTCGGACGTGCCCAAATAATCTTCATTTTCTCACCATGTTCTTTTTTTCCTACCTCCCGACCAAGTTCTTCCAGTCTTCTTAATTCTGTTCCCTGGTACTATTTCCTACTACAACCTAATTTCTGTCTAGTGCTGGTTTTGGGTTTGGTTTTGCATTTTCCAGTTCTTTCTTTACTTGAATACTCCATGCTATTGTTTCGAGGATTACTGTTGCATTCAGGATCTGATGGGTCAGTCTGTGTTCGAGTAGTCTGCGAATGTGTCCGTAGAATTTCAGTCTGCGTTTCCTGATGTCCGCTTTGATATAGTATTTGCTATAGCAAACAAAAGTCATTGCAATTTCAAACCGATATACTTTCAATGAATTTTTTTCAAGCAGTAGAGTTTGTGGAACAGTGTAACATAACGTGCTGTGCTGTACCTCCTTTGATAATATATATTTTTTTCTAGGTGTGTTACATCGAAAATAGTTCGAAACAGGGAAAGTAATACGGGCCTTGGTCTACACAATGCCAATGACATGAAAGAGGAAACAATAATATTATTTTATTATAAATTTGTTTATGCTTAATATCAATTACCAAAATTATGTTTTGGGACACAACTGAGGTTCAACGTTTCCTTTATTTTTCGTATTTAATTTCGTTTAGTCTACTGTTATAGTGTACCTAATGTAGTAATTGTGAACTCGTATGACTGAATTAATTTTTTTTTTACACTGTTCCCCACTTTGTTCGAGAAAATTAGGGTTTAGTTTCAATATATTTATTGTATCTCACTCTCTTTTCTTTTTTATGAGCTTATGTGATTATATGTAATGTTATGAGTATAGTACATAAATACTTGAATATAACAACTTTCCAGGACAACAGTTTGGTTACGTAGCTCAATATTAAAAATTTGCATTTCGAATAACTGAATCACCTATTTAAAACAACTTCATTTCTTGATATAAAACGATTCGAAAATCCAACCTAGAAAATGTTGTAGTCTTATTTAACTTTTATTCGTTAGGAATAGGGTAACAATATAAGAATGCAATTGAGGAATTAATTTTCTAATATTTTTCTATCTGAAAATAGTATTAAAAAAAAATGTAATTAATAGTTCAAGGCATTTCAAAAAATAAAATAAAATAATCATGAATGTATTTTATTAGGATTAAATAGCGATTTTAAGCTGAGATAGGAAGGGTATTACACTGGGTTATTCAATTGTCAAAGCGTTGAGCGTATAATTAGCGGAGAGGGCTAAGGACAAATTACTGCCCCCACAGGACGGCCGGATAGGAAATTATTTTTATTACGTTATTCCTATAGCCTCGGTGGGAAGGGAAGATCTTAATTGAAGGCCGGCAGGTGGGTGTTCAACTTTCGTCACCAGTTTTTATTCGAGAGTATTATTCAACATTAAGGTTAATACAAACATAGAAATATGTATTGACTTTACAAAACTTAAACATTTCGATCTGAAATTTTCCTTCCAGACACTAATACCCTTCCCCTGATTCTACAATGACCATTCGAGCCGTTTCAAACTTAAGTTATTGAGCACCTGTAACGGTTTTCGTAATTGAGCATCAGAAGCCAAACTTTGGTAAACAATATTAACCATGCGCCCGGTCATGTAAGTATTTGTTTTCTGTTTTATAGCCATTTTGTCTATAACTGAAGATAAACCTACTTATTTTACAAGAGCTGAAAGAACAATCTGACGAAGAAAAAGAAGCTAGAACATAAACATAGTCTGATTCCTCTAACCCTGAAGAAATTATGGATCATTCTAATCCGGAACATTATAGTAAAACCGAGCAGAAAGCTTATTCTGATAATAAATTAACCTTTGAAGGTAAGATGAAAAAAAAAATCGATGGAAAAATGATACCATGTGGGGACAGACTTTAGCAAACATATTTTTTTTTTAATAGAATTTTACAATTGTATCACAAATACATCTAGTAAATGAGCGGTTTTCAATGAAAAATAATGACATGCTGAAAACGTGTAGAGGAACAACCCAATGTTGGTACTCTAATGAGATGTTTACAAGAGAAGAAGATCCCGAGGCCATCTTCTTTTCAGAAGCCTCGGAGGATAGCAAGGAATGGAATGGGAAGCGAGTTGTGCAACAAGTGGATTTGGATGAGGAGTGAGTTTATTATGAAAGGAGAGGAATCTGGTTCGTGCCAAATCAGCAACACATTGGATATTAAGATCATTGTGGATCAGTTCATTTGTAACAAAGTAAGGAGCATCTAGGATTTTTGGAAGGATTTTGGATTGGAGTGATTGGATGCAGGAAGAATTCGATAGTTTGGTGGATCCCCATAACTCTATATCGTAAGTCCAAATAGGTCTGATAATCGCCATATAGATTTTTTGAAGTGAATCAGGAGACTTGAAAGTATGTGTTGTAGTTAGTGTGGGAGCATTCTTAGCTAAGAAACAACCTAAAATAATGTCAGGAAGAAGTACCGATGAGTACAGGTCCCATATATATTTTAAATATCTTACTTTTTTTTTTCTGCACATTCGCTAATTGTATTCAATTTGAAGACAGGTGTGAATCAATTAATTAATTTAAAAAATAAAATAATACTGCTGGACAAAATTCGTGCCTTTATTTTCTCATTCGTTTTTCTTAGATATTGTGGACCTTGCATTAATAAACTGCTCTACCTACTCTTATAAATACAGAAAAAAAATTTCTTTATTAAATCTCCAGTTTATAATAGTTATTAGAAAATAAGATTAATTAATTATTTTAGTACCTAATATCATATTTGGTCTTTTAGACTAGTGACTAAGTTGTTAGTATTGTAAAAGTTGTATTCAGTAGAAGTGGGAGTTCATGATAAATGACGAGTTCTCGGAAAATAGATAAATAAAAGTACATTTGTCGATTGCTTTTACCAGTAGCGTTGGATACATCAAACCAGACAAGTATTGGCTACAAGTTGAAGTGAGACGTCAGTTGTCAGTCATCTGTGAAATGCGCGACTGACACACCCTCTTGAAATAACACTGCATTCAGCAATACGTTACACTTCGTTATATTTTCCCTTTTATATTAAAGTGTTATTCATCGTTACTTTTTTGTTTTAAGTTAGTTACTCAAACTTTTTTTATTTAAAATTCTAATAATTAAATATAAAAAATAATATATTCCAAGCTAGTATAAATATGGGAAGCCTGACTATACTTCTGGTGTTTGAAATTCTTAAACTCATGAATTATTATTTTTATTTATTTTATTTTATTTTAATTTTTTTGGCCAACTGGAGAACACTTGTCAATTTCAATTCCTTCTGTCTTGCTGTTTACTTTCCCTCCAATATTCTTTTATACTTTCACCATGTCTTTTTTTTTCTTCGGACCAGACACTTATTGCTTGTACCTATTCATGTTTAACACTTCCTTTCTGAAGGTTTCACTCTTTTCTGCATTTTTTGCTTTTATAAAGCATCTTTTTTAGTTACAGAAAAATGTTATCTAATTGGTGTTTTTTTTAGATCTGAACTCACTCATTCTACAGTCCTTGTCACAATGTCCCATTAACATTTATCGGAATTAGGGAAAAGAAAGTCTAAAACGAATTCTAATATTTCTATAAACTAATATTTTTTTTTATTTTTTAAATTTCGATTCGGCCAGCTAGGGACCACGTCATTTCAACTGTTTCTTACTGCATCGAGTATTAACATCTACTCAGAACTTGCTAATTCGTTCTCGAATCTGTTGCTTCCTTTCTTCGGTCTACTCCTTGCCTGTTGGAAGCTTAGGCCTTTCTTGGAAACATCGGTGTGCTGTTGGTTTCTGCTTAGTGAAGACATTTTCTAAATATTGTCGCTAGTAATTTTTTTAAATTTTTTTTTAGATAAACTACAGAAAACAATTTACTAAGCAAATCATCATATTCATATGAACAATTTAATATTTGTCTCATTTCGATATCCATTTAAATATACTGCCATGTGGAAAGAAGAGCGCCTTAACGCTTTCTAAAATAAATTATTTCGTAGAATGTTTAGCCCCAAAAAGGCAGTGCAGAAGTTAGAAAGTCCCACAATGCGAAATTAGTCCGGTAAATGTAGTTGAGGTAATGGCAACGCGACTGAAATGGGCATGCAATGTCGTTGGGTTTAATAATAATCGAATTTCCAAAAAGGTGTTGGATCGTCGAGTAAACGGTCCTGAGGATTTTAATTTATTTATTTTTTTATACATCCTTCACCTTTATATTCTTTTGTATCATTGGATAAATATAACGCTGAATTTTATAGTATCATTTCAATTCTTGTTTGTTTGTTGGGGCTTAACATCCTTATGTACTAAACAAGGACCAGGAAGGACGGGCTATCCTGCTGGTTACCAATATTTTCTAGCCAGAATGAGTAGGTCAAGATTTAACCAGTGGATCTATCACAAAATGAGTTTTAACCCGCACAGGAGGGATTCGAACCCACAAACTTCTGTATCGGGCCCCTAAGACACTCCCCACATTGCCTTTTTTTCTTTGTTTGCTGTCCAAGCGATATGTTTATAATAATGAAAAACAATATTTATTATCCCCCTAAGAGTTGTATCAAGTTAATAATTATGATACCATTATATAATTATGACAATTAAAAATAATAATCTTCAATAATTTATACAAATTACATACAAACATAGTAACATTCGCACATATAAGTAAGTCATGCAAATCAATGTCTCGAAATAAGATCCTTATTATATTTAAATTTTTTAATTTCTAATATTCTGGAAATATGATGGTTGAGGAGATGGATATACAAATGGTATTTTAAAGAAATAAATTCTGCGACGGTATAGAAATTGGTATGCTAAGTTCTTGTATTGAAGAGGTGGATAGAGAGACGCAGTATATATAAGTGGGATTTTTAGTTTTTAGGGTTTAGAATATTAATGTTCCAAGGAAGTGTTGCTATCGGTAATGAGGATAAAGTAACCAGTGTCCATTACAGCAGCAGATGTGTGAACGTCCGAGAACCCCGAAAATGTATCTTACTAAACAACTCCTTAGTCTCTTTAGTCTTATATCGAGCTCACCAGAACGTCCTACACATTCTAAGGATTCATAGTCAAAGTAGAGTATAATGAGGGAGGATGATAGGAGTTGGTGGATAGTTCTTGGGAATGAATCTCGTAATCATAGATACTGATTATGGATAGAGATAGCGTTCAGATATGGATCAAGAGTTAAACCAAGATTTTTGACTGAGTTTGATGAATGAATAGGGTAGATAAATGATTATGGACAGTAGTTCAATTATAGGAGAGCAGCTCTGGGTAGACATAGATGACCTTCTTCTCCATTCTTAGTCGAAATGAAGAAAATATTTTCCCTAATTTTTACGCTATTTAAAGAACTACCAGTGCAGTCCCAATATCTAAGTAATATTTAAGTAGATAATAAAATATAGATGATAAAATAATCATTTCTGTGATGCAGATTTGCAGATTTATTTTATTCTCATTCAAATACTCCCACAAATTAATTAATATGATATTAATTACTAATATAGTAAAATTTCTATAACTATACATTAGTAATAAAATAGTTACTTGAAGTAAATTGTGTTCTGGAGTACCCGATAATTAAACGATTTATTTTTTTTTTTATAAATTAATAACATCAAGTATAAAAATTTTACTTTTACCTTTAGTATCCAATCCTTACAATCCAAAATCCTTCGAAAAATCCTAAATGCCCCTTACTTTGTCACCAATAAGCTTATCCATAAAGACCTTAATGTTTCATATGTTGCTGAGTTAGCCCAAACCAGATACCTATCCTTTCACAGTAAGCTCCATAACCGCTCAAATCCATTAGTTTCTCAACTTGTTTCCCACTCCATTCCCGATAATCCTCCGAGGCGTCTGAAAAGAAGATGGTCTAGAGATCTTCTAGTGTATAATTTGTGCTACTCATGATTAATTCTTTTCAAGTTATTACATGTCATTGTAATCGTTATCAGCTCATTTACATATTTGTAACTTTTACCTTTTACGTTTTATATAAATATATTTATTTTACTTTAAAAAGTTTATAATGTTCTACTAGAAGTTGTATAAATAATAGGTATATTAACATAAACAATTCCGATGGCTCCTTCACTAAATAGAATCCCCTAGACATTGACAAGATTGGATTTAATCCTTCCAACTTGGACTATCCGGAATACGATTTATCCAACATTGTAGTGATCAGCTAACTTTACAAGCCTGTTTCGATCCCTGGGACATTAATTTTATTTATCCCTCGTGGATCTCTCATCCGTCTGCATGACAGTAAGTAAAAATATAAGTTAGATGTTTTATAGCCTATATGAGATTGTAATGCTAATTCTGTATCTTTTGTTTTAGGATATAAACCATTTATCCATTTATATATTACACGGAAAAACAAAAAATCCATTTACTTGTACTTAGGAATACCACTAAGTTTGGAAATACCCCATTAATCCTCATCCCTAATCTTTTTCTCCAAATTTCCTCAGTTCAGTTGTGTACTAGAATTATTATAATTTAGTAGTAGATACCAATAGCATATCCACCAGTAACATTGTAAGTAGTTTCCTACTCCTTCATATTTTATATATTCTAACGCGTTTTTATATATTTATATTGTTTCTAGCTTTATTTTTGAAATAGCCTATGTGACCTTTATGATTACATTGTAACCAATTATTTACTGTAGGGCATGATTATGAGAATATAGCCTTGAAACTTCGCCAAAATAAGTTATTTTATTGACTGAACCTCGAAAACCATACTAAACATTTAATAGTAACAGTTAAGAAAACATATCTATATACTAGCATCCCCAGTCGCGTCTATGCCCGCTCTCATAAGTAAAGAACTAGGCAATTTTAACTAATAATTGATGTTTTAATTCTTTCTCAACAAACGTCTTGTATTTTAGCACGCATTTGATAAGCATTACTTTCTCAATAATATTTTCACGCATAGCTGTAATTTTTAACCTGATTTAAATTGCACTGATTAGGCGCTTGAAGATAATTTAAAAGCATAATTAGACATCCAATTTTTAATTTTAATCTATGAGTTGGTAATCCAGATGGACAGAGACTAAACTCTTGCGGATAATGAACTGCATTATCAATGCTTACAACTAAAGGCCCATGAATGATATTTTTACAAACAATATTAAAAAGAAATGGATCTACATATTGATTCGGTAATAATTTTTATTATTAACATTTTGGTCGATTTTTAAACTTCATTGGGTTCACTTCATGTCCTAACAACTATCTATATTTTTTTAAATAACAATTTAATAAATTATATGAACATTTTATTATCAATGTCAAGCTCTGTATAACAGAAACCTCCCAAGTAAAATGGTGGTATTATTGTTAATTTTCATAACTAACTAATGAAAAATCATTAGATTTTATTATTGCTAAACCATCCTGAATCTGTTAAGATGATGTAGTCAAAATTTGGTGGAGATTGGTTCAGTAGTTTTCTCTATATCTCTCATAATATAGGACACTCAGATTTGATCTCATAATTTTGTTGAATACGTTATGAAACGGCACAGAAAAAAAAACTTTGATGATGCATTTTGATAAATATATACCTTCCTGTCTGGAAGGAATGCGGAATAGATTAAAAAAAAAATATTCCTATCTACTATATATTTGTCAAATACCACTCACTCATTTAACACGAAATCTCACAAACCACCGAACGGATTGGAATGAAATTCGATATGTAGCTTCCTCTGAGGCCATAGGTGCTCACTAAAAAATCGTCCTGGATCGTGGCTAATTCGCGAAAAATGCGATTACAATTTTTATTGGGTGAATAATAATAGATTAATTGTCATATGGTATAAGGAGATACGCTAAGTTAAAAAATAGGTTAGATGTTTAAGCCGCACACTTTGGCCACATATTAAGTCCCTTATAGTTGTAAACAAACAGAAAGATCTACAAGATTTCCAGGTGGTTATCAGTGCTGACAAGAAGCCTTCAAATGTTCACTGAAGACGTTACAATACTCCTACCGCTAACGAAGTTGCTGTCTTGATTGTTGGCCAGGTGTTGAAAAGCGAGACATTGTTCCCTTCAGTATGGTATCATGTTCTACCATGGAGAAGATAGGTACAGAATTAACATCCCTCATCGTGACCCAAACACCAATACACTACTTAAGAAAACTGTGTCTGCAGCTGATTTTTACGCCTAAATGTTGATGGAACCTTCTTTACTTTAATTTCGTAATCTCCTCAACCAATTTATGCTTGATATGTACGCAAAAATAGAAACAGAAAGACTAAACTTTATTCGAAAAAATCAAAAAAGTTAAGAAGTTGAAACTATATTCACTTAAAGTATGCCCTAAGAAAAGCTGATCAAAATAATATAAAATTACCTTTTGCAAATTGTCAAACTTACTTATTGAAATTATTCTAAGAATCGAATTCTTTAGGTTTATTTAAGTAATAATAATTATCAACGTTAAGCTTAACTTTTACTTATTTAAGTTGTCCTTAACTCTAATGATATTAAACCGTAGCGGAGCAGGGTACTTTCAGCTAGTAACTGATATATCCCAAATTCAACTTCTTTGTTATTTATTGGATTGTTTTAATTCCTTCTATGCCTAACATGAATAGGGCCGTTTGCTGTAAAAGAGAGAGAAATTAGAAGAACATCCCTTGTCAGAAAACCTGATAAAAATAAAGAATAAAGTTTTTAAAAAATGTGTTAATTTCTTATTTTTTCTTTATTTTATAATTTTTTGTTAGTAATTAATAAAAATTATTCATTTGGGGCAGATTTCGTGTAAATAACTTATAAATAAATCATAAATTAAAAAGAATAACGTATTTAACAAAATCATTAGACCAAATCTGAGAGTCCGGTTGTTTTAGCCGTTGAGTGTATATATTTAATATAAATGTATATTTTTAAATCTATAAAACTGGAATTAGGTCTTTTCAAACGTATAAGCCCGGCTAATCCTGGTTGAACTTCCTGGATATTAATGTTTTAAGGGAGAGGGTTATCAGGTGCCTCCTGCCTCCTTTAATCATTTTGAATTACTTCCCTATGCAGGTGGCTTCCTATGGAAGATGGTACTGTGTAGGTGTGTAGTGTATCCTTGTGGTGGGTGTATGGGGTGTACCGAATTCGTTAGGCCACGATGCCTGCGCACATCAAGTATCCTATGTGGCTTACTGTTGTATTCTTTAATAACTACTGATTAAACATTGTGAAAACAAAAGTAAAAATCCTCATCAAAACGTGCTACGTCACGGCGTCAAGGAAAGGGAAGCCATAAAGAGGACAAGAATAATTTATAAAAATATGAACAAGGAAAAAAAAACTAGTGCAAAAGGTCTTCGATAAAACATATTCCTTTTTTCAGAATATTGAACATTATTTTCCCTAAAACTACTGATATATGCTATGATATATGGATCCGAGACCTGGACGATTATTACGGAGACTAAAGAGCAAGAGCTGTTAATATTTGAACGCTTGGTTCTGAGAAGAATATATGGCGAGTGGTGACGTCGGAAAAATCAAGATGCCTAGGATAGATACAAAGAACTCGATGCCGTCGAGTTTATAAAGTTAGGCCGACTCAAGTGGGCAGGTCATATGGCAATGATGACTGACGACATGGACCCCAAGAAACTTCTTACGAGAGCCTACATATTAGCCGAAAGATCGGAAGACCGAAGCTGCGATGGAGGGACTGCGAGGACAATGCCATGACCTTGATGTTGGAAACTGGATGGCAGTATCATAAGACAGAGGTGCATGGCGATTGGTGTTTGTGGAGGCCATGACTTGCTAGTGGGTTGTAGAAGATAGACATATAACAAGATAGACTGATATGTATATATTTTTTAAAATACAAATCTTATTATATCATTAATTAAAAAAAAGTAATTACCAAATAAAAAAAAGAATACAAAAAGCATAATAAATTTGTAGACCAAATAATAATTACAAACAATTTTTAACATATAAACTCCCCCTTAAAAGTATTGCGACACCCCCAATTCTCGAGATTTTCCTGGTTTTTACCTTAATCCATACTTGGTTTATATTCATGTAATTATTTTTTATCAAACGTGAGAGATTCAGGATTAAACACATATATGTTTTCCCTGTTAATGACAAACCATGGAATTTTACATTATTTTTTTCAAATTTCCTTCAGCCCATGTTCATCAACGTTATTCATCAATAAATTCATCGTTATTTGCAAGTATTCCAAGCTAGTGGAAGCAGTCATACAATATAAATTTAAAATTTGAAAGTTAGAATTGTAAAAATGAAAAAGCAGACGACCTCGCCCTGTTGGCGAAATGGGAGGAAGAGGCGATCGCACAAGTGAAAGCTCTCTCGGAAAAAGCGAGGAAAACTAGTCTGCAGATATCTTTCGAAAAGATGGAGCTCATTACTATAGACTCGGGCTTTACCAGAATAGGGTCTAGACCAAGTATGGATCAATAAAGGTAACCAAAAGTTTTAAATACCTGGGGGAAATCATAAACAGCAGTGCATCCGAAAAGGAAAGCTTCAGGGAAAGAGTCACAAAACTGGAAAGACTGAGTTTCCACCAGCAACCTTTACAACAATAAGAACCTGTCAACTAAGGCCAAAGTAAGACACTACAACACAGTCGTCAAACCGGTGATTCTCTACGAGACGGAGACCTCGTGCCTCCCCAGTCTAGAAAAGCTCCTGGAAATTGAGAGGAGGATCCTGAGAAGGATACATTGGCCCAAAAGGACACCAGAGGGTTACAGGTTGAAATCAAACAAAGAAATTTACAAGGATACAACGGGTCTGGAGTCGGACATCAGAATAAGGAGGTTAAGGTTTTATGGGCACATGGTGAGGATGAGCCCCGAAAGGATGAACCACCAGATCTTCGAGAAGATCCGTGGTTATAAAGTCTCGACTGGGTACCTCAGGCAACTGTGAAGTGATCTGAACCAGATAGGTCTGGGAGACCAGGACTGCCTCGATAGGGACGAGTACAGGAAGACACTGGCAGGGGCGAGGGTTCTTGTGGAGAGGAAACATCCCGGGAGGGGTCGCGCATGGACTGAGGAGAGAAAGCTCAAGCATTCGGAGTTCATGAAAAACATGTGGAAGAAGAAGAAAAAGAAGAAGAAGCAGGCGAAGAGCAAAGAACAAGTGCTGGCATGATATTCGCGTGGTCCCAGGAGCCGTTCCGTGAAGAAAAAAAAAATGATAATTTTAAAAAGTAATTTTTCTATCTTTTTTGTTTATTGGAATAAATATTGTAATTTATTTTGATAAAAATTGTTTATGTCTAGTTTAGGAATGTTTATTATAGCCTTTGGTTTTTATAAAATCAAATATTTCAAAGTGTTGTGATACTTTTGACGGGGAGTTAAGTAAATACTCCAGGGCTTGGTGGTCGAGTGCCTTAGGACGAGTAGAGAAGCACGTGGATTCGAATCCCACCTGGGTGGGTTAAAATTTATTTCATGGTGAACTCAAAAAATAAATCAATCTTTCTATCCTGGTAAGAATAGGCTATAGAACACAGAACATATTGCAGCCTACCCTTCTTGGCCTGTATTTAAGGACGCTAAGCCCTAAGAAACAACAATTAGATACTTTAGTCAGTTGAATACTTTTTATTTCAGTTGATTTGAAAACTTGTATTCTTTATTCACATGTTTTCCTGATGAAATAAAAATCAATCTTGCATCTTTTAAGTGTTATTAATTATATTTTTCGAACGTCTATAAATATAAAGTTTATTTCTTCATATAAAACAATATAAATGACAATGCTAAGATGAAACTATCAACAAACGTTTGTTTACGTTGATCCGGAGACTCCCCAACGAGACAAAGCTTCTTCATTTCCCTTTGGCCTAGAAGTGTGGAAACTTTTACCAGCTTATTTATGCGCTCCCATCAACTTCCACCAACTTTGTTTAGTTCTTCAGCTCAATGTTTATCCACTAGGGTGAATTATTCTTAGTTTCCTTTCAAAGTTAATCCACAATTGATGGCAGTATTTAGTTTCAAATTAATGACAAACTTATTTTGTTTCAAATTTATCATCCACACCTGTAAAAAGATTGACTGAATTTTTAAGTTTTATTTGACTACTTGAGCACCGAATTCCCAACCTCCTAAGAATAATTTCTAGAATACTTATAATCTTCGAATCATAATCATACCCATGTTTTTATATAAACACGAATTATTACATAAAAACGTTTAAAATAGTCAATATTTTGGTATACATAGCTTGTAGGGTAAATGAGACAGTTATTGAGCCCTTCAATAATTAATGACACACTACTTTTCAAGTTTGAAAAATAGGCTTTTGCAAATAAAAAAAAAATTAATAAAAACAAAGAAATAAAATATGTAAATTTCTTTCAAATCGTAAAAGCCAGCTGTATTAAATGATTTTCAGTTATACTAGCATACCAAAAGGATATCCAAAAGATGTCAATAACTTATTTTGCCTTTCCATTATAAAACATCTAACTTGTGATATAAAATTATTCACTAAAGAAAAAAATAAAAACAAATAGTCATATTTTATTATTGGGAGTTACTAAACGTTTCCACCATTAGCGGGTAAACAAGGAGAAGGAATGGGTCTGTTTACGTTTTTTCCTATATATCTCGGGAAAGTACTATATATATTAACTTGATAGTCTACAACAAACATTATATTATTTTTTTAAATAATCAATATTTTATACAAGATAGTGGATTATTGAAATCTGAATGTTCTAAGATGGGTATATATTTGGCCTGTGAATATACAAATTTAATATACTATTTTTAAATTTCAACTGAAAATTCACCGTCACATATCTCTCAAACTGCTGGCTTTAAAAATATGTAAGATCCTTATTGGATATTTTGCATTATTTAAATTTGTATACAGTGTTAGTTTTTTAATGTTATTAGTTCCCAGGATATGTCGGAAAAATCGTAAAAAGATAAATGAAAATCGCTCTCCTCTCCTTGGGGACTATACTGAAATCATAAACTATATGATTATGTGCTATTTTGAGCCTTCGTCTATTTGGTGTATCGAGATGAATTTTATTGGTATATCTTTGAATTTTCGACTTCTAAGGTTGTGGCTGGTTAAGGATACATTTAAAAATAAAATAAAATTAATCTATAATTCAATTAAAATAAATAAAGTGGAATAATTAAATTAAAGTTAAAATAATTAAATTAGTTAGAATAGTTAAAATTAATTAAACATAATGAAATCAGTCGGATACATTCTCTGTATTATTTATTAAACAACGGTAATATGAGGAAGAAATTCCATTTACTTTTGATAAAGTTGATAATTTCTTTCAAATTAAATCATTTAAAATAATAATTGCTTTTGATAATCTACCATTATCAACCAGGTGTCCGCAATCCAATTATATTTATTGTTACAGTGTGTTATTACATTTCCCATTTGTTATCTGACGATGACTTTAATCACTTATTGTTAGTTAAATACATATTTTAGATATTAAATCATCCGAGAGATTCTTTCGAGGTCATAACAGTTTTTAAGGGAAATAAATAAAAAATAATGGGCGAGGACAACAAATATTACAAAAGACATAACAAGATACCTAATAAATATGATTTATATCTTATACTCAAGTAATAAAGCAGAGAGGAGCGCTGGAATCTCTTTGGGTCTGGCATGCCCTTCCATAGTGAGGGGAAAGGCTGGGTTTTATTTTATATCTTCTATAATTAGCGTTTTTCTTCATAATTTTTATCTACTTTCACTGCAGATATGGTACACAAAAGTTGATTACCATCCATATAATTTTTTTACGCTTGAGTGAGGCAGCTTGTAATACTTATTCAATAAAACAGTTTGATAGTCTCTTTCATAATCTCGATTTTAGAAAAAGTTCTTTTAATTAAAAAACAAGGTAAAACTATTTAATTTGCTTGGATTAGGGCGTGGCCTCCAAAATTACAGGTATTAAGGCCGTGCAGCAGTCGATAGCTTTGCCAAAGAAGCAACAAAAAAAAACAGATTTAAAATACCATGTATCATTTTCAGATATATTTCAGGAATTAAAAGTTTCCATGAAGATGGATTGGCTAGAAAGTTATGTAAAAGAAGATGCGGAGTTGTTTTATAAATCTCACTACCTAACGGTTTCAATAGAGCCATGGTTTGGTGATGCTCCCAGATCATGGATAAGATCAATGTATGGAATGAGAGTTAATCATGCTATCTCTGGTACATACTTATGTAAGATTAAAAGAAAGGATACGGATTATTGTGAATTGTGCGAAGTTAAGTTAAGAAACATATAATAATGTCATGCATTTAATGAATGGGTCCGTCGAAAAACGTTCTAATCGACAAAATTTCCGAAGTTGCGATTTTAAATGTATAATAAATAGTACATCATAGTATGATATAGTAATCCATTATGTTATTATACATGTAAATATAACAAATTAAAAGGTGAAAAAAAAAATCTGACTTACAAAACTAACAATAACTTTAGATTATGATCTTCTTCCACTGATTACTCAAAATTTTGTTTTCCGCTTAGAACGTTTTTCGCTGGACCCATTCAAATATTCTGCCGAGCAGTATCATTCTATAAATAAAATAAAAAATATAATAAATAAATACAACCCTTCTTATTTTGAGATAATATCAAGCTCAAATACTGTACTAGAAGCGCTAGGCTATTTTATAAAATCCACTAGTATTAAATTATAAAAAAGCATAGACGTTTCATTGATACGGTAAAAAAACTATAATTTTTAATAAATATTATTTTGAAGTTTGCCAATAGCGTCTAGCTAAAGCTTAAATATATAATAACTAAATAAAAAAAGAAAATCTTTTTTTCTTTTCTTCGATTTCCCGATAATTGAGAATTAAAAACACCAACGAGGGAAGTGCCATTGTATGTTCTGGAAATGTGTATACGTCTAACTTACAGGTAACAGCAAAAGCCTTTTTTAGAATACTAAAGTTTTAATTTAGATAGCTTTGGCTGCCTGGCTAAATTTGAATGATGCAAACATTAAAATACAATTTCCAGAGGGAAACCGGATTAAATATTTATTGAAGGAGATAGGAAATAGTTTTAAATGTTTAAATATTTACTTCTTAGCTTGAGTTCGTTCCAGTTTCAATAAATACAAAAATAGGTCCTCTCCGATTCTAAATCTGGAACAGTGTAAATTATTTATGCGCATTGCGACCTTTAAAACAATTCAAATAAAAACAGGTCTTGAATCTTTTAAATTAATTAAGATCTATTTTAAAATTTTACTTCATCAATTATTCTGAAAAAAAAAAAAAAAAATTATTCGTCATCCTCACGAGCAATATGTTTTTATTTAAATATTAGCTAAGTTCTCGTGTATTTATCCTTTACTTCCAGTTTAATTTAAAACTGATCACGTTATTTGAACATATGAACAAAATTTAAAATAAATTATTATATTTTGGCATTTAATTAGGCAGAAATATGACAATTTGAAAATAAATTAAAATCTGTTAGGACAAAATCATACAAGATCTATCAGCTATTAGTATTATGTGGAGTCTCCCACTACGACTCATACTCATGATTTATATATGTATTTTAATGCCGGCCTTAGTGTATGGAGCACCGACGCACACTGGGGCCATCTCCTGAGTAACTCCGCTCAAAACCCTATTTTTCATTTTTGGTAAATTGACTATTGCTTGTGGCTAAAATAATCTACATAATGTGGCAAATCAACTAGGGAACAATACGCGTTCCGGTATTGAACTTGAACAATACCGTTCAAGTTAGGGTATATAATGTAAAATACTAATAAATAAAATCTTAAGGTTGAAAATATATCATTAAAGCTGAAAAAAAAAAAATCTTTGAATTTAATTAATTCAATTTAACGCAAGGGAATTGCAAAACTGCCTTTGTGATATGATAATAGAAGTTTTTGTAAAAAAAGATGTGAACGCAAAAGTGCAATTCCCTTTCGCAAAATTATAATATTGAAAATTTTTAATTTAGTGAAAGGTCCGCAACAAATATTTTAAGGCTTAGAGGGAACAATGTGAAGGAACGTTGATCTAAGAATCACTTGCAATTGAGAGACCCTTGAGCAAACCGATACCAACTGCTACCTGGGAACAATGATCTATAATTATGGAAGAATAGACCAGGAGGTTATGAATAGAGTCCAAAAGGTCAACGGAATATTCTACCAACTATCTATGACACATATTGGAAAACAGTTGGAGTTGAGCAGGAAAGCAAAGATTCTGCTAGTCAAATCAGTTTTTCTCCCAGTACTACTGTATGGATCGGAAAGCTGGACAATCTTGGACCGCCATGCTAGCAGGATAGTATCTGCGGGAATGAGATTCCTACGGAAAATATTAGGAAAAACCAGGCGAGACCGAATAAGGAATAAAAAGGGTCCGAGATGAACTAGGAGTTAGATCCGTTCTGGATACGATCAAGGAAAGACAATTGAAGTGGTTTGGTCATGTTAACAGAATGGGAGATGACCGTAAGGCCAGATGGCTATTAGAAGCAAGACCGGGAGGAAGGCGTCCTCAAGGCAGGCCAAGGGTCGTGTATGCAGACTTGATTGAGAGAATTGGCACAGCAAGAAGAAGCACCATGCCGGAGATGAGAAGGCTTACACAGGACAGGGACCGTTGGACAAGATGGTCAGAGGATGCTACTCCACGCTTAACAGCACTCAGGAGATGGTGAGAGAAGAAGAAGAAGAAGGGAACAATTTAGTAGGAAAACTTCTAGAATTCATAATATTAAAGACGTTTTTAATCTGCACTTAATACTCTCGATATGACAATATAAAACACGAAATCATTCGACCCCGAAGTTTGTGACGTGTTAACAATGGACTTGGACCATCCATCTTAGACGTTATCTACATTTGACATTACATGTCAATTATAACAACATAACAACATAACATCTAGCTTCATATTACGGATGCGGATAATTCTAATTATATAACAAATTTAAAAACATTAGGTAAAACCAAAATTAAATAGTTATTCATTAATTATAATCCTGAAAATATAATTGATACTTAAAATATGGCAAATGCTTATTGTTTATATCTTATTGTTTTTTCTATAGATATTGTGCGAAATATGTGTACCTATAATATTTTATTATTTTTATACTATAGGTAAATTGTATTACTCTAATGTATTTATTTAATTGTTCAATATATAGTTCTATAAATATTGTTTATCGTGACGATAATTCTATCAAAGAAATTTTTGTATTAAATATATAATATAAGAACATTATTAAAAATAATGCATGTTATTAAATTAAAATTTATTATAAAATAAAAATTATGCCTTTTTAACTGAATAAAAAGTTTATCTTTTAGTGTATTCTATAAAATAAATTTATAAAACGAAAAAAACGTCTCTTGGAGTTTAGAGCGCGAGCGCCCTATGTAAGGCCCCTGTGTTCGACGTTCCTTCATCTAGCAAAAACTAACCATTTAATCAGAACAAATGTAATACCGATTCGCTTTAAAAATTGATAAAAGCCTTTGTTTATTGAATAATGAATATTGGCATTTATTCTAAATGAAAATATTTGTTCGTTTTACGTATTTATAGTTCAAAATTTGAATTTATTACATCTATCAAAACTTTGGTTAAATATTATTATAATTTTAAATAGGATATTGTACTAAATATTGTAGTTTTTTTTATTGCATATTTAATCTTTTTTTTTTTTAAGATGATAAATCCGGCCCTGAGATGTTATCGATTTGCACTTTACCTAATTTGTTCCTTTATTAATAGCACAGAGATTACATCAAAGGATTTCCTGTTTCTTCAAACTATAATATTAAAATGTGATAGAAACTTTTTCCCTGAGGTTTGATACAGCGAGTTTTCCCTTTGCTTACGTGATCAATAGTAAAATCGTTAATAATAAATAAAAAGAAAAAGGTCAATCATAAAAAGTTTGTCTTTTAACTAATTAATGAAGTTCTTTAAAAAGAATTGATTTCAACTTCTTAAGAACTGACGAGAATATGAGCACAAAGGCACGTGCTTCTCAGTATTTTTTTTTTTTTTTTCGTTAAAAACTGATCAAACTAAATAATGCAGAAACATTTTTTATATTATTTGTATGATCTAAAACACTTATGTGGAATTTCAAAGTTTTTCTCAACTTAAAAGTGAACTAACCCTTATTTTTATTACAAAATTAGGTTTAATAATGGATCTCATTTAACTAAAAAAACTAACATTTACTATTCAAGGTTAAAATATTTACCCCATTTGGGCACAGCTCTTGTAAAAAAAGATTTGAATCTTAACCCTATTCCCAGCGTGTCGTCAAAGTCAGTACAACTTACAGCTATTTCAGTCTGCTCCAACCCAAGGAAACTTATATATAGCCCCTTTCTACTACGTTTCAAGAAATAAAGTATTCTTGGACGAACTCATAGCTCTATTTATATTACTGGGTAACCAACGATTTATTGAAGCAAAGTCCTAAGGTATTATACTCCGTGCAGTGCAAATATACTAAACAATTGACTAAATGTTATATACAAAGTAGGAAAACTTTGAAATAAAGTGGAATATAAATTGTACAAATAGTTATTGATAGGACTCCAGGAATGCAAGATCACAAAATAATAAAATTGAATACTTAGATGGTTAGCAAGTGCCACTTTGGAAAAGAATGAAGTATTCAAATACAGGTATGTTTTAACGGATTATGCTTGTCTGATATGAGGAGGAATAGAACTTCAGAGGATGGTTAAGCGGAAGAGGAGGAACCAATAAAATGAAGAAGGTCTACGGAATAGGAGAAAAATATAATATAGATAAACTTATTGTAGAAAAACATCGTACCAACTTATTGGGATAAATAAGATATGTTGTCTTCGACTGACTTACAAGATAGTCTGTCAAGAAGTAAACTCTTTCAATAAAAAAAATTGCAAAGAATTTATAAAAAATCTAAATACAAGTATTTTGGAACGAGACGAGGCGCAAGTACTCAAACCCTAAAACAGCTGACATTGTCTTAGACGCACAGTTGGGAAATCACCAGTGATGATATTGCGGCTTTATTTGCTAAAAGTGCCAAATTATTTCAAGTTAGATTAACTATTATGCTTCTTGTCTTATTTCAAGTTTGATCAATGTTATTTAAGAAACAAGAGATCAAAAGCCAAATCATTTAAAAATACATCTCATTCATAAGATGCAAGTGATTGACTATGCATTAATGACTTTATTTAAAATTACATACCCCGTCGCGGCATTGCCCGCCCTCACGAATAAACTGTATATATAAAGTTATTTATCACGAATAAATTATTCTATATATACGAGTAACTGATATTATTTTAACTAATAATTGAATTTCATTAGTTTATCAATAAAGATCTTGTATTGAAGTATGTAATTTAGCATTATTTCTTTAATGATATTTTCACACGTGGCAGTAATTTTAACCTGCTTAAAATTGCATTAATTAGGTGTTTAAAGAGTACGTAAAGCATA
Source organism: Euschistus heros (assembly GCA_003667255.2). Taxonomy (NCBI): domain Eukaryota; kingdom Metazoa; phylum Arthropoda; class Insecta; order Hemiptera; family Pentatomidae; genus Euschistus; species Euschistus heros. The sequence continues at coordinate 324,791 of RCWM02000390.1, forward strand.
ATTAGACATCCAATTTGGCAGAAATAACTTTTTTGATCCATCTGGTTGGATTTAAATTTATAACCATAGAAGTATTGACAGTTTAGCAAACCTTATTTCTGGCACTCAAGACTGTACATTTTAATTATAATTATAGTAAAATGTATGGTTATAATCCTTCCAAGAACAATGAAGATGTTGTAAATAAAATTTGGTACAGTTAGGTTTAGTAGTTTTACCATTGGAAACGCTGTTGCAGAATATGGCCACATATCGTTCGATTTTTAAACTGCCCTGGGATCCACATGTCGCTCCATATTATAGATTTTTTTTATAACAATTTAGTTGAAAATTAGTAGTTTTTATCATAAATTTCCAGAACTATTTAACACCGTACTTTAGTAACCTCTCTCTAATGGTGCCCGCCACTTATCGGCCAATTACCAAACTTTAAATCTTATTATGTCTAAACCTTCCTGGAACTATAGGGATGACGTGGTTAAAATTTGGTTCAGTAGTTTTCGTGGTTAGTGATCACAAATGAAAAATGGCTTGTCCTTTTATATAATAGTATAGGTAAATAAATAAAATTTAAGTAAATTGTAATTATATTGAACAAATCACAATACTGAATCAATAAATCTCATTGTTAAATAATACTTTTAACTTTTTTAAAAAATCAATGCATCCAAAACAAAGACAATATTCTATATATAAATCGCAATTAAATGCCTATAAACCAATGCCATTTGTGGTAAATAAATTTTTTTCTTTGGTTGCCTAAGCCGGTAAAAGACTGCAATGAGAAGTTAGTTACAAGAAAAATTTGAAGTAGTTATGGTAGAAGCCACTCAGCGGCCAGGCCCGGTTCAGTCCACTTAAGACCACTTAGAGGGAATTGCGAATAAATTGCTACTGAATAAACTTGATACTATTGTTATAGGAAGAGTACCGCCTCTATCCGGATGAAACAGCAAAAAATCTTTACTATACAGAATCAGTAATTAGTCAAATCGTATATTTACGGCTTCAAAGGTACATACGTTCCTGTCCTAGAACATCCCATAAAGGTATTAAATTTCCTTTTGTTTGGATTGCTTAATTCTTTGCCACTTCTTTTGGAATTTTTTTATTCAAAGATTAGTTTCGAATGTTAAATATTCATCACTGGTTCTAAAAACCTTTTTAATATTTATATTAATTTATATATAAATGGATATATTATATATATATTTTATACCAAATTCGGAAAGACATAAAAAAAGAAATAGGTTTAAATACTGTATTTAAAATAGATACGGCAATGTCATATCTTATTTCCCTTCATCTAAAGACAAAATAGACCCTTTCCAAAATAAGCGGTGTATACGAACTAAATGTAATGACTGTGAAGCTAAATACACGAGACAAACTGGACGATCTGTAAATCAAAGAGTAGAAAAACATACAAGAGCATACAATAATAAGACCTAAAATTCCAACAAATTTGGATTCATACAAAGAAAAGTTATTAACTAATTCTTATAATTACATAATATTAAGTATTTAGGTGTGTTTACAGTCTAGAGTCAAAGCGTTGGAAATTATTGTTTTCATTGTATCATGAAAAATAGTGGATTAAGATAAATGAAATTAGAATAAGTACTACTGCTGCTGTCAGATGAAGAAACACAATATTTGTTTTCGTATTTAAAACTCGTATATCAAATTACTCTTGTGCAGTCTACCCTCGTGCCAAGAACAGCATACACTCTGTCGATCAGTTTCTTAGCTTCATTTATTATACAGTCCATAATAACGACATGGATTTAAAATAAAAAATAAAAATGTTTATAAAAACTGTACTGCAGACTTTATTAGAACTGCCATCCGCAGATCTTGCAACAGAACGACAAGATTTAAATTACTTTTCTTTTTCTTTTTTTTTTTTACTCTTTCCTTAGACTATAAAAAAATAAATCCCACGGTCCAGGGAAAAAATAAGTTTAGATTGCCTGTTGATCACCATATCAGTTTTACAAGAGTCTTTAATTATGCATATATTTCAGTATTATTGCAAGAGAAATTCCTAATTGAGCGTATATAATTAATTTTTTTCTAAATAGAAAGGTTATTACGATATACTAATATATATCTTAACATAAATTAATTATACCTGTAAATTATAGTAATGTTTAAATATTCGTGGAATTTATTAAACATAATGACCTAAGGCTTTGTTTTTGTTTTCTTTTTTATTAAATGATGAGGAAAAATGTGAATCGATTTTGTTGGAGTCCATTTTGATAAATTTATGAATTTTTTATAGTTTTTCTGAACATTAATGCGGTCAATATAATTCCATTATATACTCCCTGTCAAAATATCGAAACACTTTGAAATATTTGAATTTTATAAAAAGGTTATTTTTTATCAAAGTAAAGAAAGGTTCTGAAGTCTATAATAAACATTCCTTAGATAGACACTAACAATTCTTATTAAAATATATTACAATATTTTTTCCAATAAACAAAAAAGTTTTTAAAATTTTCATCTTTTACAATTTTAACTTTTAAATATTAAATTTAAATTTAATAAGATATACTGCCACCTCTGGCTTAACTACTTCCACTAGTCGGCATACTTGTAAATAACGAAACGAATGATAAGCATGGACTGAAGGAAAGTTGAATAAAATAATCTAAAATTCCAACGTTTGTTATTAACAGAGAAAAACATTGATGTGTCTAACTCTCCATGTCTTACTTAAAATAAATAATATTAATATGAATATAAATCAAGTATGGATTAAGGTTAAAACTAGGAAAATCTCGATAATTATAAGTGTTGCAATACTTTTGACGGGGAGTTTATAAGCAGCGAAACTTCTAAAATGGTTATCTAAAGCAATAAATAGGGTTAGAAACATTAGATATCCGTATCTTTGAGAAGGTGATGAGTCAGAGCATTTTGCAGCTCAGTAGAAATAATATAAAAATTCAAGATAATGTATATACATACAGGGTGTTCGGAAGATCGTTGGCCAAAAAATTATCTCGGGTAGGGAGGTTCATTTTGAACCTATTTGAGGTCACTTACCTATATACAAAGTCTAACGGTTTTTTTTTTTTATGAATTTTTTTTGTGTAAATGGCCAAATCCAAACATTTATGCCTTATAACTCCGTTGTTTACTGATATATCAACGCCATTTTTTTTTCCTGTAATTACTAATACATTGTCCATGTAAAATAAAAAAGATATGGAGCAAAAAACAAATACCAAAAAAGCGGGAGATCGTTAAATCTTGTCAAAGGCAAAAATAAAAATTATGAACTTCAAGTTTAGGTTCAATAAAAAAAAAATTGTTTTAAACAGCCAAATCCAAATTGTTTTAAAAACTTCTCTATTTAATACTCTTTAAAAAAATACCATTTGCAGGCACGCAGCACATCTAGTTTTTTTTTTTTTTTATAAAGTAACAAAAGGGTGCCACCAGCGCACATTGACAATAATAATGAATCGAATCATATTATTTATGCAAAACGTAACAAATAGTTGTGTTTCTTTATATGGTAGGTTAAACTGCATATTTTCTCTTTCTTTCTCGGAATTTCGATTTTATCAGTGTAAACTTTATCTACATTTTTGTAAACAATAATCAGGGAACAAATTAAACTAATTTTAAACTATTCATAAATTTAATTTGTTGAGTATCACAGTTATTGCTCAAAATGATCTCCAATATTTCTAATACAAGCACGATATCTTTTTCTTATTTCTGTGGTGGTTGTTTTAAAAATGAATTCTTCCTTTATTATCGTAAACGCGGCATTGATTTTTTAAATAAGTTTTTGTTTTGAAAAAGCCCACTACAACTTGCCTGTAAGAGAATGTTTAAACAATTGTTTCCGACAATCCTGGATAGGAAGAGGGGGTCTAATTGAGTGGCCAGCGCGGTCTCCAGACCTCACGCCGCTCAATTATTACGCCTGGGACCGTGTCAAAGATTTGGTTTATAATGAAGAATTGTTTTCAAGACAACAACTTATTCAAAAAATCAATGCCGCATATATATATATATATTTTTTTTTTTTTTTTTTTTTTTTTTTTTTTTTTTTTTTCTAAAATGTGATAAATCGCTTTATCGGTTCCCAGAGTTTTACAATGACCAACTAAGTACATTATTCAACACATAACTTTCTCCGAAGAACCGTCACGATGTCCTGAGTTCGTCTAAAGAACCGGAAGGAACTTGTTGGAAGGAAAGTTAAGGAAAGTAACAGGGGTGTTGCTAATTACAAGGCGAAGTCGGTACACAAACTAGAACTTGTAGCCCATCCCACATGGGAATTGCATAACTTCTTGACTGAATACTGTCTACGGAGCTCGTAAATTGAATTCTGTAGGTAAACTCAAATCAAACAATAGGAAATGAAATGGAAACTGTATTGAGGTGGTAAGCGGAGGCATACTTCAAGGTGAACTCATCATCAAGTAATAATTGCAATTAAAATTCTAGAATTTGGAACATATATAAGGCAATATTAACGAAGTCAGGAGCAAGTATAATTATTTTAATGAGACTAATTGTAATTTACACGAATTATGTGATACTAATCAGCCAAACATCTCAGTATTAGGGTGTTAGTATTGTTAGATGCGTATCAATCTATTCCTTACGCTAAGGTTCGGTACATTAACTGTTTACCCACACTATCAATTTTAGTATAGAACATCTCTTTTCCAAATTATAAATTGCCTCATCCTTCCTATATTTTCATTATGCTTAAGTTTAGATCTGAAGTTTACTGCACACTAGATCCCGTCTCTCTGACTTATTTACCCCATCCCATAGAACTGCATTCCAACGCTCCTTCTCCTCTAAACCATTTTCTAAAATTCTATTCCTCTTTTTTTTTTTTTTTTTTTATCTTTTTTGAAGCTGGATCACAAGAACAATGAGTGATATGACTGACAATGAATCAATTAAAGTATAAATATTACTATAATATTTATAAATATTATATATTATAATACGTAAATATTGAATTAAATGTGAACAATTAAAGTAAAAAAATAAGTAAATTATTAACTTGAATTGTTATTCAATATGTATATTTGAAATTCATTTTATTTTTAATAAGATTAGAAATAACCGTCTATGTGGTACTCCAGTAAGTCACCGATTCATTGTATGTTAATTATTATTTGAAATTTTGGAGAAAACTCTTTTTCATTTTCTTCAAAATGGAACCGATAAAATTATATGAAAATCAACTTTGTTTTGTTAATATCTGAAAAAATACTGTTGAATTAAAAAACGATTGTTGGACATCCAATACAACATGAAAAAAAAATGAGTGTCGCTTCATATATTTGAACAACGTGTAGATACAGAACAACTTTCAAAAGCTCACTCGAGTGAGGATTTGTTAGGTAAACAGTTCGAGAAAGAGTAAATGGTTACTGTAACCAAATGCATTTTTTTTAATACAATGCATAGTAACGTAACAAAAATAACAAAATAACAAAAAGGAATTAAATAATAAAATCAATAGTTTTCGTCACATAAATGATAAAATTACTCATAATAAAGTAATAATTAATTTGTTTTCCCAATTAGACTGCACGTTTATTACTAACTTACAAGAACTAACCGCTTCTAAATCTTCCTTAAAAAATCGTTTGTGGTTTTCAGGCGATGACTTATCTAATAGACCAATTGTATATACCTTTTAATATTCATAATCACTCCAAATAGTATCATAGTATATCCATGGTACATCCAAATATTCTCTTAGTATCATTTTCGCTCTTAGGTGAAAGCTAAGCTAGGCTATTCACGACATGGTGACTAGCATATCATTAGCAGTTTAGTTAAGCTTTTGTATTTTAAACCTTTTTAAGTTTTTTTTTTTTAAGAATAGTGAAGGCAAAATACATATCATCACACTCTTAACTTTTCAACTGAACTCATTGAACAACCAATAGAGATGAAATATAACACACTAATATGACGTATCTTAGAATATAAAACATTTAAAATTTGTAAACGATGTAAAAACCGTAAATAAGAATGCTCAATCCTGAGGATAGGAAATATGGTTCCTGAAACATGTGAAATTGTTAAATACATTATTATTAAAAAGTATAATGCCAAGTAAATTTATAATGTGAACTATATTTATATCATAAATCTCTCTCTCTTATGTATTGCGGAGCCTTCTATATTTTCCAGTATGCCTTTTTTTGGGGGCAAACATTCTTTGCAGTACTTTATTTTCGAAAACTTTAAGGCCTTGTTATTCATTTAACGTAAGCGGCCAGGTTTACCATTCATAAAGATCTGTTAGTAGCAAAATACCTCGATATTTCTTACTTTTTAAAGAAACTTTTAATAATAGATCATTTTAATTAAATATGAACAGCAGCATTTTAAAAATTCCTTCTCGCCTGTTGAACTGTGTCCCTCCCAAAATCGTACGTGCTGCTAGTCATTCAATGCTCTTCCATTTTAAAACTCACTAACTATCCAGTATGACGACTGCAAAAGACAAACAAAAGAATTATCTATTGCGACTAATTGGACAATAATTAAGTTTAATCGACACTAATCAGCTTGAGCATTATTAATACATGTATATGTTTATTTCATTACTACTAACAGTTCTCAAAGGATGCGAAACATTGTCGTTTACGAAGAACAACTCCAAGCTGAGGGAGTTTTATCCGGTATAGTTTAGGTAATAGCTCGACGGTTTAGTAAAGACCATATTCCTAAAAAGGTAATCCGTTTTGAGCAGTTGGGTAAACGATCGAGAGATAAAGCGAAACGTAGATAGAAGGATGGCTTATATTTGAAAATTGGGTTTCAATAGTCTGGGTTGGAGGGAGGTGTTTGTAAAGTGGATTGTTTATTTATTTCGTTTAACGTCACTTTATGCTATGGCTAATCGGACAATGCTATGGTGGGAATCCTAAATTTTTCCTATCCAGGTATAATTAGGATAGGGATCTTTAACGAATACCTGACATCGCACTGGCTCAAGATCGCAAAAGAACAAGAATTCAGGAGATAAATTTCGGTTCTTGGCTACGATATAATGCTTTGGTTGTGAAGATGAGAAAACTATTAAATTAAACTCTACTAAGCTCACAAAAGCCATTAACGATATAGTTCTAGTACTTAATTCCGATAAAACGGAATTTATAGTTAGTACTAGAAACGGTGAAAATTACCGTGATGTAGATATTTCTGAGGGATTCGAACACGTAGAGCCATTTAAGTATCTAGAATCTATAATATCTAGGAGGAATGAAATTCAAGAGGAAATAAAGGTAAGATTAAAAGCCTTGTTATTTCCCTGACGCAAAACTTCTCAGTTCGCGCTTATTCTCCCGGTATTTAAAAATTAAGATGTATAAGATAATTATACTACCAACAGTTCTCTATGGATGTGAAACCTTGCTGCTCACAAAAAGAGAAAAACGCATTAGAATTTATGAATTACTGCATAGAATATTTGACCCAAAAAAATATGAAGAAACAGGAGAATTTACAAGGCTCCACAATGTGGAATTGCGGGAGATATAACCAGAAAATAAAATTCAGGTAATACCTGCGCTAGGGTAACATGGGCATGTAAAGTGATTGGGTTAGTTATGACCGGTTTTCAAAAAGGTAATCAGTTTTGAGCCATCGGGTGACAAGACCCATGTATCTTGCAACACTGTTGATAATAAGAAACGAAACCCGACTAAATTAATTGGAATTAATTTGTGGAGGATGTAGTCAGTGAAGTTAAACGATTGTGCCAAGGAACTTGTGGATGTCGATTTTGATGATTTTAATGGGGGAAAGTATGCAAATAGTATGTCATATCAGCATCGAACCTTAGGCGTACCTGGGGGTCGTTTATTGGTTATTAGAAATATTTAGTAGATGGTTTGTACTGGTATCCATAGTATAAGTTTTAAGACAAACTGAAATAAATGAATATTTTTTTAGTAAATAATTAAAAGAAGAATTAAATAGGATTGAATTCACCCATACATAAAAAAATTATTAATCCCTCACAATTGACAATTTATTAGAAAGTCAAACATACCAGCCTTAAAAATATACAATTTATTTGTTGTGTTTTTGTTTGAATTCATTTCTATAAACCTCTTGTTCTCTTAAACAACTGCTTTTTTTCTGATGAAATATTTCATAACATGAATTCAGAGTAATGAAGAATAGAAAGGTTTTGAAAAAATCATTGTATACAAGCGTTCTAGGGAAGTAAAAAAGAATATTTAAAAGAAATAATTAAAATAAAACTGGAAACTCGTGTTTTTTGTTTTACTGTAGGGACAAACAATAGTGCTTTAACTCTAAAGTTTTCTATACCAAGGAAAATGGAGTTTTTATAAATAAATTATGCCAGTTATAAAACAAATTAATAGAAAAATAAACTATATGTACTAAATCTAAATAAAAGGATATAAACAAGAAAAGACTGTTCATAAGAACTAATAATAATAAAAAATACAAAGTCAGTACTCCCAAGATCGCGGGTTCGCAGTCTGGCAGATGACCTTAGGATTTTTTAAAGGGAGTAAAATGGGGGTCCCGAGCCTGTGCGATGTCAGGTACTCGTTAAAGAACCCTATCCTAATTATACCTGGATAGGCAAAATTTAGGACTCCCACCGTAGCATCGTCCGATTAGCCATAGCAGCATAAAGTGACGTTAAACGAAGTAAACAAGTAAACAAACAAAGTTAGTACTATATTTAGGAATTGTCCTTCTATACCATCACGCTTACATCAAGTAATATTAAATTTGATTGCACATATCGATTTTTTGGAGATGAGTTAACGGTTTATTCTAGTTCCTGAGTGTCAAGACCTGGCGATCTCCCAGAAAGTAGCCACAAAGTTCTGCTTCAAGAAGGTGCACGTAGGGAAGTCTTGTGTGTCCAATCATTTCGAATAGCTTTCTAAGACAATTAATTTCAGTTTTTTTGTTTCTTTTTCTTTTTCTGAAATTAGAGGACAAAATATTGTCTTCTAAAAATAGAACAAAAGTAGAATAAAATTGTACAATTGTCTGGCTGCAAATTTCAGACAAATACATCAATAATTCATGAAATTAGATACATAAATAAATATATAAATGCTGAATGAAAGAAACGTAATCTTTATCCTGGGGCACTATTTCCCTCAAGAATAACATAAAAGTACAATACGAAGGTATTATTTGGCAGAAACTGCTTTAGATATTAAGTTATGTAAATTAATAAATTAATAAAAATTAGGAATAATTATTAGTTGTTGATAAATATATTTTAATATATTTTTTATTTGGAAGAAAAAAGATTTACCCAGTTGGGATTCGAACCCAAGTCTCCACTTCTCTAGCGTAGTTCCTTGTCCACTAGGCCACCGAGCTCGCATCCGAACCAGGGAGATCTTTTCTCTTTACTGATCATCGTGTTATTTGATAAATGATGTTAGGTCTCGGCGAGTTTGGTGCTGAAGGTTCGATACTACCTGGGCGGATTAAAATTTATTTCGTGGTGGATGCACTCAATGAATTAGAAAAAAAAAAAAAATTATTTCTGGTGACATGTTGATCAAAAGTGATTCCTTGTTTTAAATATTTTAAATAAAGCATGACGTGTTTATATTCCTGCCTTTAAACATGCGTTATGTGACTGTTCTGTGTTTCATCCTATAACTTTCGTTATCTTGAAAATTTAAAAAAAAATATTTTGCCTCATATTTTCATTAAATTATTCAAATAACAATTATGTATGTTTTGTCCAATTTATAATATATGACCATTTTAATAGGAATTATAAGTATTCTTGGAAGATTTATTTTAATTTTATGGTTTGGTAAGAATGTGATTCGTGAGCGTCAATGGACAAGAACATGCCATTAAACCTAAGAATTAATGATCCGTTGAGTTTATCTGTATTCCAGGCGGTGGTGTCCACCGTAAACCCTAGATCCGTGTTCCCCTTCAGGTTTAAGGGATCAGGAAATATCAATGGCCATCACGTTCTCTAAAACGTGGCACAAAACACTTTAGGTGTTCTAAAAATCCCTCAAATTTAAAACGGAAAATTCCATTCAAAAAATCTTTTTGTCACTAGTCTTGACGAAATCAAGACTCAATGAAGACATATTACAGTAGATTTATAAAGTCTTGTAGATTTTATAATGTGTGCTGTTTTATTATAGTTTTATCATTTTTTTTTTTTTTTAAGATCAATTTATTGAATGGATAAATTTCTTGACAGTTACTATTAAATGTATTTTAGCGACGTTTACTTGGGAATACCACCCAGTCCTTTTAACTTAATTTTTCTTAAGGATTTCCAGACAACCTTTGTAACTGTCTGTTCAAAATTCCACTAGGTTAGTTGTGTACTAGAATTGTTAGTCTATTCCATATCCGCTAGTAACATTGTAAGTAGCTTCATACTCCTCTATATTCTGTAATTATATATATTTTTATTATTCTAACACATGTTGTTATATTCTTGTACTGTAGCTAACTTTATGTTTTAAATTAACTTGTTTAACTTATATAATTTTATTGTAACCTGTTTTTTCACTGTAGGGCATGATTATGAGAACAATATAGTCTCGAAACGTCGCCAAAATAGTTGTTTTTATTTATTGACTGAACCTCCAAAACCTTACTAAACATTCGTAGAATCATGGCGAATATAAAAAAAAAAATTGTTAATTTATAACATCTCCTATTCCTTCTTGTGTTTTGTGAATTTTGTAATCAATGTATAAATATTACAGTCGCGTTTATGTTGTCATTTTTATGAAAGACGTCCTTCACCACTCTCCTTTCTCACTTATAACTAGTTTTCGTCCTTAAGGATACTCTTTTTCTTTTTTCTTTTAAGATTTTTTTTTTTTTTTTAATATAAATTTATTGGAATTTACAACTTTACAAAATATATACATCATGTAAATGTGTTGATAACTATTACAATACCATGCCTAAACTTGAAAAGAATTACTCATCAGTAACACTTCAAGAAAAATTCTACACCAGAAAGTCTCTGGGCCCTCTTCTTTATAGATGACACGTAAGATTATCGGTAATGGTATGGGAAGCAAGTTGAGAAAATAGAGGATCTGAGTGGTTATGGAGCTTACTATAAAAGAATATATATCTGGTTTGGGCTAAATCAGCAACATATGGAACATGAAGATTTTTACAGATAAGTTTATTAGTGACAAAGTAAGCACCATTGAGAGTTTTTCGAAGAATTTTGGATTGTATAGATCGGATATGAGATGAATTGGATCGTTTAGTGTAGTCCCAAAGCTGGCAACTCCGTACGCCCAAATATATCTAACTACAGTCTGTCTATTAAATAAATAAGTCTTTTGTAATAAATTGGGATCTTTGAACATTTGCCAAGTAAATGTTAAAGTAGTCTGTAACGAAATTCAAATTTAAATAAATAAATACATTTTGTGGATTGAGGGATTCACGCGTTTCAAAGTTTTATCATTTGAAATTGTTTCTTTCAAAAGGAAACTCGAATTCGGTCCATATACTCAAATTGTACTTCTATATTCGTCCATAATTAAAATTATTATCAAAAAATAAAAAATAATAAATAAATAAAATAAAATGGACATTTTCAATGTGATTTAACTACTTCTGGGAGGAAACCTTTATCCAAAGATAATCAAGTAAAAAAACTAATAAAAAAAAATCTGGATACAGGACTTGACTGATTTTGGAATTCTACGCTTCAATCATTATTATACATTTAATGATAAACTTTTATACTGTCCGAGAAATATTTTATTTTTCTAATTGGTAGAACGATTACTATATTTGGAAAATTAGATACATCAAAACACCAATCGCCTACGCATTTCTGAATGAAGTTAGCGAGAAATAAAATCCCCCTCTTCCCCGACATCCTGGAAATCAGGCTGACATCATAAGAGAGGTAATTTGTGCCTTGTAAATTAGATTTCAACCACGTCAAAGCTAAGGCACAACTTCTTAAGTGCTTTCCTTATAAAGCTGCATTCTCTCGATTTTCGATAATGTTCTAAACTTTATAATAAATAAAATTTATTATTTATCAGCTAACAATAATTTTTTATTTATTTATTTTTATTTTTTATGTGACTTCAAAAGGTCAGAGTAATTATAAAGGCGTGTTCTTCCCATAACGTAAGCAGCCTATTTTGCATTAAAATGGGAATGTAAAGTCTTTGGATTTAGTTACGACAAATTCTAGAAAAAGGGTAATTAGTCCTTAGCCGATTGAAGGGAGGATTCCGTAATGGATGATGTTGGGCACAGGTTGATGGTGTCAGAATCGAGCCGTTGGGTTTGCTAAGCATTTATTTGTTGTTATTATTGTTATTTTTCAACATCTTTAAAAGTGCTGTGTTTTAAAGTTATTATGGTCTGATAACAGCTTATTAGCATTGAATTGGATTATTAGTAGTTGTCTGCAATGTTAGTATGAATAAAGTCTTTAAAAACAGCTATAACAATAAAAAAAAAAAATGAGGTTACTTCAATGAGCACATGCTACATGAAGCAAGTTTTCCTACCATTTTCACTATAGTCCCTTGCAGTGAGATAATAAGTAAGTAAGTAGTAATGAAATGAGTTGCTTTATACAACTTTAACGCGTTCTTGCTGGTGACATATCAACTTCTGCCGAATCTAAGAATACCCAAAACTGACGCTTTGTTTTTAATAGGTAAAAATATAAACCTTCACTAACTTAAATTATCACTACTGAACTACATCCCAGGAAAAATCACAAAATCATTAAATTATGTACCTTTCAAAACCTTGGCAGTGGGCTAAAGGTCTATTGTAAAATTTCAGAATATAGTTCAGGTAATAGCCAGCTTCGTTAATGGTCTTCTGTTGTGGTCTTCTGCCTGCGTATAAATATTGTCAATAATCGGGAATATGTTTGTTTGTGTATACTTGTATATCAATGATATATGCATTTATTGAAATTTGTACAAAATATATACATCAAGTAAATGTATTAAATAACATGTTAAAACTTGAAAAGAACTACTCATCAGTAGCACTTTATTACAAATTCTACACTAGAGGGTCTCTAGGCCATCTTCGTTTCAGACTCCTCGGAGGATTATCAGGAATGGAGTGGGAAGCAAGTTGAGAAACTAACGGATATTCGCGGTTATGGAGCTTACTATGGAATGGTGTGGGTTAAATCAGCAACATTTGGAACATTAAGATCTTTACGGATAAGTTTATTGGTGATAGAGTAAGGGACATTGAGGATTTTTCCAAGGATTGGATTGAATACGAGATGAATTGGATGGTTTAGTAGAGCTCCAAAGCTCAACTCCGTACGTCCAAATAGGTCTAGTCACAGTCATGTATATGAATTTTTTGTAATGATTTGGGAGCTTTGAAAGTTTGTCTAGTAAATGTTGAAGTAGTCTCTAACGTCAGGCAGTTTCTTGTCGTTTTAGTCTTACTTAAATATAGATTCTTTATTACAAAGTCCCTTAGAAATCTCATTTCTAGACGCCTGAGAGAATAATCGTGAACCGAATGGTAAGTTTAGCGGATTTGAGTGAATATGGAGCTTACCACAGAAGTTTAGTAATCCAGTTCGGGCCAAATCAGCAACATATTAATATAGAAATCAACAGGGTATTAAGATCATTACGGATGAGTTTATTTATAATTTAATAAGGAGATAAGTACATATGTATGCTATTTGCTATATCGATAACTCAATATACAGATTGTATACGTAAAGTACAAGTTATATGTATAAACAGCATTGTTTATGTTGGACTTATGAGGCCCATGGGCAAACATATTATCAGTTGGTTACTTTAAAATTGTCGTCTCTCAAACTTGATAGTGGATCAGTCGATCTATTAATAGCTAGGCTATTAATAGCCGAAAACTGATTTGATTTTTTTGTTGTGTTTCAATGACCCAGGAACCAAGACGTCCTTTTAATCTTTGAGATAAATTGGGGAAATTTAGAAGAAGGAGGGCCCCGAAACGGATAATCCGGAGGGATTTGAAGCTCCATCATTACTGTCTTAACGGTGCTCCATCACGGCTCAATTCTGTCGGATCGGATTTCTCTTCCATAAATCGACGTCTTCGTTCCCTCGTTCCCTCATCGGCTGAGCATCACAACATTTATTCCGCCCTCCTAAAACATGTATAAACACTCAACCCCTTTCTAGACCCTTCCATTAGAGCTTCTGAGTGGTACCCACATATTATTTTAATGTTATCATTTATTAAGTAAGCTATTCTCAGAACCTTTTGAAACTTAAGGAAATAATATTTATATTGAATCAAAGCTTTTCTTAATACTTAAATATTAGCATGAAAAGCATAAACAACTGAGAAAAACTAGGTTTTAAGAATGTTAAAGCCCGGATATTATGATTGTTGCCTTTCTAGTTATTAAAAACAAAAGATCAACGATCTTTTCCAATTGTCAATCATTCTAGTTTTCCACATTGCGATAACCCTGCAATGGTAGCATATATTTCTACGTGCCCCATCTATCAACATAACTCATATTATCATAAATATTTATACAAACATGTTTAATTTTACAAAATGTAGGAATTACCTTTGAGTGTATATAAAATAAAAACATTAATTAATCAATGTAATTATACCTTAATTAATAACCATAAAAACATTGAAAAGGAAAAAAAGAGAGAACAAATAGAAGATAAAAAACAAAATTATACAGGGTAAGTACCTCTTACAAGGGGAGGACACAGTCTCTCACGGATCTTGTTGGCATTTTGTTTTAAAGTTTCAAATTTAAAATTGCATTAAATTAATTTACTTTAAATCTCGATTTTAAAAAATGATATCGACATGATTCTTGTACCAAGATTTTTATTTTTGATTGCGAATTTAAGGAAAAATATAGCCGCTCCATAGATTTTCGGTTAGGTTAATTCAATTATAAAAAAATTATTAGATTTTCAAGCAAACTACCTCTATAGATTTTTTAACACAAAAATTGACGTCAGATTCTAATTCAGCACCCTCAAAAACATTGAAAAACGTTTATTCAATAAAAACAAAAAATATCATTATTCACCCTTTTCGAGGGGAAGAAATTTTTAAAACGATTATTGGTTAGTTTTCTTTAAATAGCTAATATTTTGTCACGCATTTCATTCATGGGCATCGCTGGAAAGAGGAAAGCCTCAGCTTTCTTTTGATGTATACTAATGCAACTTTCGATCAACAAAAACCTATTAAAAAAATTGGCAAATCCGAAAAACATATTTATTTTTAACTTGAGTTTGAAACCAGATAGGAAAATGAAACTAAAGACATTTCAAGAGTATTACCACCCTATATTTTGTATAAAAATATGAAGTTGATACGTTAAACCGTCTAAGCGTAATTCGTGTTTTTTTCAATTTTAACAAAAATTACCTACCATTTGGTCAGGCACATTTTGAAGCTTACGAATTTTTATTTTTATTATTTGATGAAATGTTGTATTTAAGGGTTCTTTTTAATGCTGAATTCGAATCCGATATCGATTCTTGTGAAAAAATTATATTGGACGGTGTTCAATGAAAAAATGTTATTTTTTTTTTTATTGAATAAACGTATTTCAATGCTTTTGAGGGCGCTGAATTAGAATCTGACGTCAATTTTTGTGTAAAAAAATCTATAGAGGTAGTTTGCTTAATAAATCTGATCATTTTTTTTAGAATTTAATTAACCTAAACCAAAATCTATTGAGCAGCTGTATTTTTCCTTAAATCCACAGTGAAAAATAAAAATCTTGGTGCAAGAATCATGTTGATATCATTTTTTAAACTCGAAATATAAAATATTTTAATTTAATTCTATTTTTTTTTCTCAGATTCTAGTCCCCATCGGCCGGAACGGCAAAACACGTGTCTAATATTTTTTGACCAGGAAACACCAAAAAAATTGCCAACAAGATCCGTGAGAGACTGAGTGTGTCCTTCCCTTGTTAGTATAAAAAAGATCAGAAGTTTGTCAAATTCAAGGTTTTATCTACTCTGTTCTTACAGGAAAATTAATGCTAAATCCGAAAATGTCTTCAAAGTTTGAAAAATATTTTTAAAAAATGGAGATATTACAGCCTTTATGGTAAAAAACGTGGTTTCCTAAAAAAAAAACTTAATTATCGTATATCTGCAACGGATTGAAATAGAAAGGTGAGGTCTGCGGTATTTTGCTACACATTTGATCTAGTTTCACCCATTTTTTTTTTGTTTACACTAAGAAGTAAAAGATATAATTATAGACAAGCTTTTAATTGTTGAGTTGGATATAATTAACATGATCCACAAAATGCATCGAATGTATTTGTCTATGAGATCCTTCTTTGAAGGCGGCCATTTGTCTCTGTTCAGTAGAACTTTGGATATTAGTTTGCGTCTGTACCTTTCCAATTTTCTGCAATCACAAATAAAATTGTCGTAAGTTTGTTCACTGTTTCCGTCACAGTTACGAATGATGTGCATGTAACTTTTTGCTCCACCATATCCTGTCAAAAATTGGGTTAGTTTGTATATCAATTTTTATAATATTTTCTTTATCGTCTATAGTGTTAATGAATTCGTATGTCGACCTTTTTTTTGAATCATTCTATCGTTGCGCATCCATTCACCTTCCGCAGAGGTAATACCGTAACCGATGAAGTGTTGTTGAGGTGTTATTTTCGCTAGTTGTAAATAATTATTTGTACATTAATTTAAGATAATTTAAAACGTAGCTTTAATTATTGTAATATATAATTAAAGTAGTAAGTCATCAGCGACTTGATACATGTATAAAATTTTATCAAACAATTTGCGAAACGTCAGGAATTTAAAAATGTTTTGGATTTTATTGTATCTGTATTTCAATGCTTTAGCCATGCTTTAATTTTGTTCTTACGTCAGTGTAAAGCGTGTATGTTGTCACAAAATGTTAGTATTTTTTTTTTTAGTTTTTAATAGTTTAATGGTCGACCTTTTATTTCACTGTTAATAGTTCATTTTATTTAATTTAAGATTTCCAATCGTTTGACTTTTTGTTTGTTTTGTTTATTTTTTTAATTAAATCATTTTTGTGTCACAGTCTGGAAAGGTGGTTTTCTCAAAATATATTTTTGTTTATTTATCCTTTTGGTTTTTGTCTTCTCTAATTATATTAAAGATGGGAACGGGAAAACGGCTAAAAGCCGTCCCCAAATTTGGGAACCGGCTGGAAACTGGTTAAAATTAGGTGGGCAATCGAGGTAAGCCGCTCTCTACAACACAGAAGTTGATTTTTTTTTTTTTTTTTTTTTTTTTTTTTATTTCTTACATATTATAATATTTGTTAATACTTAAATTCCGAATATTAAGTTTTTTATGTTGTTGTATTTTTCTTTTCTTTTATTATTTCCCACTAGGGAATAACTCAACATAGGAAAAATTTTAATCTATAAGGAACCGGCATTGGGAGGAAAACTGTAGTTGATTAGCTATTTCCTGGTGTGAGAATTTCAATTTAGAAACTGGATATTGTTCTAGATTGGTTTTCCACTTTTATAGTTTTGATAAAAGCGAATTACAAGCTGTTGCTGAAAACAATTTCCTTTCCAGAAGTCAATAAATGAAAACTTTTTACAAAATATTCAATGCATGTTTCGAAATTGCAATTTGATTTTCAGTAAATATATGAATAATAAATAAAATTTTATGTATATTTAATATTTTATATAGAATATAGAATATATTTGGTTTATATATTTTTGATCAAATAACAGTGAGCTACAGATTTTTTTTTTTTAACCGCTTGAACTAATTTGAATTTGTAAAATCAGTAATAAATATAAATCATTTGTACAATAGTAATAAATATCGTTATTCAAAGTAGATACCAAATGGTTCTCTATTTAGTATTCAATCAATGTTTCCCTTTCCTATCTAAAAATATTAAAATGTAAATTGAGGTCAAATAGAGAATTACTGATTTTCTGGTATCTGAGTCTTAAATCATAACCTACTCATTCAATGAAACAAATAAATCCACAGTTTTGTTAATAAAATAAAAGTCTAAAATTACCGCTATTAAACTAATGTAAGAATACAAATGTAGTAATTAAATCAAGTTTAATAATTTTTAAGTAGTAATTGAATTGCATTACTACTTTATTTTAATACCTCCAAGTCATTCAAAAAGAACTGAAGTTGTTGAAGTATTAGCTTTCTTGCTATTAGTCCGAAACATCTCAGATGATGATTTTGGCCATGAAAAACGTTTTATAACATCCTAAAATCTTTCCTAACGTTTACCCCTATTATAATTAAACATTGGGGACAATAGCTACAGTAAATATATTTGTTTATTTTGATAAATAAAATATCCTCTGTTCCTGAGTTAAAAGAGTAGTAGAAGCAATTTCAAGTTGTTTATAGCAGCTGGGACAGCGGTCATGGCCAGCTAGTAAAACAGTCTGCGTCATCTCATTCTCAACTTTATGCTGCCTTTAAGAGCCCTCTTGCCCTTTCAGTTCCCCCAAAAATTTGAGGGCCGACCGACCTACATTGAACTCCATTACCTTTTTATGAACCTTTTGTTTTATTTCGCTTTTATTTCGTTGGTTATCTCATGTAAATTCCCTTTGCACAGTTTGCTTCACTATCTTCGGTGGTGCAGTAACATCAGAAAGAATTTCATGAACGCCGTTTCATATTTATGTTCGGGTTGCGTCATAAAGTCTAGAAACGGTGCCGATTATGGTGTTTTGATTGTATAGCCCAAATCTGGCTATTTTACAGGAAGGAGGTTGTAATAATAAGTTTGTATGAAATACCATATTCTGCCGTTTTAATTTACTAAGAATTGAAAGGAATGATCATTAAGGTAATATTTTGCTTTTAGAAACCTGTTTACATACTATTTTCATTCTGATATAATATTTGACATACTTGTGTAAAATACTATCATTAATAGTTTAATTAAACAGTAAATTTTATTAGAAATATTTCTATCAGTCAAACATTATTGAGACTTGCATACAGTATTACGCTGTCCTTGCTGAAGACAAATATGCTATGAAATTAGAAAATTTAAACTGTACTTTTATAAAAATATTTATTTTTAAATTACATACCATACTTAAAAGAAACTGCTCGTCGTTTCCGACTAAGACAAAGTGATCAATTATGGCCTACTGCTAGAAAAAAAAAAGCGCTATTTAAAAATAAAAACAAGTAAGCGTGTGATTTTCCACTTAGAAAAGACGTTAGAGCAAGAGAATGTTAATGTCGGAAGAATTTGTCTGTGAAGAGGACGATACCTGACTGATCTTATTTTTGAGCTAAGTTCGGAATCTTTTGTAAAGTGTAATAGTTAAGGTATATTTAAAATGTTTGATGATTTTGAAAGCTAAAAAAATGAATTTTTAGATCATTGCTGAGATTTTATTCCAACTTTGTTCCATGGTATTTTTTATGTGAATTTATAAAAAAATAGCGGGTGCCCTAGTTTAGCCTATTATTTGCAGGGTTGGCGATATAAGAATACTCTAGTTATTTCGATCATGTTTTGCTAAACCAATGTTGTCGTTAGGTTCTTATATTTATTTTCCTAACAGGAGGGATCTTTGCTTCTTCCGCAGCCTTATAAAACATGGATCTGTAAGTCGTGTCATATACCGCTCAGAAATCATCAAACACTTTCTAAATAGCCACATTATACCCCCACATTTCTCGTCTATCTACCTGTATCTATAAATTATAATATTATTGATGGTTTCCCTAACTTTTGTGGCATATTATTTCTAAAAGGAGGAAATAAATAAGAAACTTGTTATTTTCTAAGTCCATTATTCTGTGATATTAATTTTTAATAAAAAATGCAAATATTTTTTTTCTTGTTTGTAATAGAAAAAAGAAAATGAGTATCCATTTTGCTTAGTTTGTTTACAGGATTTATAGTTGAGCTGGTTGAGAAATATGCTTATGGAGATGCAGATAAGTTTCCTTAAGCTCTGGGAGGTCTCTGGCCAAATTCCGATTGGCACTGAGCCAAAAATACGTCGTTAAAAACCTGGGCCTTCCTCAATCAAAATTTATTAAATATTGTTTCCGACTTTCAATATAAATTGTTAGTGACTTTTTCCTATCTTCATATCTCACCTCTTTAAACAATATAAAGAAAAAACTAAACTAAATTTGTAGAGTAGCATTCCATTCACAATAATGTTTTACTTGTTTAAATTATAAGCTATTATTTCATAAATTGTATGGATTAAGCAAGTTACAAATTACATTTATTTTTCTGGTGTCAAAATATAGTTTAATCATGCTAATAGGATTTTTAGCTTTTTCATAAAAACCATTCTACATTTTTTTTCGAAATTCTATTAAATTCTTTGGAGTAACTTTTGATCAATATCTATCACGGAATACCCAATGTTACTATAACCATGAATATCCCGAATAAAACATATTAACAACTTGGTGATCCACCCTGTATTCAAAATTACATTCATACATGTCTAACTGATAACTAATTAGTCGGTTAATAACTATACAAATACCTACCTTTCCTTAATTTACCGATATCTCTGAAACTACTGGACCGATTTTAATAAAACTTAAACTGTTAAGTTGAAGTGTACCTAACTTAAATCAAAAAGGGTCATTTCGATAAGATTTTTAGTTTTCAAAAAATTCATGGACAAACATACAAATTACACTTACGAAATGAAGCACACGGGCTTGGAAGCCTAAATGGATCATCATACTCAAATAATATCAAATTCCAACAATATTACATACACACATGTCAAACTGATAACCTTTTTTTTTTAAGTCGGTTATAAATAACCAACAGAAAATATGTCTACCATCCTCATACAATTCATGGATCTTTGTGGTACACAAATAAATATAATATAATAATATAAATAAAGGCTTAGTGAACCCGACGGTTCGATGCCGACACCACTCACCGTAAACCACAAGCCTCCCTTCAACCCAATCCCCCAAAACCCAAATCTCTCAAATCGGCCTTGACGCATTCCTACCATCTACCCAAAGGCTCGAAACTGGTCCCTTTTTTTTCGGAATGCGATCATTACTAAGCCCAACGACTTTACTTCAACATATATGTTAGCGTTTTAAATATCAATATTTTGTTATTTTAATTTTCTAACGTGAGAAAGTTATCAGGAGTAACAGCACTACATTCAACCTTGGTTTAGTGTCAATAAATATCCTTCTCTTAAGTTATTTTACAACATAAATAGGAACATAATTATTTATAATCTTTATAATTTAAAAGTAGTTTATTATGAAATGAACAGTATGCAGTACCTAGGTACATATGCTTAGATATCAATATTATGTCAACAGTAGATTGTTGGAAAAGTAACTATCCCAAACTTTTTATACTTAATTTTTTTGGTGGTGATTTACCATGCTTAATATAAACATATATGTTAGTATTAACTTAACAAATGTCTTAGAAGAAAGAGGATATTAAATTTTAAAGAGATTGAACCTTCATAAATAATATATAATCAAATAAAAAGCTCAAACCTAGTCTTGCCTCTAATTGTGGTACACAAATAGAAACTATAATTGAATAATACTTTAAAATTAAAATAATTTATTATATCTGTATTATAAACAACATTAAAGAGTGTCCTGAAAAAAAAAAAATTATTTAAACCTAAAAAATATTTTTATTTCACAGAAAACCATAAATGCGTTAAAATATGATTAAATTTATTCCACATTGTGCTTTAAAATTAAGTAAATAACATATTTTTATGTCCTTAAGCGGTTGTGGTGGAGAACTAGGGGCAGCCTGTAGGACCTAAAACCAGGCCCTTGAGCCTTTATACCACTGTTTGCCATCCTCTCTCCTGCCACTCAATCTTTCCATCTCATATCCTCGATAAGTTGTTAGCGGTCGGCCACTTAACATCCGCCTCCATTAGAAGTGGCCCTTATTTGTACAGCCCTTAGTCGATTTGTCTCAAAGGGCTATGACCCCAAATATCCGGCTCGAATTTCTGTTTATTTATTCTTCTTTTTTTTTTCTTTTTTTTTATTAATAAATAGAATAAAAACTTCTTTTTTTTATTTGTATTTATTTTTCATTTATTGAAATTTACAACTGTAAAACATATATACCTATATAGAGGCCTTTTCAGACGCCTCGGAGGCTTATCAGGAATAGAATGAAAATCAAGTTGAGAGACTATTGGATTATAATCGTGATGGAGTTTACCATGAAAGGATATATATCTGGTTAGGGCTAAATCAGCAACATATGGGCCATTAGGACCTATATGGATAAATTTATTTGTAACTGAGTAAGGAGGATTAAGGATCAGAAGGTTTAGTTGAGCCCCAAAGCTCAACTCCATATGTCCAAATAGGTCTGATAACTGTCATGTAAATGAGCCTCTTGCAGTTAATCGGAAGGTTTGAACGTTTGTCTAGTAAATGCTGAAGAAGTCGAAAGCAGTTCCCTGTCGTTTTAGTCATGTATCTGGATGCCAAGTTAAACGTTTGTCTAGCCTTCCAGTAGGCGCGGGTCGGCTTTTTGGCCTTTCCCAAGAATCGGTGGAATCGAAAATCGACGTTAGGAATCGATACATTCCTAATTATAACGAATAAGTATATAAAAATCTCTTATCATTTTTCAAACTATTGTTTGAGTTTTAAGCATATTTGAGTTCAGAATCTTATGGAGTAAAAAACCCCTTTAAATTAAAAGTGTAGGGCAATGAGAAACTGGTTTTTAATTATTAAGAATAGCCTTTGTAACTTTTTTTAAATTTATTTATTTATTTATTTTTTATTTATTTATTAGTATTTAAAAATCTCTTTTAGCCGTTTTTTCAGTAATCCCCGAAAACGATAAAAAACCTTACGTATATCTTTGAAATATATAAAAAAATAATAAACGGATTTGTAACATAA
The DNA here is from genome assembly GCA_003667255.2 of Euschistus heros. NCBI lineage: Eukaryota > Metazoa > Arthropoda > Insecta > Hemiptera > Pentatomidae > Euschistus > Euschistus heros. The sequence goes on from RCWM02000390.1 coordinate 347,749, forward strand.
ATAAAATTTATGTTAATGAAACTTGCATGAAATTTGCAATAATTAAATAACATTTAAGTATTTGTTTATCTGTTATATCATTTGTATATTTAATAGTAATTACATGCAACTGATCATTTTGTGGTGCTTAATACAAATAAAACAGAAATACAATATTTTAATATATTCATCCATCTGCCTTTAATAATATCCAATCAATAATTTATCTTCTACAATTTTTTCTAGAAAATAAAAATAATTTATGATAGTGATTGCTCGGTACATACCGTACACCTCCAACCGCCAGTTATATGTTTTTAAGTACCTATTTTATTATACTGTAGAATCAATTTACATAGATTACACCAGTGGGTGGCTAGAGAATATTTGTCCCTCAGTTTATTCTAGATAAAAATAAAACTGAAAAAAAAGTTATACAAGCAAAGCTATGTTTGCTAATCGAATGGCTTGACTTCTCTCTTTTTTTAATTATAATAATGGATTTGTTACCTTTTATATTAAAAAATATTTTTTATTCTGATTCTGTGTGCTAGGAAAAAAAAATTAATAGAACGTGGAGACATTTACTTGACCCAATTAAGGATTCTTAAAATATATTCTACAATTTTATGTAAAATATTAATTGTAAAAATATAACTAGAAATATATATTTTTTTAAAAATAGCTAATTATATAAATTTCAAGTTCGATTTCATATAACTCAGCTTTAAAATACCAATATGAATATTAAAAAGGTAATGGCCTACAAATATCTTTTTTTTTTTTTTTTTTTTTTTTTTTTTTTTCAAAAAATAAAACAAGAACATATATTTAGAACAAATATCAATCTTGTTATGCGTGTATAATGCAGCAATAAATTGATTTCTGTTTAAAGTAATTACCAAAAATCGTCTCGAAAACTCAGCTGACATTATCTTAGTTATACTGGTGAGGATGCGCTAACTATTAAGAAATGTTTATATACATATATATTATAAATATATAATACTTTCAATATGTAATTATAAAAATTGTGTAACGAAAAGTCTGCTACCATTGTTAAAAGCGATAAATTGCTGTTCTCCCTCAGCCATCAATATCAACTCGCCTCATCATTTACAGTTTCACTGCCAGCTAATGTTTTATACTTGTAGCTCTTTGTCAAATCTCTCTGGAAAAGCGTTTCCTCGTTAAAGAAAATTCTACCGCCCTTATTACATTCTATTATCTATCATCCTTTCCTTGAGGCGCCCCTCGTTTTTCCAACAAGAAAAATGGGGCTTCCTCGTGTTTTATCACAGCTTTTATACAAGTTATTTGTCTTTGTCTTACTGTTGAGTAGGGCAGTAATAATTTATTTAGAATATTTCGTCAAAGGCGTAAGAGTATTTTAAATTATTATTATTATATTTAAAAGTTTGTTTTTGGGCTCAACCAACCATCTAATTCACCTCGTATCTAATCCTTCGAAAAATCCTTAATGCTCCTTACTTTGTCACAAATAAACTTGTCCATATGTTACTGATTTTGACCGAAACCAGATACCTATCCTTTCATAGTAAACTCCATAACCATTTTATTCCACTAGTCTCTCAACTTGCTTTCCATTCTATCCCGATAGTTCATCTGCTAATTTCAGAGGCGTCTGAAAAGAGATGGCCAAGAGACCTTCATATATAGATTTGATTTGTTTTTTATTGATGTGTTACTAGTAAGTTGTTCATTACATTTTATTGACAAGCCATTGTAATAATTTCCTCAAATATGCATATTGTAGATATGTATACTGTTGTAAATAGTTTTAAAAATAAATGTTGTTTGGTTTTATAGTTTAGTTGTTTTTACTATATGATAATGACACATGTGATTTTTAAGTGAATGGTGATCCTTCCATTGCATCTAAATCACTCTAACTCTATATCACAAACCTTCAAGAATGGTGTCAAAGTTGTGGAATTAAATAATCCCAAACAAATCTAATCAAATATCATATAACATCTTGGAATAATTTTCAACGTAAACCTACTACTTCTTGCTCTAGAGAATCCATAATTAATATCCCATTATGTCGATAGAACCGATCCGCTACCCAGAACTCCATATAAACTTCCATACAGTTTTTACCGTTTGATGTTTCGTTTATGAAAGCAATCCACTTCAAAGTTATAGAACCTTTTTTACAGAACGGATTTAAATAATATCAGGGTCAAAACACACTGATACAAATAGGTGATGCCCTTTGTAATCATATTACAGAAAAAAAAAAAAAGGAGTAACACAGACAGAACTACAGAAAAGCAAGAAAAAAAAAAGACTCCTGTAATTTTGTCCGAAGTCTTCAGAGATCTAAGATGTTTTATAAAGTCGCAGTCGGTGATCTAAGAAACCGCGATGGTTAGGGAAAAAAAAAACAAACTTAAATATAAATATGATTAGAGTACTACCAATGGGTAGTTGCTCTACAAGTTTTATTCATGTCATTATATCTCATATATACCGCATATTTACTAGATGTGTTTTCTAATACAGTTTTAAATTTATATTAATAAAAGAATATATATATATATATATATATATATATATATATATATATATATTATTTAATTAAAACTGCAATGATTACTTACAATGGTATGTCAATAACTTATAAAGAACCTCTCATCAAGAGCATTTCAGTAAAATTTTAGCATCAGGAGGTCTCTAATCCATTTTCTGGGGAATGGAGTGGGAAGGAAATTGAGAGACTAGTGGATTTAAGTTATTATGGAGATTATTATGATAGGAGAGATATCTGTTGTGGGGTAAATCAGCAACTTATGCGATATTAAACCCTTTATGAATAACTTTATTTTTGGAAAAAATAAAAAAGTAAGAGGCATTGAAGATTTTTCGAAGGGTTTGTGAAGATTGGACACGATTATTGTCTAGAAAAATAAAGATTAACAAGCCTATAATTCTAACTAAAGTTTTTTACGGAACAACTCTAATGTTAAGGGTGGTTATTAGGTTGTTAACTCAAATGTTAACAATGCCTACAAGCTTCATTAAATATTAGGACTGATAAAGTATGTGGATATACACTATAGAAATTCTGTGACATTTCTTTGGTTAATATAGTTCCGGTATTAGGAACTCAGTGGTTAAAATAGACATGTAAAGGGTTTAATAATAACCAACCCCCACTCTAGATAGTGTAGACCGAGTAGTAGACATGAGGATTGAGTTAGGACTGATCTGACTATGCTAGATATAGGTGGTGTCGCCATCGTGCCTTCAGGTTCTTTAATTCATTTTATTTATTTATTCCTGTTATATATTAGTTGGATTAAAATAGATTCCATGTTAAAAAAAAAACTAGTGTGAAATTTATTTAAATATTCATATTTGATCAGCCGCGTCAGATCGTCAGAATATACTATGGCCCGTCAAAAACCGTTAAAATCTGGCAGATCTCAAAATACTATCCTTAAGCCTTCTGTGAAAAAGGTTAAACGAGGAGAGAGAGTTGCATTTTTAAAAATTAAAACAATGTAATAAATTTTCAAAATGACAAAATCTAATTTGTCGGGAAGGATAGTAGCGAAGGATGTCATTCGGCCGTCAAAAATCTTGGTAGATCTATCCTTCAGTGGATTTTCCCTCCCCCGTCATGACTGGACATATTCTAAAGCGGAAGTGTTATATAAAAGATGTTAATCCTTTTTTTTTTTAACTTGAATTGTTGGATTTATGTGAATAAATATTCATTCCTTATGCCAGCGCTTTATACAAACTTCGGTTGCCCTATTGTTTGTTATTATATCCCTTATCATAACTGACATGCTCCCCCAGAACCTCTCCGTTCCTCTGAAAAGAATTCTTCGAGAGCACTTACCATAATAATCTCTCCGAGCCTATATGGAGTTGACAAAAGCAGGCTGAATTTAATCTCCTTACCCGGGAGGGGGGTGCAGTGGGGGGGGGGGGGGGCTGGGGTAAACCACAGGCTAATGCTCTCCAGGTTTCATCTCACTGAGGGTATAAATAAATAAACAGTCTGCCTTTCGAGAGCTGCAATACTACGTTGCTGGTTTTATTTTAAAATTTTCAGATATTATCAGATGTTACTATTAATTACAGTAATATTTCAACGATTATAGTCTTAAAATAAATTTTAAAACTACGTAGAGAATAATTTATGGGAAACGACATATTTGATTAATAACATACTTATTTAACCCTTGATGTATAGCGTTGCAAAGTTATAATATTTTTGTTTTTATAGCATGTTCTCTTAGCATGTTCTATTGTGGTTCGGTCATAACTAAAATCGTCAATTCTCGACATCCGGCGTGAAAGGTCACGTCATTATTTAATTTTTTTTTTTTGAGTTTATCATTCCCTGGATCAATTCGATACTTTTTGTATACCTGATTATGCAATTATTATACATTGATTCTTCTTATTAATGAAAATAATATGTTACAAATATTTTATTTTATGTTTAATAGTAAGAAATTTTTCTTGCACTATAAATAATTTAAAACATTTTTTTCCAAGAATTAAGCATTGCCTAATCAAACTACAATACAATACAAGCCAAATCAAACTGCTGTATACTGTATTCGCTAATACTCAGTAAAGAAATAGAATTACGATTTTTACCATCCAATCTGAAGCACTAAGGAAATAAATTCAGCCAGACTATAGTTCTATATTAATATATTTAAATGATTATAGTTTACTCAGAATAAATATTATTTATATTTCATTACATGTTCATAAAGGTTTCCGGGTCCTGATACATTTTTAAAAAAACTAGGAATAATTGTGTTTTTTAATAGATTTTTTATTTTAATGCTTGTAAGGTTTTTTAGTATTCATATTTTTTGTATATGAAACCTTTTTTTTAAATTGAGTATCGATATAGAGAATCGATAATATAGGTTTTCTTTTTATAACGGTACTGGAATCACAAATACCAAGTGCCGACACATCACTACACTGTTTATTTTAAAGTCTGCTTTCAGCTACTGAAATAAGTAATTTCACAGTGTTTTTCCCTGTTAAAAATTAACTGTTTTGAGCGAAAAAATCACTGTTTAATTTACAACATATTTCAGTGTCATGTGAAATATAGAGTACTTATAAATTTGGAATACCTATTTGGAAGAAATGGGTATTTGTTACGGGCGAAATTAGCAACATTTTAAGGTATCAAGGTAATTTTGGATAAGTTCATATGTTGCATAGAACAAGAATTTTTATTGTTTGACTGGATGGGTGAACAATTCGATGGTTTGACGAAACCCCATAGTTCCATGCCATAAGTTCAAATTAACCTCACAATGGTTGCGTAGATGAGTCTTATATTGTATTAGGTAATCAAGTGTTGGAGTGGTAGAATGCAATTTCTCATTTTCTGATTAAGTCGATTTCGTATAATTTTTTTTATTAGTGTTTACTTATATAAGAAATATATGTCTTATATAAAGTTCCCAACGTTATATTCTATTCAGATGATTCGGAGGTTTAACTGTAATCGAATATAAGGCAACTTGGGATGCTAGTGGATTCCCATTCAAGTGGGTATGGAGCTTTTTATGGATGGATAGGTATCTGGTTTGAGCTAAACCGGCAAAATATGTAACTTTATGACCTCTGTGGATAAGCTTATTAAAATTCTGATAGAAAGTTCTGTTGAAATTAAAGTTGAAAATAAACTTGTTTACAATTTCTAGTGAATATTTTTCTGATGTGTGTTGTTTCACGTAATCTGCTGATATTTTACGTGAATGGCATTTGTAATTAACCGAGTGTTTAATTATAATCAAAAATATCAGTACCCTCGGGATGATTAGATTTCCAAACAAAACCTGGGGAGAGATAAAGGCTGGATAAGGATAGGAGTTAATGAAGCTAATCAGAACTTGGGGAATGGTTAATGACATACGTCAGGAGCAGGCCACCGAGGAACGTATGCTTGGGACCTCACAATAACCTGGGACCTAACCCAGCCTCGGGGCTATCTCTCTCGGCTATTATCGTTTGGAGCATCTTGCTTTTGGAGGCACAACTTCTTCTCTCAGTTCGTTCTTCAATTCGGAACTTAATAATAGTATGCAGAAAGAAGTGTGAAAGATGTTAAGATCCCCACTATTTGTCGCTATAAAAAGAAAATCTAGAAAATATCACACAAACTAAAATTTAACAAGTTAGAGTTTCAATATCAAAATAATATTGGGTTGTCTGGAAATTGATGCGGGATTTCATGTTTTCATTAAATCACTTCTCTAGATAAAAGCCGTTCAAGTTCGACGGATTTTTTTCTCGAAAGTAGTCTTCATTTATATATTCCCAATCGGTCAGAAACTTTAACAAAGTCGGGGTAATGGCAGTGGGAATGAGCGTTCAATCATAGTTTGAAAAATTTCAGGAGAGAGATTTCAACCTTGAAGACTATGAAGGGCGAAGAGGGAATCCCATGACGAAGAGGTTCTGACGTTATTTGTCGAAGAAACACTAGAAAAACAGTTCGAAAAATTTACAGAATCTTTTATTCGATAAATCGAAGACCTCAACCCAATCGGTAAGGTAAGAATGCTCGAAACTATGGTACCTCATGCATTAACAAACCACCAATGTCTCTCGTATGATCTCATGACAATAGTTTAAACTACTCTAATCGACCCTATTCTTCAGACCTCTTGCCAACTGTCAACCAGTATTTTAGACATGTGCACTACTTTCTAAAAAAAAATAAAAATAATAATAACTAAAAAAAATTAAGGGTCTCAGGTGGAGTTTTGCCAGAATACTTGCTTTATACTAGGTTCTTTTTCGATTAAGGGTACCCACTTTTTAGAGGCTGGGTGTGCCCCAGGAGGGTCTGTTAAGCTCGAATCCGAGCCACGGCCGAACAAACATAAAATAAATTTTCTGCCTTAGTCGGAATCGAAAGTAGTAATTTGTTTATTTTTTTTTCGTATTTTTTTCTAAAAAAATAAGGTGATTCTCTAAGAGAAACAAAGTCCACTAACGGTTAAGCGTGAATGCTGAACTAGTCACCTTTTTGTGGTGTTCCATTTCTTAGCAATCATGATGCTATACAAGGAAGTTACGCTGAGTATTCTTTCTTGCAGCGTCAGAAGAAATGGTTTACTTCAAAATAATGGACAGATCTGCTGCATATTAAAAACCTGCAAAACGCGTATTCAGCAGTACTGATTGAAGTTGTTGCTCAACCTGTAATGAAATCGGTAAACTGAATAGAAAAGGCTAGAAAAACAAAACAAAACAGTTATAGGCTAAATTGCTCTGCTAGTGGGAATAGACACTTCATTGTGTTCTTCAGTTCAGTGCAGGGCACGTACATAGCAGAACAGTACACTATACGTAAACACTGGCACTCAATGTTACATACAGTATGCACCTCAAGATCACGTACCCTGATTATATCTATGATGGAAATATAACCTGAGCACCTGTAGTCCTGCAGTAATGGGTCCTCTTTATAATCTTTATTATATTCACCCTTAATAGTTTTAAGGGGTTTGAATTAAAATATATATATATACACACTGCCGGTCAAAAGTTTGAGACCACCCTGAGCCAAAGTATGTAAATTTAAAAGTTTAATATCTTTAATATCGTTCCGCCTCTCTTTTTCTATCTAATTTTATGTTGATGTTTTTATTTATAAGTAAAAACACTTTGTTTCACTTTTGAGATTTTCTCCGTAATAAATCCATTACGAGCTATTCCACGCAGGAAAAAAAGGAACTTAGTTCATAAATATCTAATTAAATTTGAAATGGCTCAACAAAAATTCCCGCTGCCTTCATTTAATATGAATGGGAGATTTTCGTTTCTCAATTTTTAATTCAAATTTCAAATTTTTTAATCCAAGGTTATTCTGTCGGCAAACGAAATTGTTGGAATTAATATGGAAAATACAGTTTGTTTTAAATTATGTATTGAAAACTTAATTTTAATTTCTTCTCTTAAAGGTAGATGAACTTTAAAGATCTTGGTATAAACTATATAAATGCGTTTAATTTTATTTAAATCCATTTATTTTTCACCTAACATCAAACTTTTAAATTTACTGGTATCGTTTCAGGATGGTCTCAAACTTTTGACCGGCAGTGTATATATAATCAAGCTATTTAATTCTTTTTTTATCCATTTTTATTTGCTCATGGAAAAATATTTATAGAGCTTAAAGGGAAAAACGGGGCCTAAAAAACCAAGAAGTATGTAATTAGAAGCTTTTCCGTTTGGAAAATCAATAAAGAGTATAATATTACGTGTTTTTAAATTTAGATTAATCTCCTAGAAAAATGATTCCTCCCCTGCTCATTTATTATATAATAGTAGGCACACGTATATAAAATTTAAGACACGAAATCTTGAGATCTAGGCTAGGATCTTCTAGAGCCCTGTTTAATTCCTCACATAGTAGAAAAGCAAGCTGGTATTTAGCCTGAGTGTAAAATGTATAAGTAAATGTGATTCTATTTTTCTTTTCGTTTAATTATTTTTTTATTCTATCCATTTCTTTATATATATATTTTTTTAAGTATATTTACAAATTTTGTCATCATTTGTTTCTATTTAATTATTCCTTTGATTATATTGGAATGTAAAGCATGGATATAAACATAAAGTATCACTTCTTATTGCCCATTACTATGGCAGATTGTAATATAAAGTTAAAACAAAAATAGAAAAAAAATCAATATCTTCCCGACAAGGTAAAACAATAGATTAAAGAGATATCTATCTTTAATTTGGTTCCATGCTATTGCCAATAGGTTCAATTGCTTAACTTTCAAACCCATTAGTCTTTGTGAGATACATCCAAATCAACTTTTTCCTTCTTTTGATTAATTTACTTATTATAATTAGAAGGAATTAATTTTAATTAATTAATTTGATAATGAAATTAAATTGATGATCATTAAATATAAACAAAATTTAGAGATAATAGGGGTTTTAAAAGTGACGTTTTTCTTTTCAACCAATATATTTCCTTAATGGTAGGTCCCAGCAAAGAAGCTACGTTTATATAAAAAAAAATGTATAGTATATTTTAAAAAATATTACATTTCTGATAAGGAAACTTTCGTACTGAGGAACACCAACAGAGGTTGAGCGTAAATTTTTGAGGGTGAATAAAGCGATACAACAATAAAGGTATAGGCTCCCAACCGAAAGAAATTTCCATGAAAAAAAAATCTTGTGTTAATTAAATGAAGATGTGTTTCATATGACACCACCTAAAAATAAACTAAATCTCATAGTTTCTACAGTACGCTTTAATGACATTCCACTAATCCATGTTGAACAGATCCGCTATTTAGGACTCCACTTGAATAAACGTCTTACTTGGAATCCACATACAAGACTATAAAGACAAGAAACTGCCCGTCGTTACAGATTACTTTAACATTTATAAGACAAACGTTCAAAGCACCCAATTAATTACAAAAGACTAATATACATTAGACCTATCTGGGCGTACGGAGTTGAGATTTAGGGCTCCACTAAAGCATCTAGTTCATCTCGTATCCAATCCTTATAATCCAAAATCCTTCGAAAAATCCTCAATGCACCTTACTTTGTCAGCAATAAACTTATCGATAAAATAAAATTCTTCTCACTAAATTACAAAAACACTCCCTTTCCAATAGTGCTCTTGGCAGGTTCCAGTACTTCTTATCTCTCCGTTCCAAAACAGTTATGCAACTCGTAAGATTCAAGATGACATTTATGGCATTAACCAATGGGCAGTAGAGAATAAGTTACGACTGAACCCAGAAAAAACTAAGGCAATGCTAATTGGATCGAAACCCTCCCTTAATTCCCTTTCCTGCTATTCACTTCTTTATCTCAAATACGTTCCTATTCAGTTCAGAAACTCTGTAAAAATCCTCGGAGTAGTACTCGATCAACATCTGTATTGGAATAACCATATTTCCCACATTACCCGGAAAACCATCTCCATCCTCAAACAGCTCCTAAGATTCCGTAAATCTTTCCCTCGCAATACCCGTCAATTGTTAGTATCTTCACTCATCCTTATATAAAATATAAATAAAAAAAAATTATTATAATTATAATAAACAAATAAAGAAACCCTACAAAGTACTGATAAATATGCTGTAAAAATGGAGTAAAATGAGAGTGTGATATACAGCCAGTGTGATACAAGGAACGCGACCATAGTCAAGAAACAAGCGGAGGCGGATTGTTGATGTGACTGAGGTCAATGAATCTCGTCAGAATATGAAGAAGATTTGAAAAGTTGGCTATATGTAGGTATAATTGTGTTATACCTTATGGATGCTTAGTATACAGAGGACTGTCTGGCGAGCTTGAAATGAAGGTGAAAAGATTAATGAACTCCTTTATAAGATTCATTTTTGGGATCCCCAGGCGTTCTCACATCACTTGCTGGTATTCCGAGTTGAGGTGGCTTTATCCAAGTTTTTGGCGACAATACTTCCTTGGTTCCTTTCTATTCCAATCCTTAAAGTCCAAAAACCTTCGTACATTTACGACATCCTTGCCCTTCGTTCTTCCATTCATCTTTTGAACACCAGATCTCAGCCTATAGATTTGTATATCCCTTCTCATCGAACTGCTTCCTTTGAAAAATCTTATATTAATCTTGCAGCTTTATTCTGGAATTCCATACCCATTTCGATCCGCAATGCTCCTTCACTCACTTCCTTTAAATATAATTTATTCACCTACCTCCTCAATTATCAATCTTCCGAAATTATGTATGTATGTGTTAGAATATTTCTTTTTATTTTATTTGTTATTTTTATTTTATTTTATTTTAGCTTTGTTATTTACTTATTTTGTTTTACTTATGTCAACCCAAAGACTTGTTTTCAAATTTAAAAGTTATATATCTATATGTATATAATTTACATTCTATATAAGTTGCTGCCTAATATGTACTCAGCCAGACAATAATACCTTTTTATTGTTCTTTTGTATTATTTTTCGGGGACAAGGTGTCCCAGAATAAAGATTATTTTTCATTCATTCATAAAGATCTTAATGTTCCATATATTGCTGATTTAGCCCAAACCAGATATCTGTCCTTTCATAGTAAGCTCCATAACCACTTAAATCTCTCAAATTTCTCAACTTGCTTCCCACACCATTCCTGACAATCCTTCGAGGCGTCTCAAAAGAAGACATATATACAATATATTATAGTTGCGGCAGATTGATTGTTAACTCTTCCTCACAAAAATATTTTGCCACACATTTTTCTAGAGTTATGACGTAACATTTATGTAATGAACCTAGAGCAATGTAAAACGTAACGCCCTGGGTTATTACTATATAATAATTAACGTATTACATGTAGTAAAAAAAAACACACCATTACATCATCTGATCGCATTTTTTCTCTTACTTTTTCACATAGAGAATTAACTCTTCATTTAGTTAATTACTTAGCGTTGGTTTCTATTTCTAATTGATTCTATTCATGGAAACGTGAAGATTTCCTTCTATGACGCCGGTATCGAACTAGGAGGTTCATTGCACCTCCAACTCATTGGACTTCAATAGGTGCTTTGATGGGCAAGTATTCAATGTGTGGGGGCTGCTAAGGCAGGAGCAGCACTCAGTCCTAGTTAAATTACTTGGGAGTAGTTTAGCGGGGTAGGGGCTGCGGCATCCAATGCATATCTAACCGTTCCTATCACTGCCTCTCGTTCAGTTCTCTGGCTTACTGCCTCTGTCGATACCTCCAACTTTTCTCATTAATGGATGCTAGTTGCACTATTACTTGTTATCTGTACTGATGTATCATATGTGCTAGGTATGGTGAAAAAAAAAATAATAATTTGTCATTTATAAATCCTAGAACAGTGTCGTCTAATAAAAAATGTCACCTTATAAAATATATTTAAGCACTGCAGATAATGTATACCTCCAGAAATGTTGTTGTCGGAATTTTTCTTTCCAAATTATCTTGCTTCGGAGGGTTATTTGGAATAGAATCAGAAGAATCAGAAGTTAGACTAATGGATTTGAATGGTTGTGGAGTTTGCTGTGAAAGGATACAGATCTTGTATGAAACGTGAGGTATATTAAGACCTTAGTGGATAAGTGTGTTTATGACGATCTAAGGGGCATTTAGGATTTTTCTAAGGATTGTGGATTGTAAAGTATATAGTTTATATTTTGTATTTGTTAGAAATTCTAAGTGGGGTTTGTCGATTTCTACTTTTATTGGCTTACTACGTTTATTGTTTATTTGTTTATTTCATTTAACGTCCCTTTATGCTGCTATGGCTAATCGGAAGATGCTACGGTGGGAGTCCTAAATTTTGCCTATCCAGGTATAATTAGGATAGGGATTTTTAACGAGTACCTGACATCGCACAGGTTCGGGACCCCCATTTTACGTCCCTTCCGAAGGACGGCATAGCTAAGGATTTTTTACTCCCTTTAAAAAATCCTAAGGTCATCTGCCAGGCTGCGAACCCGCGATCTTGGGTTTAGTAGGTTGCTATGCTAACCACTACACCATAGGTGACCCCCTTACTACGTTTATGTTTACAAATTACACTCTATTTGATGCTTATTGCTTATTCAAACAGGATCATGAAGCTTAGCAGTATAAACTGTAAAAATGATTGACAGTGTTGCAACGACATGGCACATGGCACATGCGTAAACTAAATTTGCATCCAAAAAATATTGGTTTCTGTGTAGTGGTAAATGGCGGGAATATTTCTTTCCCCCTATTTACTAAGAGGTAAAATCATCGCTACCTTATCGAACTGCAGTACACTTACACGACAAAGACCTCGTGTTTCAAGACATACAACGAAGAAACTAAAAGAGCTGTTATGGCAAAGTCCTTCCACACCCACCATATTCGCCATACTTATCTCCAACGAATTTCCATATGTTCAAAAATTTCTACAACTTCCTTAAATTTAAATTTTTTGAAAATAATTCTCAGGTCAAAATAGGCATTTCCTGACTACCCCCCCCCCCCCCCCCAAATAAAAACTGAGTATATCAGTTTTGTGATTAAAACTTTTATAATAAGTTTGATAAAATGTATAGAAAAAAAGGGTAAATATTTTGAATAAAAAGGTCTTGATTTGATAAAGTTGTTTTACGAAATAACTTTTCCTATAAAAGCGTACATTTTATATGAAAAGACCTAAATAGAAAACAAGGTTTAAGTTGTATACATTCTTACTTTTTAAATGCATCTATTATAATTTATGTATATATTCTATAAAATATTTACAAAGTAGAAATTATTTTACTCAATTAGAACAATTGAGTACATTTGATTATTAGAATATTATTACATTGATGTAACTAATAGAATAGACTAAACAATAGCGACAATAGAAAGTTTTGATACTTAAAAAAAATATTAAACTACCCTAAAAATTATTTAATATTTCGTACTGATTGTTGTACGTAACCTGAGAATCACCTATAATACTGTGAAACAAACAAGTTATCATTATATTTAAAAAGTTACACAACTCAAAAACCTGCATTAAAAAAATAAGAAATTCTCAGTTTTGTATCAAATATAGCAATTGTACCTGAATTATTTTTATATTTCATCCGCAAGTGAGTGTCTGATTTAAAGTTGATTCGATACATTTTTGACACTTCAGAGATGTGTGTTTAAAAAGGTGATACTGATTTTTGAGTTGTGTCACTTTTGAAATACATGTGCGATATGTATCGTATATTACCAATTGCATGGAATGAAATTACAAAAACAAAAATTAGTCACTGATTTGGTCTTAGAATATGGGTCTGTACAGTGAATTTTGTAAATTCCTAAAGCTGGCGAAACATTGTTAGTTAATATTTATGTTGAGATGGACACACAAAAGAAATCTCAGACTTCTCAATGTAGCTACAATATGTTGATAACATGCAGGATAACCAGTTTTCTCTACCTTAGTTGGAATACATAAAGACGCTAAGTCCCAAAACAAAATAAAGAATTAAATATTTAGGCGTTACACTCACGTCCATTATTAATACGTCCCATACCTTATATGAATATGTGCATGATAAATTGGAAAACAAGCATCTAATTTAACATTTATTTTCGAATTTCAAGAAAGTACAGGATCTGCAAGTGTTAAGAGAACCTAAAAGAAAAACAGGATTATATCAAATAGATAGAGGTGAAACCCATTAAGTTTCCTGTCACTTCCAAACTTTCTGATTGAGCTTCGTAGAATGAGAATGTAATTCCGTAAAAATAATTACTCCGAACTGTTTAGAAGAGCTGAAATTTTCAATCACTTTATTTTTTGTAATATTTTTTTTTGTTTTTTAATGTAATAATAAGATAATAATAATAATAAGATAATATTGAACAAATAAAATATCAGTGGCTGTTAGAAAACATGAAATTATTTGTGAAGGTAAATATGTCGTTAGCCATTATATTTTGCGGCTTTGGTGTGAAAAATTCAGTAGGATTTTTTAAGAGAATCATAGAAAAAAAAAAAAACTAGGATGGCTATCAGCAAATATTGATGAGATTTTACCGCAAACTATCAAATTTAATCTGTCTGCAATTTACTAGCTGGTGAGTGTCAAGTTTTTAATAAAACCTCAGATCGACTGCTTAACGCCATTGAAAGATTTTTATTTCAGGAGGATAACGACATTCAAATACACGGTCAGTAGGCCAAAGACAAAGACAAAGATTTATAGAATAAAATTTCTATTACACTATCATCCATTTTATTGGAACCATATTAAATAGATATTATGAATATTTTTTTAATATTTATCTAATTTTTGAAACCCAAACTATCTATTAAATAAGCTGAATTAAGTTTGTTTTTTTTATTCAAGTTTTCTTAGCCAAATATTTCAATCTGAATTACTCTACGACAATATGTAACATGAATGGTAGTGGATTCATTAATACAATATTTACAAAGCGTAATAAATAATCTCTAGAAATACAATTTAAAATCAAAATCTTTTGAAAGATACTAAAAATATAATCATACCGTATGTATGAAAGAACTAAAACAATAAACTTTTTTTTATGTAGCGAAAAACATCTTTTCAACTTGTTCATGTTTTTATACTCCATTTAAACTATTTTCTAGACTGGATACTAATCTATGTTAGATACAAATAGCTACTTATTTATCTTTTTACAAAACGATATAAAATAATTAATGATAGCGGAACCTTTCCGGGATATACTTGAAGGAAATCTGATTCATGAAGTGGAAGGCCTTTATAAGACTGAAGTACACTTAAAAGTTTTCAACCCATTAAACTATCTAATAAATCTTTGAAAATTCTGTTTGTTTTTTTAAATAAATGTATTTTAGGTTCTTGACTTCGTGATCTAATTTTTCCAGTGAGTCGATCAATCTTTGTATCTACTCCCAGTTAAAAATAACTAGATATATTGGTTTGAAAGTAAGGAAATAAATTTTAAGGTCGTTCTGCAATAACAGCAAATACTAAGACTAGGATATATTGGGGATTCTGAATTCAAATTACGAGCCGATCTTTGGAGTTCTAAAAGACTTCATAAAATAAACCATATTGGTTTTATATTCTCTACCTCGTACGTAAGGTAATAAATAAAAGAAAGAACGAAAAGAAAGAGAGAAAATTAATTTTTACTCTGGGACACTGAAAAAGATTTCATAACAGATTTTTTTCGCTATAAACAATAATCATTTATTACTGCTTTTGATTCTAGATCTCTCGCCCTTCCCCACAACGATACACCTCTCTTCCACTTTTGCTATTTTCGTATTCTGTCTTTTTATTCAACTGCTAAATAACCAAGTCGTTTAGGCAAAGAAAGAGATAATAAATTAAGGGCACGATAGTTGAACAATGAAAAATAGTAGTTCTCTTTCCTTTATAATTTAGTAATTTTGTTTTGTACAAGGTATTAATTTTTTTTTTATTGAATAATTATTTTTATTTAAAAATTTCAAAACTATATTTAATATTTTAATACTAACAATATTTTCATTTATTTTTATATTCACTAAAAAATAGGACATCCTGCAATAATTCCAAGATGCCGTACTGTGTCAGCTATGGGTAGTGGAATTCCTTTGAAATAGACAGAAGGTCAAGATTTGTTCCAGAGAGAATAAGTGGTTGCACTTTGATTCGCCATTTGTTGGAACCAAACTTCGATCTAGTACACTCCAATCCCATATCATAAAATTTCAATAATAGTGTCAAAAATAGAGAATCAAAATAAATCCCATCAAATAACCTTCACCCTTCGTCCTAAACCTACGACTTCCTGTCCTACAGTATCCTTTAACGATGTTCCACAAATCCCCGTTGAACAGATCCGCTACCTAGGACTCCATCTGGACAAACGTCTTACTTGAAATCCACATACAAGACTAAAACGACAAGATATTGCACGTCGTTATCGACTACTTCAGCATTTACTTGACTAACGTTCCAACCTTCCAATTAATTACAAAAGACTCATTTAAATAACAATAATTAGACCAATTTGGACATACGGAGTTTAGCTGTGGGGCTCCACTAAACCATCTGATTCATCTCGTATCCAATCTTTACTGTCCAAAATCCTTGAAAAATCCTAAATGCTCCTTCACAAACAAACATCCACAAAGATCTTAATAAACCTTACTTTCTGACTTAGCTCAAACCAGATATCAATCCGTTCATAGGAAGCTCCACAACTATTAGAATCAATCAGTATCACAACTTGTTTCTCACTCCATTCCAGATAACTCTTTGAGGTGCCTGAAAAAAAGATGGCCTCGGAACCTGCTATTATAGTGCTTCATTATATAGAACCTTTATATGTGCTACCAATGGATAGTTGCTTTAAAAACAAGTGACGTGTCATTTTTATCTATTTCATCACATTTACTTGATGTATTATATTTTATACTGTATATACAGTTGTTAATTTCAATAAATAATTTTTAAAAATATATTAGAAGAGGCAGTTTCTAGATTTGAATCATCCCGATTGATGTTTCGTAAGAAAAAGCTGCTTTAAGGATATCTGGAATCTTATCTGAGGTATAGAAGATGTAGATGACGACCCAGAATGCTGCCTTGTGGACTACCTGCCTCAATCGGATAAACATTTGAGAAATCGGTACCGTAGCGAACTCTGAAAGAACGATTGGAAAAGTAGGCTCATAGGACCAGGGATAGAGATTGAAGTAAATGGATTTTGACTTTGAAAAGCAATCCTTTATGCCTTACCCAGTCAAAAGATTAAGCAACGTCGATAAACAGAGCAGTTACGTATTAGTTGTTTTAAAAGGTAGAGTATATTGATGAACAAAATAAAATACCTTGTTGAGAAGTGAAGTAACCAGACCTGAATCAAAATGGTAAGAAGGGATTTTGTTACATCCAAGTATTGGTTGAATACGTTTCTGAGAGATTTTTTCAAAGATTCTTGATAAGAATAGAAGGAGAACAAAAAATCTAATTATGAAGTAAAATTTCAAGGTTTGCCTGGTATATTGAATTGAATGATAGTTGAGATTCCAAACCAGAAGGAAAGTTGTTAGAAGTACGCAGTTATTAATGTATGTAAGGAATTTTGTCTGCTTATAACTTCTATAAAAATTTGTTTTCTAAAAAACTTTAGCCCTTTTCATCTTTGGATTTTGATTCTTGAAAATTACAAATTAAGATAAAAAATATATCCTAAAATATAGCAGTTGAAGAACAATCATTCGATTGTAAATTTCAACTATCATTAATCGAATTTCTAAGATCTATTTTTTTATTTCAGAGAACGAAGGAATACTCCTGGTTTCAATTTACTTTTCACCAAATCGCTGAAACAAAGTCAATACAGTAATCCCTCACGATCCCGAGGATTAGGTACTGGAAAAACACGCGATTGTGGAATTCAGAGATGTTGAGTCCTATCTTTTAGTGCAAATAATAGGGTTAGTTCTGAGATTGGCATATACAAACAAAAATACCAAGTTTTTTTTTTGAAACACCACGCTAAAAATCAATGATATATTAATTTTGTTCATTACATTAAGGACTTCATAAGAGCAATGTATGTATAAATTGCATAATTATTTTTAAGATTTTCAAGAAAATATTCCTAAATGATTTGTTTCTCCTCGGTGTTTGCAAAATAAAATTATATTATTTTTTATAAATAACTATTTTTTTTTTGTACATGTTTAATACTTTTAAAATTACGTTAAGAATTTTCAATTTAAATTAAATAAAATTACGTTAGTATTCCAATTTTTTTGCAAAAAGAAGCGGAATCATGAGAATTTTTTTCTTGTTTTTCCTTAAACAGTAATCCAGAATGAGAAGCGTGTATTTCGACATTTCATTAAATGCACTATGATTAATGCGTATTACATTTATTGTTTGTAATAACATTATTTTTCATTGTATTTATATTTATTTTTATTTTTAAGAAAAATAAAATTAACAGCAAATAAACTAAAAATAGATAGAGTCTCTCTAATTTAAGTTCTCTAAAAAAAAAAAGTAAAATATTAATGTTAAGCTTTACGTCATTGGTCTGCTGTGGACCTCCAAGAAGTTCTAGGCAAGCTTCTATGATTAACCTTTTCACAACCTAGTTGTACGTTTTAAATAGATCCTTTTCTGGAAGCAGCCAGTTGTTTAATTGTAGTATTGTAATTTTTGTAAAGTCTAAAATAATGGATTATATTGTATTAAATAGGGAAGAATGTCTCATAGAAAATTTTTAAAATGTCCTTTGCCATATCTAAAAATTAAAGAAGTTTAAAAAAATAAAAAAATTAATGAATCAACAAATCAATGAAGAAAAGGACTGACTAACTTTGTGCTCGAATCATAAGAGGAACCACCATAAGATCCAAATAGAATAGAAGCAGATATCGGCCTAACGTAACACAATAATATCCGTTCTCAACATTTGACTAAAGTTATAAACGAAGTTAATTCGCACTAAACGCAATTTTCAACTTTCTGCGCAGTTGGTCATTTTCGGTTGCAAAACGGATTAACAGTTTTGCAGGCATGCCTTTCTTTTAGAACGATCATGATGAAGTTATAGGTTTTATAATTATAACTTTACCAAACGTATTTTTGTTTACTCAATTAAAACTTTATGTTCAAAGTTGGTGCATTTTGAATATTGTGAAGTTAAATTTTAAACTTCTCCCTTTATAGTTTCAAAGAAAAAAAAAAAAAGTGGAATAAAGGTCAGTCTCTATTATTTTCAAAAATTCTAGGTAGCTCGTGGGATTGGCCATAAATTACGCTAGAACAGAAACGCTAAAAGTAAAGCTGTCCAATAAGAGCCAACAGTTTTGAAGATTTACTGCGAAGCAGTTGACATTCTGTTGTATATATGACTGAAAGCACATATACACGCTTTTTCCACTCTTGTGAACAACCAACCTTGTACATGTAATATTTAATATGGCTAGTACATGTAATATCATAATTCCTAATACTAAAATGTTTAATTTGATGTGTTAAAATTATTAATAACATCATAATAGGATTCATAATTCTATAACTTAATTTTTTTCTCTCCTTAATTCACCTATCACTTAATATGGGATAACAAGCAGATGTGATGATTGTAGTATACAAGATAAATATAATTTAATTAAAAGCACATTAATTTAAAAGAACATTCAACACAAAGTTTGGTAGAGAAATAAATTTTAATTCATATATTGTTAATTTGATTAAATTTTTAAATATCGATTCTAGCGTACACGGATTATTTCTTTACATTATTAAAAAGAAAATCCACTGTTAGAAGATAGGTATACCAAAAATTATATATTACACATTATTACTTTTTAAAAAATAATGCTTACTATGTATTTTTAAAATAATTTCTTGAGGGGTTAAAATATTATAAAAATACAGAATTGTATAGAAAATATAGAAATTTCTAGAGTTTCTGAATCTATAATCAAACGAATTTTATTACAATCTATATATATTTTAATTTATTTTTAATTTTTTTTTTAAATCTTCTTTCGTAGTGGACATAAGAATGCAATATAAATGAAATCTTTTAGTTAATTTATTATCTTTTAGTTAGTTTTTTAGTAATTATTATACTCTGAAGGCGTAAATTTATTTTCTTTTAATTCGGCCGGGGCTCAACTTCGTGATCAGGAGTCTATCATTGTGCACACCCAGCCACAAAATATTTATATTTTTTTTTAATAACAATTTAATTGAAAAGATGAAAATTTTATTATCAATTTCAAGCTCTATAACACCGTATCAAACTTCACTGTTATCCACATATTAACGTTTTTAATAACAAATTAGTTGTAAATGAGTAAATCCTTTTATATAATACGAGTAGTATAGATTCCTGATTGCTAATAATTATATGACATCAAAAATAAATAATATAAGGAGTAACTATAAACAATGATGAATAAAGGTAATAAAACAGAAGGTGGGTGACTGAACCTTCATGCTCCAGTTGCGAACCGTGTCGATAGCCCTCACCATGTTCACTTCAATGCATCCCTTCCCTGCAACAGAATTTCCAATAGCTGCTAAAAAAGATTTATGGGATTTTATTATTAACTTTGCGATAAAACTTATTGTTTTAAAAATCATTGGCTCTAACTTATAGCAAAGGATCATATGAGGTAGAAAAGAAGAATGACGCTAAATAACTAGGTTATAAGTTTTTTTTCTATAATCCAATAATTTATATTGAACTTTGCCTATCATCATCCTGTATGTGTATTAATTTAACTTGTACTTTAAATAGTGTAAACACTAATATTTGACATTTTCAAGACAAGCCAATCCGCTTTTTTATTCTTTCTTGCTTACTGTTGGTATGGAATTAGGTTATATTAACCTTACGTATGACTTTAGTTAATACTGGCACAGCTATTTTCATCATGTGTATTCATATACTTGTATCGCGGAAAACTACTAATATTATTTTTTATACATTGCATCTATTACAGTTATTATAACTAGGATTAAAATTAACCATTAAAAAAAAATAGTTAATACTGGCACAGCTATTTTCATCTGTGTATTCATATACTTGTATCGCGGAAGGAAAAACTACTAATATTAATTTTTTATAAATTAACCATTAAAAAAAAAAATACCTATTTTCTCAAACTATAATATTTTTAATTGAAAAAAAGGTGTTTATTAATTATATAATTATTACATTTTATGGTATTTCTTAATATGCATTAGTCCGTCTATCAGGATATATATTTTTGGATATATGTATGCTGCATAATATTTAATGGATAGTAACTATAAACTATAACAGCACAATAAACATTAACAAACAAAATTAATAAATATTTAAATTGAAGTATATCAATATAGATATTTATGATTTAGCTACGATTATAAATAATTCTGTACAATAATACTTTAAATAATAATAAACTAAACCTAGACAAGTAAAAGATAAATAATTTCAATTTAAAATTGTTTACGAAATAGACTCGTTAAACGTACTTAAAATGCATTTAATTATTTCATTGAAATTCAGTAACCGAAAATTATGTGCAATAACTGTTTCCTTCTCTGCTAAAAAAGAGAAAAACTATCCTGTGGAATTTTTAAAAACGACAGTTAAAAAGGAAAATATACTGCGCTCCAAAACGCGTTGTTTGTGCTATATATTGTCGTTGAAAATGCTAAATATTAAACGTGAAAAAAAACAACAAGATATTTCTTTTTACCATTTTTAGCGATTTCTTATATTGATACGGACATAATCAAATAGTTTGCAATAATTGACGAAAGTATTTTATAATTGCGAAAAAAATCTTTTTTAAAAAAAAAAAAAAGATTTTCATTATACTGTATCGAAAACGTGTTTTATTGAAAAGGTTTGATTACACAAAGTGACTTGGGGTCACCTGTGATGTAGTGGTTAGCATAGCAACCTACTAAACCCAAGATCGCGGGTTCGCAGCCCGGCAGATGACGTTAGGATATTTTTAAAGGGAGTGAAAAATCCTTAGCTATGCCGTCCTTCGGAAGGGACGTAAAATGGGGGTCCCGAGCCTGTGCGATGTCAGGTACTCGTTAAAGATCCCTATCCTAATTATACCTGGATAGGCAAAATTTAGGACTCCCACCGTAGCATCGTCCGATTAGCCACAGCAGCATAAAAGTGACGTTAAACGAAATAAACAAACAAACAAACAAAGTGACTTATTTTTGTTCTAGGACGCAAAGTGAAGCAGGTAAAAAAACAGATGTTTTGAAAAACTCACTCCTGTTTACTTAGGTTATTGAGCGATTTTAGTTCATAGTAACATGTGTTTACTGTTTCAAAACCATGTTGTGGCTCAAGATTATCTTTAAATTTATCAAGATTATCTATAATCAGGAATTGATAAAGTATTACCCAACAGAGGGCTTCTTCTTCTTTATTGGCGCGATAGACGCATGAAGCTGTCCTTGGCCTGCTCCACAGCCCTCCTCCAGTCGTCCCGATCAGCTGCTCGCCTTAAATATATTTTAGATAATTTTAATTCCTCGGAGACGCCATCGAACCATCTTCTCTTCGGTCTTCCACGAGGTCTCACTCCATCCGGTCTATCCCAGAACAATTTTCGGCATGTTCTGTTCTAACCCATCCGGTATACAGAGGGCTAAATATATTTAATAACAGCAATAGTACAATTGATATAAATATTAATATGTAATAGTTTACTTTTTCTTAGAACAGCGTCGTTTGTTTTGTAAACAGCTGATGAAATTCGTTTTCTGTTACTTTAATTATAAGGGAAATGACAAAATATTTTGTTTTATTAAGTTTGATTAAATAGTTTTTTTTCATATCTCGTACGAAAAGTGGTTTTAGGTGCTTGGTTGAATTTCCACGCTTGGCTAAGTCTAGCTTGAAAAGCTCGAAAACGCCCACTTTGCGTCATAGTAATGAAAATTAGTTAAAATGTGTCATAGTTAAAATAACTATTTTAACATTCCAAACTATATATTTACATCAACGATAAGTTCAAAGATTCAACTGTTTTTCTTAGATGAATAATTAATAAATTAACTTTTACCCAAAAGGTTCGTAACCCTCTAAAACGGAATGTCGCGTTATAGATTTGGTTGCAGTTTTCAATAATCTTTAAAAATTCGATCGAAATAGTGAATTTTTCTTTTTGGTCTTCAAAAATTCCACTCATTTTTTTAAAAAATTTATTTCTTTTATTCATTTTTTTATAATACAACAGTTTCCCTTGCCGATTCAAGTTGCTGGCATTCTTGTAAAAGATTATCTACTTACTAGGATCTGGTTTAGTTGACTTGTCACAGATCTCACATTTAATAACCACGAATCGATAGAGTTTTAGTACTTCCACGCTCAACAATTTGTTGCTCATTGTTCACATTTTACATTTTAGCTAGTTTAAATGTATTCCTCAAACAAAACCTTACATAATGATCTTAATATACCTTTTGTACTACAATCCATACCTCAAATTCAAGTCAAAATTTCATCAAAACATTTCATCCAAATCCACTAGGACAATCCCTATCTAGCTCCACTCACCCCTATAATCCTCCTCGCAGGTTAAAAAGGCAGTGGCCTCGTGATCTATTATAAAATTCGACATGGAATCCTAGCAATGGCCAGCTTCTCTCCACTCATGCTTTGAGTGACTGTACTATAGCGCTCACACTCAGCCTCCATTGGTATTATCTACACTAGTGACGCAGCTGAGAGAGAAGCGCTGGGATCTTTCAGGACCTGGCTTGTCCCTCCAGAAGTGGAGGAACATGTCTCGTTGGGGAATCCCTAGGATGTGTATATATTGTAAATAAAGTATGAATGTATTTTTAAGATTTAATTTAATTAAATTTTAGACTTCAGCTTTCAGGTTTCTCAGCACAGTTTCGAAGACAAAAGGTGATTGAATTGAACCTCCGACTTGAAAATATATTTTATTAATAGATGTGAAGAATGGAAAAATGAATGAAACAATATGGTGGCTTATGAATATTTCTTAGGGAATTAACCGGAAATGTTCCAGTAAATTCTGAATCTCTGTTAAAAACATGTTGCTGAAAATTTAACATAGCAGCTCTTGTCTGTTGGTATGCTAATTCGATTTACAATGGCTTGTTACTGCCATTGTTCTCCCTCTGCTCCAGACCATTTTTTTTCTCATCTTGATGTACCACAGAAGCCTAAATTCACGTTGAATAATTCATTTAGAAAAAAAAAAAATGAGGTCTATTTTATACTCATAAGGTGAAGAATGCCCGTAAAAATGGAACTAACGAATCGGAATATACTACTTCTTGAATATTTAAGTAGTTTAAATAGTGCTAATAAATAAAACATTTTTGAATTTTTGATTGTACACATGTTTAAGTAAATATTTTTATAATATTTATGAAGTCATTATTATATAATAATAATATATAATTCAATAGTAATACCCTATTTTAATTAATAGCATTAGTAACTCTGATCAGATGTTATCTCATATAATTTTTTATTTTTAATTTAATCGATCACATATCCTAAATTTATTTTTTTTATAAAGTGCGATTTTAAAAATAAATAAAATTGCATTGATTTCTTATACTTATGCCCTTTCAATTCCCATCAACTCAGTACTCCACAAACCACTCTGAAACGATACTTTTAAACATGGTTCTGCTTTTATATTTATGGAGAGGATTCATCAAAAAATTTTTATCTTCGGGTTCAATAAACGATATATTTTATCTCACGTAATCATTCAATTATTTAAATATTCCTATATACCTGGAAACACAAATAGGAAGCTGAAAAAAAAAGATGGATGACAAAAAACTTGCGATTATTCAGTCTTATGATATTTACGACGATATCGTTAAGTAAATGTATGCCAGGGAAAAGTTACTGTGCATTCTCATGCCTGGCATGCCACTTTACATATCCTCATGTCTTACTTCCTACTGATTATCAATTTATGTTTTCTTAAGTATGGATGAAAAATAAAGTTAAACAAAAATTACCATTATCATAAATTTTTAAAGAATCGTTTTTATAATAAATTTCTACATTGAAATGAATTAATTAATTTTTTTTTTAAGTTTGAAATACATATCGTGTTCTGAATATTTTAGGATGAAATAAAATAAATCAAATTTAATACAATATTTATATCAGTAACAGGAAAAATAAATAAATAAAATATATATATATATATAATATAGCTTTTTGTACAAATATTTATTTTAGTGTATACGACCGTGAAAACAATAAACTATATTGAAATCGTAAAGATGTCAAGAAAACTATAAAATACTATTGGTGATAAAAAAATAAACATATAACATTTTTATGTTATAGGTATTATTATTGTATCTGATTTTATTTAGTATTACGTTTCGCTAGCGAAAAAAAAAGTCGAAACAACATTAACCTGGGAAATGGAAATCAATATTTTAAAAAAAGAAGAAAAAAAAAAAAAAAAAAGGACAAAATGTAAAAATAAAATTTGTTCTGCTTAAGTGCCCATATCACCATTGCCTTCATTATTCTCAGTATCTCTTATCTTATCGTTTACCATATGTTGTTTTTGTCTGTTTGAGATGTTCCTATCAAGTATGTTCCTTAGTAAAAGTCTAATAGATAATTTCACTACTTTACTATTTGCCTCTAAAAGTTAATAATCACTATAAAAATCAATGTATTATCAGCTTTTTACGGGAAACCTTCGGATCTATTGCGAGTGTTTCTTTTTACTGCGTCTAAACTTGAGGATATTTTGTAGAGTCAATAACTAGTTATGTCCACCTTACTAGTTATGGGCAGACTAGTTGTATTTTTGTAATAATACGGAACCACCCCATTTATTTGTGGTGAAGTACATCTGAAAAATTTTAACCCTTTCCATTTAACATTAAAAATATTTTCCTCAAATAGTGTGTTTGTTATTTTAATTGAAATATTTTTTTAAATGACAATAACGTGATACATACGTACGTGATATATGAGATACTTGTCTCCGTTTTACGTTTTTTGGTATCACAAGCGTTCTGCTAAATTTTTTTTTTCGTTTAATAATATTATATTAAAACATACTAGGTCTTAAATATCTTAAATACCATTGCTGATTAGTATAGTTGTTTTTTTACTCCGCGTGTAGCATCTGTTTTTAAAAAAAATTAAAATAATTCAGAAAAAATACGTTCCGAATTCCTATAATTCCAGATAGTATGGATAAAGACCTTATCGTATGTCATCATTTCCATACAATCAGAGCCCAGCTATAAATTACACTCTAATAAGAAACATTTTTCATTCATTCTTATCATTTCATAACTCTTTTCTGAACTACTAATCGCCAAGTTCGTGAGTGTGTGCATTGGGTGGTTTGGGTTTTAAATATATTTTTTTTCCTTTTTTTTTAATATATTATTCTGTATTGGAATTTAGATTATTTTACAGTCTTTGTACATTAATGTAAAAAAAAATTAAATATTATTTAGTCAAATGACCAGTTTTCGATATGGTCCATTGATCCCTCTTATGCAATTGCTGACATTTATTTAGGAATTGCATATTTTATCTATTCAAATATCAAACAAATAATTCATGTGTTCCTAATTTTATTTCTATTTCTATTCTATAATGCCTGAATCAATTATCTTTTATTTGTTAGTCAGTTCTAAATTGAAGCTATGGCCAATACGTATATGCCTGAAAATAGAAAAAGGAGACGAATGAGAGATCTACTTTCTCAACTTTCCTTAAATGAATGCCTAGGAACAATTGCCGCTGGGTATCGTTCTTTCTCCTACCTGACATTTCACCTTTTTTTTTTTTTTATCAAATCATACGAACCATTGATTTTTCTCTGCATATTCTGAGTTTTAGAAGAATAAGTAAAGTTAAAAAAAAAAATTTGTTCTTTAAATGTAAGCTAAAAAACAGATAAATACCTTTAATATTGTTACATAAGTAATCAAATAAATAAATTATATATTATTATTTAGTATTAATATTATTATCTATGGGATTTAAATTTACAACTGTACCAAAAAGAAACAAAAAAACCAAGTATATGGAATAGATAATGGTTATAATAGTATTCTAATAGCTTACAAAGGAATTACCTATTAATATAATTTCAAAAAGTGGAATTTTTCTATTATTAAGCTCAGACTATGTTCTTCTCACACCTCTTGGAGAGATACACGGAATAAAATAGGAAGCAACTTGAGCCCTTCATTCATTATTATTTACTTCTATGTTAGTAGCTCTCTCATCCAGGTTCTTTTCAGTCTACTCCAGGTAATCACCGGTACGAGAGATATGGTCATTTCATCGATGACTTTCTTTGGATGTCTATTTAGTTTATCATAAAACAGGTTGTAGCGCTTCCGTAACAACGTAAACTAATTATTACCGAATCAAATATATATGATTGGTAGATATATTAAACTAAGATCATGCGCTTTTATATCACTGTACAGTTTGGAAGCGCTACAGACCATTAGGAGACCTGCTAAATCAATAAAATATTGTTTCCAATTAATTTCTAGGACACATTTGCCATTAACGATTTAGTTTGACCATTAATTTACCGTTATCAATAGTAATGCATATTCAGTTCCACTGTACAATATCTCGAATAGAATAATTTAGATGTTTAACTTGAACAGTTGAGTTATTCAATTTAATGTGTTTATAAAATAAATAAATTAGTTGCTTTACCATTTTTAAAAATTATGAATCTTTACAAGTTTAACACTTAAAAACCATCAAGTTTTATTTTAACTCAAATAGTTTAAGTGGTCATTATTGATTTGGTGCACACACACTTAATTTTACTATTATAGGGGTTTACAAGAACATCCAGAACTTTTAAAGCATTCGTTTCAGAAGGATAAAACAAAAACTAATAGAGGTTTTATAGTTTTTTTAGCCATCGTTCTTTTTTCCATATGAAAATTATAGGAAAAATTGAATATAAACTCCATCGAAATTTCAATTTTGGTAAATTTCTTTTAAGCTTAAAAAGAGTCAAAACCAATCTGATATATTGTTTTTTATTTCTTAATTTATGTTGGTAGTTTATCTATAAATAATATTAATGGCATTATGAAAACCGTCAATTTTTTATGAATTTTCAAAAAATCATATTTTGTCTTTAAATAGCTCTGATGGTACTGGAGATAAAAACCTGAAACACATAAATTCTAGTTCTTATGTATATTTCCTAGAGCACAAAAAAAAAAAAAAAATTCAAAACGAAATATCAGTTCAGAGCAATACAAGTTTTTAAAATACGAGATTTTGTGTTATTTTTCCTAGAATAAAGTTTTTTGTTTCCTTGAAAGAGATAAATAAGATTAAAGTTTGTGTAATATTCAGATTTTTATCTCTAGTTCCACCTAATCAGAGTTAAAAAATATCGCCCTGAACAATAAAAAAAAATAAAAATAAAAATAACGCACTAAAAATGTCGTTTTTGATGTATTATAACGTTTTTTTAAAGTTAAATACACAAGATTTTTTTTTCTCTGGACACATTAACATAAGAACTGCAATTTGTACAAGTTTCCGATTTTTATCTTCAGTCCCATTGAAATACAGAGAAATATGACTTTTGGAAATTCATAAAAAAATTAGGGATTTTCATATTGCAATTTATTTTCTTGATGGTTATACTGTTAACATATAATAACAAATAAAAAATATATCAGATTGCATTTGCCGATTTTCCGCTGAAAAAAAAAAAAAATACAAAACGTAGAATTTTGCTGGATTTCACGCTCAATTTGTCCTTATTTGAATTTTTCATAAAGGCAACTACAAATCCTTTTTTTCTTCTCAAAATAATAAACACTAAGGTTTTTATTTAATAGTCCTAATACAAATACTTTTAATGTTATAAGTGTGTAACATTAAGTTATAAGGTAGTAAACCTTTACTATCTTAAATTTAGGTTTGTGCACCAAGCCAAAAGCAAGTAAACTGTTCAAGTTAAAATTTAAAAAAGAAATTGCTTTTCAAGTTTTGAGACATATGGATGGAAAACAATCTGGAAAGTTTCATATATTTTTTTACATGGTCTAGCAACCCTGTTATGATTATAAAACATGTATAAGCAGAAGGATACATGAATATATATATATATATATATATATATATATATATATATATATATATATATATATATATATTAAATAATTTATTTTATAACATTAAATATTTTTGATCTTTTACAGACTAATGTGAACACTTGATAGACGGGTAAAAGAATTCGATATTAAAAAAAAGAAAAAAAAAAGACCATAATACTGTGACAGCAAGCTCAGTGAAAACTTCTAGCGAAAACACTCCCATAAGAAGACTTACTTTAGTATTTCTAAAATCTTACTGTCAGGAAAACTATTACCAAAGAACCTCTTTCCTCACTACTTTTAGCGACGAGTTTACTATCTGTTAAACTTTAAAAACTACTTAGATAATACTTGAATCGCAGCCTTGCTCTTTGTTTTGTAAAGGGAGGTTCAGATGTTTTCCAAAAATATTGTTCATTAGCAGGGAAAACAAGCTATTCATTTACTAATCCTATAAAATTTTATAAGGGTCAATTTGATATTGATATCGTAAAAAACTCAAAAGTAGAAACTAAGTAATAATTACATTTGAAAATAATTACAAATACCAAATTAATAAAAATATATTTCTGATTAAATAGTAAAATACATTGTTTGAACAAATAAATAAAAAGGCTCAGCGAACACAATGCCGAACTACCAACCTCTTAACACACACCTCCATCCTAAAAATTTTAAGTCCAACAACTTTACATTTTAAAATGAACATGTAAAATCTTTGGACTTTAAATTTTTCTTACTTTAAATAAACTTTCGCGCTGCTATTGCCTATAGTCATCACTGGATGATAAATATTCTTCAATCCCGCATTCTACAATCTTCAGAATTCTCCCGTATGTTTATCCTTTTTCAAGCCAAATATTCTATTCAGTACATTATTTGCGAAAACTTGAAAGCGTTGTTCTTCCGTTACAGTTTCGCATCCGTTATAAACTATGTAGGTTAATATTCTTTTGTATCCTAATTTTTAAACATAGAGACAGCAGGTGCGTCAAAATAGTTTAGTCTTGGTGAGATCGGCAGGTTACTTTTTTTTTAATGGTAATTACGTTGAAAATTAAAATATTAAAAAAAAAAATGGTATTTTATTATCATATCTATTTGATTTTTGGCAATCAGCTTTTCACTACTAGCTTGTGATTAATTTACGTGTAGTCAGAAAGCAGGATAATGCTTCTCGAATTCTTTTATGACATCAGTAACTTTTCCTGACAGACCATCTCCTTCGTCTAATATTGGCCTAATAGAAAAAATTAGTAAACTAAATAAGCCAATGTTAGAAAAATATCATAATTTCATTACATTTATCGTTATTAATTATTTCAATCCCTCCCACCCTCCACCCCTCACATCTCCCCCTATCTCTCTCTCTTTCTCACTCTCTCTCTCTCTCACTCTCTCTCTCATATATATAGTAGGATTATAAGTTAAACACACTGAGTCAAAAAATATTGTAATAAGTAAACGTTTATAAAGAATTTTTTTCTTTGTCTTCTTTGACACTGAAATTATTTAATCAAATAAGTTAAAGCACTGGCAATTTCAGGTACTTGACTTATTTGATAAAATAATATCAAAGACAAAGTAAACTTAGCAAAATAATCTTTGATTGGCGTTTACTCATAACTGTGTTTTTTGACTTCGTGTGTTCTCCTAGTAATCCCGTGATACAAATCATGCATATACTAATATCATGAGACTAATAAGAACGAAAAAAAGTTAATGGTTGTTTTCTCCCAACACGTTCTCTTGGTCCTGATCTTTACACCACGGACTTACGACAGAAGAGTTAATACTAATACTCTCTCTGAACACTAAAACAGCTTGTTTCCAAAATAACTTTCTATAAAGTAACTGGAAAGGATCTTATTTAAACTTTCCGCATCTGAAGCACGCTGAGGGAGTTTTAATTTCCCATAGCAGCTCTATATTCCACCGGCGCAGATGCTGACAGATTTTCCGCACTCTTTTTCCAATTTTCCACGGAGCGGAGATAAACCATCGGCTGTACAAACAAGCCAAGGGTCGCCCCCAACCGTCACCCTCCCTCTAAATCTTGTTGACCCAGTTTGGAGCAATGTAACATCTCATTAACTCCTCTTCTTGTCCATTTGTTTTTGCGATAACTTTCAAGGTTTCTATTCTACACGGCGCTTGTCAGATGAACCAACTGTTGCACGATAAAATGGTCAGCGTTTGTTATTTAGCCTCCGTAAGAAACTTTATCATCGAAAAAGAAACACGTAACAAAACAGTTATTTCATCGCAACATATCAACAAAAACTTTCTATGATAGTATTGTAAATATAGCATTTATGGAGATTCTCGAAAACATAAATGTAGATCCAACACACTGTTTCCCTATTGAAAATTTCACATCATAGTCGATCAATAGATCATATTAATTTTCCTTGGCATTTGATGTTCAGAATGTTCGAATAGGATCACTATGTAATATAATTAACATGTCAGGCATGAGTTTGGTGAGCAACTACTAACTAATTAGCTAACTACCTACTCCTAACTAGTACCGTACACATATAATTATGAATATAATTTCATGCTAATGATGTATCGAGGAGATAATTTTGATTATATTTTTATTCTTAAAGTTAAATTTAAAAAAATTAACTTACAATCTAGCGATATATATTTCCTAGAACAAAAAAAAATAAAATAAAAAAATGAAGGAACCAGAACCTTTTTCATAATATTAAATTTTCAATATTACGACTACGATTTGCAATTTATACTACTACAGCTTCTATTGTTTTTATGATTTATAAGTATAATATCATCTTTATCATGTAAGGTTTGCTTGAATAAAATAAAACGTATATGAGTTATGTAAACTTATCGAATGATAATTATTTTTTTTAAAACACATTACTTACCTGATCCTATCCTCTTGTATCCTTTAATGGAGTACCATTAAACAATGTGGAACAAATACGATACCTAGGATTTTATCTGGACAAGAGACTTACCTGGAACCCTCATACAAGATTGAAAAGACAAGAAGCTGCACGTCGATTTCAACTGCTACAACACCTACTTGACAAACGTTCAAATCTCCCGATTCACTACACAAAAACTCATCTATATGACGATTATCAGACCCATTTGGACTTAAGGTATAGAGTTATAGGGATCCACCAAACTATTGATTTCTTCCCGCATCCAATCACTACAATCCAAAAAACCCTCGAAAAATCCTTTATTCTCCTTACTTTATGACACATGAACTGATCCACAATGACCTTAATATCCCATATGTTGCTGATTAGGCTCGAACCAGATACCTATCCTTTCATAATAAACTCACTCTTCATCTAAATTCACTTGTTCCACAATTTGCTGCCCATTCCATTCCTGGCAGTCCTCTGAGGCGACTGAAAAGAAGAGGGCCGCGGGATCTTCTTCTTTTGTTAATATTTCATTAGAGTACTACTAATGGCTAGTTCCTCTACAAGTTTTCAGCATGTCATTATCTTTTATTGTAAACCACTTATTTACTAGATGCATTTATAACACAGTTGTAAATTTCTATTAATTAAGAATAAAAAAAAAAACACATCTTGAATCTGAACCAAATTTTTATTTTCAAAATGTGTTCAAAACCCTTCCAATTATCTAAAACTTCTTCCTCAATGCAGTTTCATACATCACAATAATCCCCTCGCTTATAAAAAAAGTCAGTGGCATAGGGATCTATTGTTTAATTCGAAATGGTGTTCTAGCAATTGCCAGGTTCTTTTCACTCAGTATTCATTGTATATTGCGTTATCAACGTCACACAGAAGGCGGACTGGCGTGTTTGTCAAAACTAGACGGCCGCAAAAAGCGGTACCGTTGTATATGTAATTATAAACTATTTTCTACTTGATATATTATTTTCACTCTCTATAATGTTTTTTTTTTTAAATTCATGGTTATTTTAATTTAAATGAATAGCGAAGTTGAAATTCTGCGTCATATAATTGTATAGCCTTATTATTATATGTTTTTTTAGACTTTTAAAGAAACAATAATATAAAAATGTTAATAAAAATAATATTAATAAAATAAAATAAGAAGCTAGAAAATAAGAAAAGAACTAGAAGAAGCAGGAGTTCCTTTTCATTCATTTCATTAGAACTACTCATATACCTGAAAAATCTTATTATACATCTTAAAGTAATTATTATAGGGAATTATTAAAGTCGATGGAAACCCCTGCTGCGAAAAACCTGAACTACCTGAACCGCGGAAAACTATCTCAATATTGCATCGCTCGCACATATATCGCTTTCTGAGTGACATGAAGTCTATTGACCCTCACAATATCGCGCGATCTCTGACAGACCTGTGTTCTGGTCTTCATGCCATAAAAATACCGATATAATAAACTTAGCTCCAGGGAACATCTCTACTGAAGGCAACTTATAACTATTGACATAGTTATGTATTTGTTTTTTTTATTGGGTGCCTCGGAATACAGTCATGTGTGACGGAATGCAATCACTCGGCCCTATTTTCTTTGAAATGAAATTGAGTGACGGGAAAGTTGAGGAGAACCGTTGGGATCTATTTCTTTTTCGTTTTCTTTTGAAACTGTGAAAGAGTGACATAAAGTTTAAGAGAAGCCACCAATTCAAAAAGCAGTTCCACAACGCTAGGTGATTACTTTCAGACAGGGTTGATCTCACAAGAATTAATGCATTGCTATTGGGCGAGTCAAGTGCGGTGCGTAGTTCCAATCTTATATTATAAAGAATAATAGTCATGATTTACTGAACTTTTACTTGTTACATTATGTAATAAAGTTTAAAATCATCTTTACAAAATAAAATTAACTCGATACGGCATTACACATCTCTGGTCACTGGCCAAAACTAATCAAATCGTCTCTCTCTTTAATTGCGTTAAGTTGATCATTGTTTAACTCTTAGGCTTTCACACCATTGGTAAAAACGGTAACTCTATAAATTATAATCTCTCAAAAGAAAACTATTGAGATCTAGAACTATCAACTTTTATAATGTAAGAGCCCAAAAAAATGATCAACATAACTCAGTTTGAGGAGAAATCTACTTAACTAGTTATGACCCGTGAAAATAGATATATTGCTATAAGGTTATTCTTGTTGATGTATTCTACTTGCTTTTTTATTTTAAATATATTTATCATCCTATTTATAGTTCTTTTAGGGCGCAAAACGTAACTGATGTTGAATTTAAAAAAAGTTAGGAGTATTGGATGGTTGGAGGAACGGCTGAAGGTTAGGCTGAATAGAAATAAGAGGATTGCTTTACTACTAATCTCTAGGATTTAGGTTGTGATGGGTCGGGATAGAGGTTTGTGGTCAGAGTTTGGTGGTGTCGCCATTCAGGTTCCCTTAGCCGTGTTATTTATCTATCTTAATACATTTGTTTACATACTAAACAAAATCCTCAGGTAAAAGAGACAGAATCCAATATATAATCATAAAAAATTGACAAATTATATGAAGGAGATACTTTTAGAAAGTCTTCAATAAGAACTTTGTTCCTAAAAATCAATATCGTTATAACTTGATTGGCTTAGAAATCAAATTGGCTGTATTTAGGAAGCTAAAGTGAAAAAGTTGAGAGGGAAAGTATTTTGAAGGGGGGGAGGGTTCTATTCATTCTCTGCTCTCGATTCATCATTTCTTTTTTTATCATCCTTTGCCATCGAAAGCAGTCAGCTAATCTACACATTTTTCGTTGTCCGAATCCTAACCTGAATAGGCTTTTAGTCTAATTGGAAAATGTTTTTCTATTTTATTAATTGAATATTTTTAATGAGAAGAAAAGTTAATTACATAGAATAGAATATATAAAGACATAGAAAATAACTGATAAAGAAAAAATAAATACTTAAAATAGGCCCATTTAAACTTTGTTTCCAGTAGGAACATAAATAATGCAGTTAAATAAGGATTTGCCGAAGAAATAATTGCCGAACTTTTATTCTCAATAGACCTTTATTAATTCGTACCCAAAATCGAAAAAAACACCCAAAACATCGGTTATTTTCATTTTTTTATCTAAGACACGAAAACAAAGCTTTTTTCGAAGAAAGCATTTACTATTATCAATTGTAGCTAGAATTATTACCTACGATATGAAAAAAAAAACTACTTCAAAATCGGACTATTTACCGTGAAAATATGGTCTAGGGAAAATGGTGTAAACGTGTTCTGAAACGTGTTGTGAAATAGTACAAATTTATATAATGATTTTACTCTTTATATATATTTATATTATACTTAAGATTTATATATTTAATAAAAATAATTAGATTTTATTCACACATAGTTCGATTTTACTCCTCATAATATAATTAATTTAATGACGGCATCCTGACGATCGGAAATCCTACAACTATCTTACAAAACTTCTTAAAAAAAACATGGCTACCTTCAAATCCCAATCCTACAACTCCTATCTTTCCTCACTCTCTGCATCAGATAATTCCCTATGGATTACCGCCCAAAAAATCCTCAAATATCAACCCATCTCCCATCCCCTCCGGCGAGAAGATGGTTGTTCATGGGCAGCTTCTGATGAGAACAGAGCTGAAGAATTTGCCCAGCACCTTGTTCCATCCACTTGTTCCCCATCCTGATCCTAACCCCACCCACACAACAAAGGTCTATAAATTCCTTGATTCACCGTTTCCAGGTTCACCGATTCCTTTATCCTTACCTCCTAAGGCAATAAACCCCTCTGAGGTCAAATTCCTCCTGAGAAAACTAAAAACTAAATCCCCCGGATATGATCTCCTCACCTCACAGATTCTCAGGCAACTTCCTCATAAAGCTGTCATTTTCCTTACCTATTTATTTAATTGCATCCTCCGAACAACCTAATTCCCCTTGCAATGGAAACATTCTATTATTATCCTTTTCCTGAAACCGGGCAAACCGTCCAACAATCCATCATCATACAGACCGATCAGCCTTCTTCCAATCCTGTCAAAAATCTTTGAAAAACTCCTTCTTAAACGCATTCTACCCATCCTTGAATCCCGAAATATTCCCTCACACCAGTTTGGATTCCGCTCTAGGCACTCCACTGTCCAACAAGGCCTTAGAGTTGTAGACCATATATCCTCAGCACTTGAAAGCAAACAGTATTGCTCCGGCGCATTTCTGGATATAGCGCAAGCTTTTGACCGGGTTTGGCATGCCGGTTTGCTTTTCAAACTCAAAAACCTTTTACCTCAATCGCTATTCCTAGTCCTTCAATCCAACCTCTCTAACCGGTCCTTTCGAGTTCGCTGCGGAATGGAATATTCCAACTGCTACCCAATAGAGGCAGGTGTTCCACAAGGTAGCGTTCTTGGTCCAGTTCTATATATCCTATATGCTGCAGATATCCTTACTACCACTGATACTTTCCTAGGAACCTTTGCTGATGACACTGTTATTGTTTCATCGCATTCAGATCCCTCAATAGCTTCCTGTAAGCTCTAAATCCACTTATCCCTGATTGAAGATTGGTGCAACAACTGGAGGATCAAAATTAATGAAACAAAATGTACCCATATAACTTTTACCCTCCGCCACACATCCTGCCCTCCTGTTTATATCAATAATATTTCGCTACCCATAGCTGACACAGTACGGTATCTTGGCTTGACAAAAGACTTACTTGGAACCCTCACACTAGACTTAAAAGGCAAGAACTTAACAGACGCTTCAGCCAATTGTATAGACTACTAAATAGGACATCCCAACTCTTCATACAAAATAAACTCCACATATACAAAACCATCATTAAACCTATTTGGACCTATGGACTAAACTGTGGGGGACAGCAAAACAATCGAATATCAAACGCATTCAATCCTTCCAATCTAAAGTCCTTCGTACTATTGTAAATGCTCCATATTATGTCTCCAACAAAACCCTACATAATGATCTCAATATACCTTTTGTTCTTGACCTGATACCCCTTAAATTCTCCAAATTCCATCAAAACCTTTCCAACCATCCCAATCCACTTGCTCATTCACTATCCAGTTCCACGCATCCTTATAATCCACCTCGTGCTTCTCTACTCAAGTCATGTGCGACTGTGCCATAGCGCTCTCTCTCAGCCTCCACTGGATTATATCAGTGATGCAGCTGATAGAACTGCGCAGGGAACTCTCTGAGCCCGGCTTGCCTTTCAACTGGGGGGCAGGCTTGGATCGGGGTGTACCTCGGAGTGTTTGTAAATATTGTATATAGAGTATGAATGCAGTTATGACTCTTTCTTTTCTTCTTTAATTCTTATTTTATTTATTATTTTCTATTTCTTGTACATTTTATCTTACTTCTTGTATATATTATTTTATTTCTTGTATCTTTAAGTTGTTTACTTAAAAGTTGTTTATTTTCTTACTTTATTTATTTTATATCAGTGTATGGTACATATTGAATGAATGAGTCACTGTCATCAATATTTCTCATTGCCCTTGAGTGAGGCAGCATGTAATTAATCAAATAAAAAGATTTAAAAAAAAAAAAAAAAATATTGATACATAGAATACAATTTTGTTGATATATCACTTGATATAATCAGGGTTTTATGAGTTTAAAAAAATAAACAAAATGTCATTTTCGCCCAATATTTTTTGAAGTGATATCTTAATCATTTAGTCTGGATATAAATGGCATATACGCCAATATACAGGGTGTTTCAGGCAATCAAACTAATAATTTAAACTAAGGAAATCTAAACAAGAAAAAAATGTCTATTGAGTTTTGTTTAGGAGATATTCACACCTAAAGATTTTAATTCTTATGAAACAAATAAACAAAATTTATTTTGTTTATTTTAATTACTTTATTAATTAAATGTTAACATTAGCACTCTTATTAAATGTTATTCATAGTGATTTCCTTAGGCATTACCACCTCGACTCAATACAGACACATTTTTTGAATTTCCTAATAATAATTACTATGATTTAGTTGATGATATTTCACTACAACTGAGAAGGAACACGTGGTTTCACTAATATGATTGGCCTGCACATTACGGAAGACAATGGCTAAATGTTAATTATGCCAATCAATAGATTGGCTATTCAAGACCAGTCACTGGCTTGGCCTGCTCGCTTTTCAGGCGAGATCTCGAATCCAGAGACCACTGGGTTGTTTTGTTTGGAGTGAGCTCTGTTCAATGATCTCAATTCTTTACGAAGAAGAATAATTGAATCTTGTAAGATAATAACACATATCGAGTGCCGTTCTGCCACTGCCGCTGTCGAAGGAATATGTTAAGCCTGTCGTAATGCTCAAGGAAATCACTTTGAACAACATTTAATATGAATGTTAATGTTTAAATTCAAATAATAGAGCATTTGGAACAAAAAAATAAAGTTTTTTTTTTTTTACTATACCTATATAATTCATTACAACATACATATCTCCATAGATTTTTTTTTTCTTGTTTTGAGGTCCTTAGTTCGAATTTTCAGTTTGGCAACTATGCCCTGAAAACCCTATATATAGTATTTGAATATACAAATTCTAATAGAAATGACAGAAAATTTATCAATCCAAATTAAAAGTAAGGTCCTCAACTTTTCAGTTTAAATTATTTTTCAACCGACAAAAAGAAGAGGTTCTCAACTCGTTTGTATTTTATTTTATTTATTTATTTTTTTTTGTGTATGTTGAGCGATTACTCCGTCAATTCTAAATCAATTTTGATGATTATTTTTTAGATCGGTAGGGCATATTCAGAGGTGGTCCAATAAAAAATATTTTGTTATTTACTCAGTACTATTTAAGAAAAAAAAAAAAAACAGTGTATAAAATCACTGTTATATAACCTTCCATTTTAAACGCACATATTTATGATTATGATAATCTAGAATCTCCATGGTAACTAAATCTAAATTATCAACAAAAATAATTTACATATACAGTCACCTCTCGATGTGTCGTACTTTGATAAGCTGAATTCTTAAATTCAGTGTAGTACATTATAAATAAATTTCACCTCAATGAGAGGATTTAAGACAAAAAAACGTGAAAAATTGTGTAAATAAGTAAAAACTGAAAATAGGGTTCAAAAGAGAGAACTTCTAGGACCACCTCTATAAAACGAACTATTAGAAGTCATAGCCTCTATAACTCGAACTCAAATTAAAAGAATTTCATGTGTAATTTGTTTTACTGTTTTACTGTTTATCTTTTCAGTTCATAGTTACACCAGTCAATATTTATTAGTTATTCACTCGAGCGGTTTTACAGTGGCTATTGAAAATTCTTTCAATTAACGAAAAGTTAAAATTGATTTGCAAAGTGGAGAAAGGAGAAAGAAGTTGGGCGTTTGTTGCTAATAAATTCCGGATTCCCCGTAGTTCTCTTTCAACCGTCCTAAAGAATAAAGAAAAGATCGCTACTGGTGGAAGGCGGTAACTCTACTTCTAGGCACCCTCAGAAAAAAACTCAATTCAGTTGAAAGTTATATGATAAATTTGTACCGGGTATTTAATTTTCTGTAGCAACGATTTTATATGTACATATGTACAAACAACATACACATTCCCATTAATGAAAAATATACGTAATGATTTCAACTCCAATTTTCTCATTTACATGAAGATAAGTGATAAGTTTTTTTAGAAAAAAAAACAAAACCGACTTCAAGATTAATCCTACATACACAAACAACTAAAAAAATAAAAAATAATATTTTAATTGCTTCAAAACAAAAACCATTAAATGAAATCAATGAAATTATCGATGCTTATATACCTATTCACAATTTATGATCAATTATTTTTGGAGTCGGTGCCAATCAAAACAAACAGAATTTAAAAAGAAATCGCTATCGTAAAGATCCTTCCATTGTTTCATCCCCGCCACACCGCTGTCTCGTGCCATTCGAAAGTTTGTTGCAAAGGCAGGATTAAGCTGCCCTCCTTGGCTGGTACCAACTCCAAAAGTAACTGATCATAAATTGTGAATAGGCATATAAGTATCGATAATCTTTTTGATTGTCATTTAATTCTCTTTGTTTCGAAGCAACTAAAATATTATTTTTTACTTTTTAGTTCTACACATATATGAAGGCTTAATCTTGAAGTCGGTTTTGTTTTTTTTCTAAACATTTTTTTTTTAAAATATAACTTGTGTTCATTTATAATTACATTATTTCAAAATTATAATTTCAGGCTAGAATTTTAAAGGTTAGATTTAATATATTTCACGATTTTAACATCGTTGATTGGTTTTGTAAAGAAGACTTAATTAGGATAATGGTCTAAGAATACTAGATAATCTGTGATTTAGGCTAGACAGTCACGATTGCCATTTGCATTTCAGATCTCCACGCCATCTCTATTTGTAACCCTCATATTGTTTCATCATTCAAGGGATCGGACGTTGTTATAAACGTGTGGGTGTGGCGAAAACAATGAACCTTATAGCCCCAGCGGTCGAGTCATTAAATCTGCCCAAATCCGGGAATTAATTCCAAGGGGGGTTGTAATGTCCTTTAATGGTGGCTTACTTTCCCTCTCCGATCTTAATGAGGTGAGCAGAGGTGGCGGAATTCGCATTCCTGCAGTGAAAACATTTATCGTGGTCGCTGTTTTAAATAAACCGTTTAAGCTAAAGTAACTATGCTGACTATATTTAGTGAATACTTTTTTATTATATATGACAATTTTTTCATTATTATTTTTTTGCTTTAAAGCACAAACTTTATACCAATTCTGCTAACCAGTATATTGTTAAATATCACTAGTGTAAAAGGGCTGAATTCATTATTTTTATGAAAATAAAAATTAAAAAAATAAATAATATTTTTTTAAAGTTTGTATTTTACTACAATGAATAGTCCCTTATGATATAATATAGGGATTTATGAATAAAGAAACACTTAGGCAGGGTTTAAAATGGGTTTTCAAAAACTTAACATTCCAAGACCTAAACATCAGTGATATAATGTCATATAAATGTATAATAATGTGAATAACAAAAAAAATAAATAAAATAATAATAATAAAACTCAAATTCGACTCTACAATACAGTAACCAACAGTTCATAAAACCAACAGTTCTCTACGCTAGTGAAACACCAACCCTTAGCAGGAAACAACTTCGAAAAATTAAAAAAGAAGAGAGAAAGATCAACGTGAAAATTCTAGGAGGAAGACATACCCAGGACGGTTACAGGCTACAAACAATTAAAACTACATTAATGTTTTCAAACATTGAAACTGATATTAGGAAAAGGAGAATGAAATTCATTGGTACCAATTTATCATATAACTTTTAACTGAATTGCGCTTTTTTCTGAGGGTGCCTAAAAGTAGACTAACCGCCTTCCACCAGTGGCGATCTTTTCTTTATTCTTTAGGACGGTTGAAAGAGAACTACGCGGAATTCGGAATTCACTAGCAACAAACGCCCAACTTCTTTCTCCTTTCTGCACTTTGCAAATCAATTTTAACTTTTCTTTAATTGAAAGAATTTTCAATAGCCACTGTAAAAGCACTCGAGTGTATAACTAATAAGTGACTGGTGTAACTATGAACTGAAAAGACAAACAATGACAGAAAACAGGAAACCAAATTACACTTGAATTTTTTTTAATTTGAGTTCCAGCTATAGAGGCGATGACTTCTAATAGTTCGTTTCATAGAGGTGGTCCTCGAAGTTCTCTCTTTTGAACCCTATTTTCAGTTCTACTTATTTCCGACACAATTTTTCACGTTATTAATCTGAAATCGTCTCATTGAGGTGAAATTTAAGTGTAATGTACTTTCGACCGCAGATTTGTTCGGCTTATTGAAGAATTAAGGCTATCGAAGTACAACACATCGAGAATTGACTGTATATGGAAATTATTTTTGTTAATAATTTAGATTTAGTTACCATGGAGATTTTAGAAAATCATAATCATAAATATGTTTTAAATATAAGGTTATATAACAGTGATTTTTATTAACTGTTTTTTGATTTTTTTTTAAAAAAGTGCTACGTTGATTTCAAAATATTTTTTATGGAACCACCTCTGAAGTATGCCTTACCGGTCTAAAAAAGAATTATCAAAATTGATGAAGAATTGACGGAGGTTCTCAACTCATCTGTATTTTTTTATTTTGTGTTTTTTTTGTTTTTATGTTACGCGATTACTCCGTCAATTCTGAATCAATTTTGATGACTCTTTTTTAGATGGGTAGGGCAAACTTCAGAGGTGGTCCCATAAAAAATATTTTGAAATCAACTCAGCAATTTTTAAGAAAAATAAAAAAAAACAGTTAATAAGTGTTTTTTTAACTGTTTTTTTTATTTTTCTTAAAAAGTCCTGCGTTGATTTCAAAATATTTTTTATGGGACCACCTCTGAAGTATGCCCTACCGATCTAAAAAAAATCATCAAAATTGATTTAGAATAGACGGAGTAATCGCGTAACATACACAAAAAAAAAAAAAAAAAAAAAAAATACAGACGAGTTGAGAACCTCCTCTTTTTTGAAGTCGGTTGAAAAATAATAGATTATGTTACTTCACTTAAGAATGCCATAACTTAGATGAAATTCGAAAGGACCTCAAAAATACAAACATAAGACCAGCAGACCTTTTGAAAACGAACATCCTTAGACACAAAGCAGACAAATGGGATGTTGTACAGGAGCAACCAAAACAAAAAAAAGTTCAGACCAAAGTGGTCAGAAGAGAGTAAACAAACCTTTTCTGAAAGAATGAAGGTCTACTGGAAGAATAGGAAGAAACCAAAGAAAAATTGATTGAGTTAATTGCTTAACGTCTTCCATTTCTGAGGAGAATTCGCAAACAAAAAATAATATTAATAAAATAAATAGCAAGCAGACAAATTAACAATTCATTAATATATAATAGTTTATAATTAATAAAGGAAAAGCTGTAAATATGGGGAAAATACGGGCACTGGTGTTAATATGGGCACCCCTCCCTACTGGCTAAGAAAGATATTGAAGACTGGCGACGAGGACGGCCTATGGAGCATTTGCTAATATAATATAGCAGTGAGCAGTTAGAACCATTATTTCAACTGGTGCGGGATACAGCTTGAGTTATTGTGCAAATTGGTGTTGACTCTGGACTGTAAACTTTTGAGACATGTGAAATAGTCAGAATCTACGTATACTTATATTTAGAATGTAATTTACTTTCATACATAGGTACACTGATGAAAACACATTTAACAATGTATTAGAAACATAAAATCATTAAATAACACTAAATCATTTTTCCCCACTAAAGCCTGGTGAACGACATAATGGGTGGAGAACCACGCTTAATACATCCCGGACAACGAGGCTCCCCCAGACCGGGACAAAAGATGAGACAGACGGCTGCCTGAT
Organism: Euschistus heros; assembly: GCA_003667255.2. Classification (NCBI taxonomy): domain Eukaryota; kingdom Metazoa; phylum Arthropoda; class Insecta; order Hemiptera; family Pentatomidae; genus Euschistus; species Euschistus heros. The sequence continues at coordinate 391,236 of RCWM02000390.1, forward strand.
CCATTTCACGGCCTCGGCTGACTAATTTGGCGGTTGGAGCTGTTACAATAGCCACGGGCGATGAATGGCCCCATCCTCCTCTCTTCAATTTTCAACTGGCTGTATTCAATGGCTGCTGGTAGGAGCGATTGTGGAAAAATATCCTAATTAAAAAAAAAATGAAAGTTTTTTCAGATGCTAAATTAGGATTTACTGGCTGTTGTTCTTAGCAGTAGAGACTTTTTTATATATGTGTGTGTGTGTGTGTGTGTGTGTGGGTGTAATGGAAATGTTCACACTAAAAAAGCAGCGCATTCAAAAGGCAAACAGAGACAAGAATAGTTATAAATGAATCTTGAATGAAAAAAACAACTTAAAGGGTCTTCCATTCAGCACCTGGTCAACAAGAAGAAGATGAGGTATAGGCAGATAAGAAGAATTAGTGTGAAATGGTTCTGGGAATCGGAATACATCAAATAATAAACTTCTACCACTAGAACCCATTAAGGGTTCGAGGTTCAGTTCTAAGGTTAGGATGTACTGTTACTGGGCCAACGGTTGTCCAACGAAAATATTTGACTAAAATCATTAACGCGCCAGGTTTTTCTCGGATTTAGGCTACATTAAAAATATAAGTACTCTTAGAGGGTCTCCTGACCTCAGCATCGATTCCCGGATGATTTAATAGAATAGATATTTATTTGCTTGAGCCGGATTCCTTAAACTGCCGCACCTCTTAAGTATGAAGCTTAGTTGATATTGAAAAATTCGTCGTAAAACTGGAAGTACTACTAAATTACACCAGCCTCAAAAAAATCTATGATAGAAATAATCAAAAAAGTAATTGCAAACGGGTTTAATAATCACAAGTCCTTGCATATAAAACATATAATCTCCTTCTTATTATGTGTGCCTGGACACTATAGTATGTGCATTGGCTATTTCATAAAGTTGTCAAAGATTTCCCTAATCTTGTCAGCCATTTTAATGCCATAATGATAAAATAGCTAATTCGTATTTTAGCACAATCATGGCAGATATAGGAGAGCGTACCTCCTTGTAAGCTAAAAAAACATAAATACAAACGTAAGATCTTGACAGATCTCAACTGACAACCGCTGAGGACAGGTGGTCGGTATCTTAGCTTTTACTTTTTATGTAAAGTGGTAAGTTATTTAAGATAAAGTACATTTACCACTAATAATAAAAAAAAAAAAAATGGAGGCAATTTAAATACGTTTAATACATAATAAAAATTAGAACTAATATAAATATCTCAAGTAAAACTGATAATATTGTTACATTATTATTCTTATAGTACTACTGCCCTCTAAGGACAAGGGGCTTGTTGCAAATTGCTTGCTAAGGTGGTATATCGGCAGTAATATTCCTCCCTCTTGTGACTTCTAATTGTTTTAAGTCCTCCTCTAGGTCATCTAACCATCTCATTGTTATATTTTTTATTACTTGGTAATATATATTCATATATACATAAAAGTAATATTTATAGGATGGAGACCTCATGCTTACCCAACGGAAAGACTGCTAAGAATAGTAAGGAGGATCTTAAGGAAGATCTATGGGTCCAGGAAGACACAGGGGTACAGGCGAAGATCTAACGAAGAGATTTAGAAAGAAATCAAGGACCTGGAAACCGAGGTAAGAATCAGAAAGCTGATGTTCTATGGGCACTTGAGGAGGATGAAAGAGGAAAGATTAAACAAGAGGGTCTTTGACAGGATTTTTAGCTACAAAAGAATGGGAAGAAATAAGAAGCAAATGAGAGAGGAATTAAAGAAACTTAAAATTTCGGATGCAGTCTGGATAGAGACACGTACAGGAAGACAGTGAAAAATCTCACCTGCATTAGGGGAGAAAAAAAGAGGGGTACTAATGGTCCTCCTCCTAAGTCTTAAGTCTTAAGACTTAAGTCTTAAGTCTTAAGAAAGAAAAGAGATGCATTCGAGGATCATGAAATTGCGATGGGGAAGAAAGGAAGTCAAGATCACGTAAACAGCTTAACCAATGATTTTCGGTGTGGTCCTGAGTGGCCGTTACGTGTAAAAAAAAAAAAAAATATTTATTCAAATATTGAATGTGATATATGTGTGGGTTTTATAATATAATATATATGTTTTATAATATAAATATACAAAAAAGTTGAATGAGAACGACTGGGATTAAACTAAAGTTATAATAATAAAACATAAATTAAGAAAAATAATTTTTCTTGTACAGTCAAAACTATGATAAGTACTTAGTAGCTTTTTCTGCAAGTGCAGTCTATGAATTAGATGCATTGTTTATATTACTATTGCCTAACGTCTCAAAGCAAACCAACTTGTGTAAAGAGAGACATGATTCACAGCCTGAAAAAAAACGTTCAGCGCCTAGAAAACGTCCGAAACCGAGAAGTGGGTGGGTTTTAATGGTTGTGGAAAGTTTGTAACCAGAGAATGGTAGTTTCGACATCAAGTATTCGGGCCCATGAAGCTTATATATTTACTTATTAGTATTAAATAAAATTATATTAAGGGTATTCAATACATGCCACTGTAGTTCCTTTTAGAAAAATTATTTAGGTTAAATAAGTCAAATAAGTTAAATCCCGTGACTTAAGTAAAATACAATCAGATAATAACTTAAGAATTCTTCTTAGTAAAATAAATATATTCTGAACATTCAACATTTGACAATACCAATAAGATTGAGAGCCGTTTGGAAAACAGTTGGGTCGATTTGAAATATAAAGGTCAGTTTTATTTAAGGTGTTTCACTTTGAGGTTTGGAGGGGGAAGATTTTCTCTGTTTCTAGATTCTCTGTATCTATATTTGGAAAGGTTTCGTTTGATTTTCTAGACCTATATTTCTGAATGGCATGGCTAAGATTGGATGAAACAGCTCTTGCATATTATCGAATATTGAATCAGGAGAAATGTTGGTATTTTACTTTTTATAACCTATGTTCTTTCCGTATGTGTAAAAAATACTGGCGGTTGGAAAAATCATTTATCGAAAAAATTCGATTTACACTGAAAACAGAAAACTTCAAAGCGCTGCCCTGAAATCCTGTGATTTTGGACTTGCCTAGTTTTCCCAAATGGTATAGATTTGTAAGTATTTCGGGGACTCGATGGCCGAGTTAGTTAGGGCGTATCTTGCCCTTCCCACCCTGGCTAGAATAGGTTGGTGACCAGTAGGATAACCCGTCCTTCCTGTCCTAGTTGGAGGACGTTAAGCCCCAAAAGCTCTTTCGATCTTCCTAAATTTACCAATGCCAGAGTGGCATGGACCCTCATGAGTGAGATCTGTGGAAATAAGATATATGAGGAATATAAAAAATATCCCAATTTGCCACTTCGGGCATTAAATAATCATATATCTAAGTTTCATTCTATACCGATCTATAAGATAGAGAACATAACCAGTGCCATAAGAAGAATATAAAAGGTGTCCCTCTCAATTTTTTTAACCAATGTTGAACGGTGCACACACTCACAATACTGTCATCCAGCACTTCATTAGTGTTTCTGGCATTTTGGACCCTATTCCGACCTAATTTGAATTTGTAAAAAGGAAATATTTTTTCGAAAATCACTTTTAAAATTAAACACTGAATTGTTTCCAAGCATTCAGGGCCACTGAACCACTTTTTTTTTTCTTTTTTTTAATTTGGTTATGAGGGAAGGGATAGGGTCCTGTTTGGTAGGGAGATAAGTGGTAGGATCAGAGAGGAGGTGTTGCATCTTGTCATGATAATCGGATCTGTCCATGATTACAGTCTTGTTACCTTTTTAGCTTTAGTAACAACAATGCGATCATTGGATTTAAAGAAGGATCGGGTGAAAGATAAATCTTTAAAGAAAAGAGGAGAAAGGGTGGACATTTGGGAAGGTGGGTGCTGAAGGTGGTTAAATATCATCTTACGGTAATACGAGACACTTATCTCTCTTCATCACTGCATCTACGAAGGTCATCTCTGTAAATATATTCAAGGTAACAGATTAATTAAGGGAGGTGGCCCTGAAGAAGACCTGCAACGCAGGTCGAAACGTTGGCACGTATTAAAGAATTCCTTCTTAGACGTGGTGTTACTTTGACTGCATCCCTGATCATCTTTTTCTCCATCCACAAAATAATTAGATATAAACAGTTTATAACTGAGATCAAGAAACCTGCATTACTTGCCGGACAACCCAATATAACCACAACATTTGGGATATTAAGATATAAAAATGATCAAATTGAAAAGATTAAATATAAATAATAATGAATAACATTTAAATGCTGTCCAACTGACAAGTGTTCCAGTTATTCAAAATATCTAGTGGTTACATCGGCGGGGCAAGGTCAGTAGACTAGAAGATGAAAGCTTCTCTAAAAGGATTATGGATGCTTGGGCGGCAGGGGAGGGGAGGGGGGGGGAGGGGCACCCTGATTAAACTGTATGGATATGCATATAGGGCCACGTGGAAGCGTTTGTTAAACTTTACAACGCAGTCTTACAGCTCCCATACATTTACTAATTGTAAGATTAGTACACCGCATTATTTCTCCTTATTATTCGAGGATATGCAAAATTTTTTTTCTAACTCAAAGTTATAAATGAAGAAAGCCATAACTCAAACTTATATGCCATATACAATGATCTGAAATTCAAAAAAGGACAAGCAAATAATGAATAATTTCATACAGTTTCATTTTTTTTTTTTTTTTTATTTACCACAATATTACATCATGGACTATTACAATTACAGGAAACGGGATTAAAAGTCCGTGAGATTCATCTCTAAAGACCCAACGAAGACAAGTCAAAAATTGAAAAGACAGATAGATCAGAAACAAGTGATTGGTTAGTGTGGGTAGGATAGAGTTCTATCTATCCTATTTTATGCCAATGCTTCAAAATTTGGGATATTAATGCCTTAGCTTTATTTCTTTGACAACATCAAATTATATAATACATCTAAAGACGTTTTAGTGGCTAGTGAATCGCTTCCATTCTACTTCATCTTTAACTCCACTGAAATAAAGGATATTTCTTTCAAAAATAAGTACCTTTTAATTTCAAAATATCGCTTTTAGGATGTGGTATTTAGAAATAGAGGTGCAGCAGCAAAATGGGTAGTTGAATCAAAACTTTGGACTCAGTTTCGAGTATGCATGTATTTATAGACAGATGGATTAGAAACAAGTGGTTGGTTAGGGTGGGTAGGATAGAATTTATAAAAGAAGGACGATTATATATTTTATGACAATGCTTAAAAATGTGGGATGTTAATGGATATGTAATAGTAATGCAGCTAAGAGAGCATGTTTTATATATGTCATTTAAAGGGTTAAAATTTAAACCAATATGAAAACATCGATGTTTCAGGTCTGGTTGAAGACTTCTTTTAGGTTTACCTTTTAAATAATTTATGTTAGTTAAATTTGTTAAGGAGCTTTAAATGTCCTAAGTTAACTTCGAACCTCGAACTACCAAGAAATCAGTGGGTGTATTATCAGAACTATGAGAGTAAGAACGATCCTTTTTAAAAGACTGTAAAAATATTTTCGAGGTCTTTTATTTCATGTGTCTTCTCTTCTTATCTGATGATTCTGAGCTGGCCTTGTAGAGCTGTCTTGCTGTTCTCGCTCTTAGTGGAGTCGACATCATTTCCTGATGACATCTCTCAGATCCGAAATCACGAGTTCCACCAACAATGCCTCACCCACATCATAGCGTCTCTCATTCATTAGAATAAGTCTAGATTAAGTATTTTTTGTTACCAAGTAAGATACTAGATTAAGAAATCATGCTCACTTCTAGTTTTTCATATACCAACCTATGTGTCAATATAAGTTGCTTTGAATTTAAAACCAGTCTAATTTATTGCCAGATGCCACTTATTTAATAAGTTCTCTTAAATAAACTTTGTTTTGTGAATACCTAAATTATATGACCCTACGGAAATCTAAAAAGAGGAAAATGTTAATCAATTATTTTTAAAATACTTGTAATCTGTCAGGAAAGTCGCTTTTAGATAAATACTGATCCGGACTCGAAAGAGCTGGACAGACATCGCAATATCAACCTGCTTTTATTCGAGACTCAGCATTTTGCTGTGCAATTCATGAGTTATAGATAATTGAAAAATAACATATCACCAACATTCTTAGTTAAGACAGTGTTATTGTGGTCATTCGATATCAGATGTATAAACATTACAGAGTGGTATTTCTGCACCGAGGAGAAGACAAACCGACTAACAAAACATGACTTGATACAATTTTTATTTACTTTTAATATTCTATTAGTGATCATGAGTAATTATGTAGCCTAAAGAAATATAGAAATCTTTAAAAATATTTGGGTTTTAGAATTGTTTATTTAATAATATAATTTATTCTATCAGGTTATGTAGTGTCATTTCATTTATGTAATTTATGGTGTTTATTTAGATGTTAGCACGTTTATAACTATTTATCTAAAATGAGATTTTGATTTTAAAAACCCTTTAAGCGTTCTTCGGAAATGATTCCTCAACAATCAGACAAACTAGGTTTAAAAGCATCTTAAAGTGTGCTCCGTAATTGGGATGCTCTCTGTGAGCGGAAGGAACAAGATATTCTCATGGAAAAGTACCACTATTCACTAAAAGTTAAAAAAACAATATTCAACTTATGATACTACTTGATTCTTACATTTCTTATCCAGGGCTATTTTTTCATCAAATTCGGTAAGACCAGTCTACACAGAAGCCACCAGAAATGAAAGGAAGAAACAAATATATAATTAATAAGAAATATACTGAAAACTTAAAAAAGAAATAGGAAACGTTTTTATACGTACTTCAAAGAAGATATAATTCCTAATGATAAACTAGATGGAAGTTACTGAGGTTAGGCACTTCCAAGAACTCTTAAGATTTCTCTTTAAATTCCCTCCTTAAAGTCCTCTTTAAACTCTTTAAAGTCCGATCCTCTACTCTTTGGAATTCCCTCCTCCCCTGTATCCACAATGCTTCTTCCCTTGGAACATTCAAATCACTATATTCTTTTATCATCTTCTTTCCCTCCAACTCGACGCTCTCTAATTATAAGGATATATGTACTATGTATGTAATCGTCTAATTTAATTACTAAGACCGTCAGACATAAAACCTTAGCATAAATTACAGTTTGATTATGATAATGTTTTAATTGTTTGTAATGATAAGTTTAGACTTTCTATCTTTTATTTTTCTTTAAGTTTCTGTTTGTTTGTTTTTTTTTCTCTTCTGCAATTTTATTTACAATATTAACCTCTATATTGTATATTTATTTGTTCACTCTCTTTTTATTTATAGTTTTTTCTTTTTCTAGTTTTTCTCTGTATTTTTTTCTCATACCTATTTGTATTCAATTTTACCTATGTTGTTTTATTTTTAACAGCTCTCGGCCAGTTATGATCTTACTTTGTGTTATTTAAAGTTATTCTTAAGGGACTTTGTCCCGGAATAAAGTTTTTTTTTTCTATTCTATTCTATTCTAAATAAAATTCATTTTATTAGTTTAAAAAAAATGTCTTAAGGAAGTTTAATTTGTGCTCGAATTCGAGATTATGCTGGGTAAAATAGTTTAATCAGAAAAAAATAGCTTCTTCTTCTGAAAATAAAAAATACATGATGGCCTGATCTTCACTTATAAGCTTCTTACATTTTAACTATATTTATTAATACATGTAAACATAAGAAGTCAGCTGATCATTGAACGTATAAAAGTATTAAGCACTTCAGCATTCTTGAGAACGAATGCGGTAGTTTGAATCCGCCTTGAGCTGGCTGATATGGCAGCCCCACGGAATAAATCTAGCCCTTAGTTGGATAGTCCATTCTTTCTACCATAGTTGGTGTTCATAAAAACCTTAAGCTCCAAAAAACCAAATAACAGGTTTTCGTATTATCAAAATCTCTTTTTTTGTTATCCATTTATATTAAGTAACTTATATTTACTTGATACTAGGCAAACGATCAAAGCTTCCAATAAATTAGGCCAAGAGACCTAGTTTAGAACATTTATTGAAGTGCTACTAGTGAGTAGTTCTTTACAAGTGATTTACATGTCATTATAATCAGTACCTCATATTTACTTATGTACAGTTGTAAATATCAATAAATAGTTATGCAAAAAAAAACAAAAAAACATATTTACTTGAAGTACGCAGGATGGAACTGTAAATCAAATATAAAAAGAACATATAAGAGCATAAAATAATATAACGCAGAATTCCAACTTCGTTATCGGTATAAATGAAAATAACCATAAAATTCAACAAAGACTCGGGAGTGAAACTAATACGTTAAGTAGAAAACAGTCTAAAATTAATATTTATGAATTATTAAAAATAATGAGGTATTTCAAACCTTAAACCAGTCGTATTGTATGGGAGTGAAACCTGGACGCTCACTGCAAAGAATGAAAGCATTATAAATAGATGGGAGAGAAAAATTTTGAGGAGGATATACGGCCCTACTAAAGATGGAAATATATGGAGAATAAAAAGCAACCAGGAACTAAGGGAACTGCACAAAGCTCCAGATTTGGCTGCTAAAATAAAGCAAAGGAGATTAAGATGGCTGGGCCATGTTCAGAGAATGAGCCCCAACAGAATGTCAAAAATCATGCTGAATGGGCGTCCCGAAGGAGGCAAGAGAGAAAGAGGAAGGCCTAGATTGCGCTGGAGGCAAGATATTGAGGCAGACCTAAAAACACTTGGTGTGAGGTATTGGAGGAGAGCATCTGGTGACAGAAACAAATGGAGGGGAATCGTGGAAGAGGCCAAGGTTCTGCATGGTAGTGTAGGGCCATTGTTGTTGTTGTTGTTGTTGTTGTTGAGGTTTTTCAAAACTAACCCATATTTTTCTTTTCCCCTATTTTAAACTTGTTTTCAGTAAAAAAAAACGAACCAGATAGGGAAAATCGTGAGGTTGATGCTGATCCTTTCGCCTCTGCACGTTTAGTCCACTCTGGCTTCTGATATCTTCCAAAAGTCCGTTTCTTTGATATCAAAATGTTTTATTTATTTATTTTTTTTTCCAACATAATAGATTTATTCACAACTGTACACAATAGACAATCAGTGAATGTGCAGTTACATTGGAACAACAGACATAAGGCATGAGGGAGTCAGCACCCATTGGTACAATCTCCAGGCGTGAAACTAAATTATTAGGGATTAGACTAGGAGATCCCTCATCCACTTCCTTTTCAGCCCCCGTTGAGTTGTCAGGAATTTGGACTGTGCTATATTTTGTATCTGTTTGTTAGTGTATCCACGTAGTTTTTCATGAAATTGTCGATTAAGTTTATGGATATGGGTCTTAACTGTCGAAATACGTAAGTCTGTATGTAGCGTATCGTTTGACACATATGTATGTCACTTTTTCAGTTTAATGTAAAGGTTGGTTGTCAATGTAAACAGGAGGGCAGGTCTTGCATCGTAGTATTTCTTTTCTTTCATTTTATAATAAATTTAACATATGTAATCTTTGTAGCAAAATGCTGATGTTTTAAAAGTTTTTTGTATGTTCTAGAACTGATGATATTTTTGTAATTATCAAATTAATAGAAATCCAATAAGTGGCAATTAATTCAACAGTCCTAAATTATATTTTCGTTAATTTTTATGAATGGAGTTCCTGAACACATACTTATACCTGGCGCTAAAAAAAAAAAAAAAATAAATAAATAAATAAAAATAAAAAAAAAAAAATAAATAAATATATATATATATATATATATATATATATATATATATATATATATATATATATATATGTATAAAGTTACTACTTTTAAATCAACTATTAATTGATAATTGATTACTTCCTATAATCGCATCACAAGGATTTCAGAACCTAAGGGCTTCTTATATATGCCAATACCTTTCAAGAAGGATTGCTGTAACAGTTACAAGAGCAGTTCGATAGGTTCGATAGGCAATTCGATGAAATGTAAATAAGGAAACTCTTTTAGATTCAGAAAGAGGGAATAAACATTCATACAAAAGACTAACAAGAGTAAGCAGGATATGAGGAACGGCTTTTCTCCCCCTGCCAATATTGTAAGTTGAAAACAAGATCAAACGTAACGGTAGGATGGGATCATATTTCATGAATGTCCTGGACTTTATCGCGAATGATAGGACGCATCCAAGATGCCAAAGGAATGGTAATCTCTTAGACATTCGAATCGATCTGTAGTGGAAGAACAGGTGGTCGCTTTTCAGTCGGAAAAGTAAAAGGAATTGGTGAGATGTTCGGTATCATATGTAAGTGTTACAGAATTCTTTGCAAAAAAATTGTTACTGTTATTATTGCTTCTCTTTTCTTTCTATAAAATCCACAATTTAGAATTTTTTATGAATATATTACCACTTAGCAAGGGATTCAAGGTAAACTATTCTCATTATCACAAACGGAACATTATCATAACAATTTTTTTTACTTTAAAACAACTAATTTTAGTAAATCAATAATTTGAATTTCTTACTGAAAAAGATCTACTATATCACTCCTTTTCTTAACCAACTTAACATGACCACTGTTACTAGCCCATCAAGTTTGCGATAAACACAGTAATAAAGAGTTCATATGTGCTGGTCAACTGTTAGTTAACCTGTTAATAGTTTTATTATTTTTTATGGTCGAAATTCGCTTGTTATTAATTTGATTTGAAGGACTAGGGTTCTAGTGAAAACTTATATAACCATTACTCAAATGTCGAACAAAGAAAAACGATTTTAAAAGAAGTAATCGTAGTATCGCACGTCTTTTTTTTAAAAGTTTTATAGGCCTATCCATTCAGACATTTACCTTTATCGACCAGCTGCGAAAGATATTTTAAATGGACTAGGCTGAATTTAGAAGTATGTGGCAGAATGATGTATTTTACTTTGGGTGCCAAGATGCTCAAGATTCAATACTTGCTTTCCTCCTTTAAAACTTCTTATAATTTAGATCTGTGGTGGTTAAGACACTGCGAAGACATCGACCCCAAGTTTAAGTCAGGTTGAAGGCAGGAATTAATATCTGTTATTTCAGACATGGCCGGAATTCGATGTCAGGATGTTAGAGGAGTCTCTAAAGAGTGGGTACTTTTAATTGGGGAAAACCAGTTGTTTGAGTGTTTGCTTTCTCCTTCTTTGACAACCGTAGGGCCAAGTAGTACATACTCACTAGCCTTTTTTGTATTTATTTATTTATTTTTGTCATCATCAATGTCCTGCAGGCTCCAAAAGATAATATCAATCTCTTATATAATGTAAATACATCTTGCATTACTGTGAAACATTTTGCAGTGAAAATATGTATTACATTCTGTTTTGTTTTTTTACAATTTTTCACAGATCAATCATTTTTTAACGTCTCTCGAATTTGAAACAATTATCTGACGTAATCGGATACAACGTTTAGTGCCACTGTCAAAATTAAGCTTCACTGGGTGATGGATTGAATGTGTAGTGCGGTAAAAAATTGGAGCTGATGGGTCAGAGTAGATCCGGCATAATTAAGTGGCAACACCCCCTTCCCCCATCGCTGCTACACGTCCAGCTACGTCATGTAAGTTTTTTCTTAACATTTTGATGTTTGAAAAATAGAAATAACAGGCAAATGGATTTTAGTTAATCTTCTATAGTGCGGCATTTTATTGTGAGACTATTTTCTAGGTGTAAGGAATGGAAGAAATGAATATGTATAAAATGAAAAAAAATCTTTATGGTGGGACATAATGTCATTCAAAAACAAAGATATAGTGCGGTGCAACTCTTTCTGGATGCATTAATTTCAGATGAAGATTTTAATATTTATGAATCAGTAGACATATTAGCCTGAAAAATGTATAACATATATCGGAATATTTTTACCAATAGGATAAAAAAACACACCATGAAAACAAAATAAATCCTTGGAATAGGAAGAAGAAAAAGATAAATATAAGAAACAATAACTACATAATATTTGATTACAGATATATTCAATTTTTCTAAATTAAAAAAAAAAAAATTGTAAAAAAATAAAGAAAAGAACGGTAATGCTCTCAGTACAAAGTTGTGACCAATTCATTTGTGTGTTGGGGTCTATGGGTACTTTTTTCTTTTATAAAATGAAAAAATGTCTTCCACAAAACTTCTCATCAATATATGTTTATATATTTCCAAGTCTACTAAAGCCATCTTAACGGGAAGCATCGGTATTTTCTGAGGTATAACATCAACAAAAAAAATTAACATAACTATTAATATTTATACAAACTTATTTTCCATATTTTCTTAAATATAATACCATGAACTATTAATTATTCTTAGAATGCTTACCGCTGGGTTATTTAAGTACACATAAAGTGATCTGTCTATACAATGAATTGTTCGGCAGCAGATATGGTACGGAATTAACTCAATGGGCCACCCCATAGCGCTTGTGGCGGCCGATGCCTTATAAATCTAGGGTTACGAACAGCTTAGCAGCTGAACCAGTCGTTACAAAGTGAATCTACTAAATACTAAATACTACATTCTACTCAATAAATAAACCTCATGTTACCATATATCTGATATTGTAAACAGATGTTGGGATATGAGAGCTGTGAATGAGCTTAGGGAAGGAGCATGTCTAATTTTAGAATGGGGAGAACACTAAAGTGGGTATATTTTCCTGAAATGAAAATTAGTTATGCTTAAAATTTCCATCTTTAACAGATGATTGTTAATAACTGTACAAAATTAAAAACAAAATAAATAAATAAAATAATTCTATATGCCTTAGAAATATCAGCTACAGGAATAGTTCGTAAGCAATAAAAAACAAAACAAAAAAAACTGCACATTGTTTGCAAGGAAAACAACTATATTCGAATGCTTACTTGTTAGTCACCAATGTATTGTCTATACATTTTGCTGTTTAAGTAAGTAAATCAGAACTTTATAATAATTTTATTTCTGTTTAATAATATTGAAAGTTCAAAATACATTTACCATATACATATATATTATCACTGTATACATAAAACTGAAAAAAATACAATTTGAATTTTATCCAAAACCTACTCTTTACTGTAGCAAATTTAACACTTCTATTTAGAACTCCAAAAATCATAAAACAACATTAAAAAGTAATTATATTTATTTTTTCATTGAGTAATCAAATCACTGGACTAAGTGAATTATGAGCGATTATAAACATAGAGATAAGAGTATAATTGTGGATGTTTCAATATCTCATTATTCAGTTCAATGCGCTCTAATAAACAGTGGCGGATATTTTCCTTGATGTGGTTTATACCAACCCAACTAACTTAAATCCAGGAAGTTGTGTAGCCAACTGGGACTATTGTTGTCCAAATTAACAGGGATGATAATTCCAACTTAGGCAAACAACAATCCAATCAAGTGTATAAGTTTATTGTCCGGCCATAGATAACAAGGTTAGCCCGCCGCTTGGTAACCGCTCATTCCGAAAGCACTCAACTATGGCTCCGCAAACTCTGCATTGTCGGGAGGAGAAATGACAAATATCTCCCTCCAACAGTAACTCATTTGATTTTTTATAAAAACAATAGTTAGTGATGAACGATAGTTAGTGATGTCGGCATAGAGCCTTTGAGATCGCTAACCCTTTTAAATTACTTTATTTGTAATACAGATTGCCATCAATAAATTTAAACATAATATTATACTCAAAATGTAATAAAAAATTATTAAAGATGGTTAATAAATAATTTTCTCATATATTGTATTCTTACAACTTTTATTAAAACTTTTTTATTTATCCGTTTATTGAAATTTACAATTGTATGTTGAAAAAAAAAACCATACATCTAGTAACTGTGATGACAACGTACATTATAATATGACAGTTGCTTGTGAAGCTACTACGAAGTGGTAGCACTTCAATAAAAGCACGATATGAGAATGTCTCGAGGCCATTTTCTTTTTAGACGCCTCGGAGGGTTGTCAGGAATAGAATGGGAAGCAAGTTGAGAAACTAGTGGATTTGAGTGACTATGGAGCTTACTTTGGAACAAGAGGTATCAGGTTTGGGTTAGTTCAGGAATTAATGAAACACTAAGATCTTAGGATTTTTCCACAAAATCATTGAGGGTTTTTAGAATGATTTTGGGTTGTAAGGTTGAAAGAGATTAATTGCATGTTCTAGTGGAGCTCCAAAGCTCAATTTCGTATGTTCAAATAGGTGTAATTTTTATTATTTATGTAAGTCTTTTGTAATTTATTGGAAGCTTTGAACGTTTTCCTTGTACTTGTTGGAGATGTCTGTAACAAGAATCAATTTCTCTAGTTATTTTAGTCTAGTATTCATAGAATTCAAGGCAAATTTTATTATGATACTTTAATCTGTATTTCTCTGGCATGAAGAAATTTTTTTTTTAAATTTTTATTATTTCCATTACTGAAATATTTTTCTTATGGAAAACATTTTATTTATCAATCATTTTTCAAAAATTTCAAAAATTACGAAAACATTAAAAAAAAAAAAAAAATAGTTGTAACAATGTTTCAACATAAATGAGTCTTTGCCATAGAAAACTAAATCCTAAATCTAATCTAAATCTAGTTTCAGACATTTTTTTTTCATTTGATTCCTGATAATCTTGAAAAGTTGGTTTCAGGATCTTCAAAAAATTAAAACTGATGGTATTAATTATTGTGAAAACAAGAGAAGCATCTTGTTTCAACACAAGATGCAACTACAATACAATATACAACTATAACTATATAACTAATTTAAGGGAAAATGGTACCCATTTATTGAAATGACGTGTCGTCTTACATTACAAACATTAATGTGATAACAAAAGAAAAAAATTGAAAACAAATACATTTAAAAGAGATTAGAAATGAGGACAAAACGGTACGCAAGTTAAAAAATAAAAATGTAAAAAAAACAAAAAACAATTTTTCCCTTATTGGGAAGAACAAAGGGCCATAGATATGTCTATCTATAATGTAATGATTAATTAATGAATTAAAAGTATCAAAATGCTTCAAATACTAATTATATTAAATTAACAATTTATCAATATTGAAAACAAACAAAATCGAGAGAAAGTAGTGGTTTCAAATGTGAATTTTTTCATTCAAACCAATATAGCTCCTAAACAGAAGGTTCTAGCGACAGATGTTATATAACAAAAAATATTGCCCATTTAATTTCTAGTAAACAGTCGTCAAATTTTGGATCCGACCGACACCAACATAGCTAAAGCATGTCAAAAAGTGTTGCACCGAAAAAATATAAACTTCCATCTGAAAGACATATTCTTGTAAAAAAAAAATACCTTTGTTTTGATTTAATTAGTGATTTGATGGTTTGAAATAACTGCCTTGTAAAAACGTAATTGAATACCAGACAACTAATAAGTTATAAATTAAATACGTATTAAATGTATTATAAATACATTTACAATAATAAAATGTAGGTATGTATTTTTTTTATAAAATAATAACATGACAACAACATGATAAAACATATGTAACAACTGAAATAGCAAAAATACTGACAACTTCAATTTGATAACTAGCAAGTGGCTTAAATGGAATCCTCTATTCGGGTTAGACTCACCTAAATACAGGTAAAATCAAAGAGAATTAAATTCCCTTCATTAGCCACACCTGTAATCGGCTAACATATACGTTGAATTCATATCCATGAAACCTGTTTTTAACAATTTTTTTATTGTTCAGTATAGATGGTCTAATTCTAGAAAAAATAAATTGATTAAGATCAACAAATCTGAATGGTTTGAAATATTTATTGACATTTTGATATGAAAATGTTTTAGCTTTTTTTTTTAGAAAACAATACAAAAACATAACATATTCCACCAATCAATCAAATAGCAACTGTTATTAAAGATATAACTATAAAATATTTACATACTCGTATTTGGATTGTTTTAAAGTTGTATATAACACGATTAAATAATATCTTGTTTTCGGTTCAAGTTACGCCTCATTTAATCAATTAAGATAAAATTAATTAATTGAAAGAAAGAAAGAAAAAAGTTCTTTATTTATTCTGGGACCTTAAGTCCCTTAAGAATAAAAAATAATGTACAATCAGGGGGCCTACAGAGCCTCAAGATGGTTATGAAATATTATTAAATATAATAAAATGGTAATTAATAATTATAACAAATAAAAATTAAGCTTAAAAATATTGACAAAAGGAAACAGAAATATTTTGATTCATTTTGTGAATCAATTGTGTAAAAACAATAAAGTTTCGTGTGCATAAGCTTTTATGTTTTATATAACTATTGAGTAGCTAATGACAGTTTTCATGGATCTGGATGGACAATAGGTAGTTAAATAAGTGATATTTGAAAGAGGAAAGGGTGTTTGAATGGCGAATGGTGTAAGGGATGGGGTTCCATAAGGACGAGGATCGGATTAGGAATGATCTGTCGAAAGTAGCGGAGCAATGAGCAGGACTGTACAAATCTGATGGGCGAGAACGGGTTTGGCGGGTAAGAACGGAGGATTTGAGCTGAAGGAGTTTAGTGGACGTTAGAATTTTTACTGTTTGGTAGAGAACGGATGCCAGAAAATACTGGCGACGGTAGGAAGGAAAGAGCCACTTTAACTCCGCGTAAAATTGTGAAACATGGGTGTTCCTGGGGATCCCCAAGATAAAACGAATGCAGCAGTTAAACAGTCTTTTGAGTCTGGCCTCGAGATCACCAGAAACACCCCCATACACAGCACAGCAGTAGTCGAAATGGAGTAAGATAAGGGAAGTTACTAGTAATTTGCGGGTTTCAAAAGGAAGAAGATGACGAACGTAATTGAGACGTTTTAGGATTGGGATGGTGCGACGGGAAATTTCGGATACGTGGTTTTTCCAGGACAGGGTTTGGTCGAAAATGACTCCGAGATTTTTGACTGAGGGGTAGAATTTGATAGGATCACTGCTCAGGAAAATGGTGGGAATAGGAGGTATGGTTTTCAGGAGGTAACTCGAACCTATTACTAGCGCTTTGGTCTTTTCAGTATTTAAATTCAACTTGTTTGTCACTGACCAGTTATAGATTGATGTATCTCTATTTTCATTTATACATAACAAATAATTAATAACATATATGTATTAAAATTTTTAAATAATTGAAGCATTATTGCAACGGATAACCATTCGATCAGGTGCTTGAAAGTTAAAAGATAATGGGCACACTTATCAACGGTGTATAGCAAATGGTTTCTTTCTTCTGGCTTATTGTTCTTTAAGGTGACAAAGAATAGAATCCTAAGATAAAACCCTGGTTTTACACGAGAATATGGCGGGTAAAACACTTCTTATTAGGGAACCCAACCGAAATTCCCAACCTTGTTAAAATACATGCCTGCCTCATTATTCTACTACCCATAACTTCCTAACAAAGCCAATTCTACTCGCATAGAAATTTTTTTTTCTTTATATATAAGGATGAAAAAAAATCTAATCAGGTATCTTATTTTGATAAATTGTTTCTTATTCAATAAAAATAATTTTTAGAGAAAAAAACAAAACCGACTTCAAGATTAAACCTACTTACACGAACTTAACTAAAAAAATAAAAAATAATATTTTAATTGCTTCAAAACAAAAACCGTTAAATGAAAATCAATGAAATTATCGATACTTATATACCTATTCACAATTTATAATCAGTTATTTTTGGAGTCGGTGCCAGCCAAGAATGGCAGTTTGATCCTGCCTCTGCAATACACTTTCGAATGGCCCGAGACAGCGGTGTGGCGGTGATGAAACAGTGGCAGGATCTTTACAATTACCATTTCTTTTCAAATTCTGTTAGGTTTGGTTGGCACCGACTCCAAAAATAACTGATCATAAATTGTGAATAGGTATATAAGTATCGATAATTTCATTGATTTTCATTTAACGGTTTTTGTTTTGAAGCAATTCAAATATTATTTTTTATTTTTTAGTTAAGTTCGTGTAAGTAGGTTTAATCTTGAAGTCGGTTTTGTTTTATTCTCTAAAAATTATTTTTATTTTTCACTTTTTAGTGGTGAGTGTATTTTTGTTTATATAGTCAATTCTCGATCTTCAAGCTACCCTGAAAAATAGTTCGAGTTACTGAACAAAGACTGATCGAGGTTATCATTCCACTTACCTTCATGTAATTGGGAAAATTGAACACAAAATGGGAGTTAAAATCATTACGTATATTTTTCATTAATGGGTATGTGTATGTTGTTTGTACATACATATAAAATCATTGATAAAGAAAATTAAATACCTGGTACCAATTCATCATATAACTTTCAACTGAATTGAGCTTTTTTCTGAGGGTGCCTAAAAGTAGACACCGCCTTCCACCAGTGGCGATATTTCTTTATTCTTTAGGACGGAGATTTAGTTACTATGGATATTTTAAATAATCATAATCATAAATATGTTTAAAATGTAAGGTTATATAATAGTGATTTTTATTAACTGGTATTTTGATTTTTCTTAAAAAGTGCTGCGTTGATTTCAAAATATTTTTTATGGGACTACCTCTGAAGTATGCCCTACCGGTCTAAAAAAGAATCATCAAAATTGATTAAGAATTGACGGAGGTTCTCAACTCATCTGTATTTGTTTTTTTGTGTGTTATGCGATTACTCTGTCAATTCTGAATCAATTTTGATGATTCTTTTTTAAATCGGTAGGGCATACTTCAGAGGTGGTCCCATAAAAAATATTTTGAAATCGATGCAGCACTTTTTAAGAAAAATCAAAATACCAGTTAATATTATAATATATTACAATAAATGTACCGTTAAAGACTCCAATGACTTTTTTTTTTTTCAAGCAAACCAGATTAAACCTTCAATTGACTAAAATTGAATTTAGAGGCCCGAAGGATTTTTTTTTTTTTTTTTTTTTTTTTTTTTTTTTTTGAATGATTTAGATTCGGGACTAGTTGTTGAAGTAACATCGGTGAAGTCGCGGATTGCGGAAGGGATTCTGCCATGTTGCATATGCAACGCCAGATTGTTGATTTACATAAAGCTGGAATTCTAATTTAAGTGGTACAAACGCTGCCTAAACTAGGCCACTTCACATTTCTCAATCCAAGATCTCAGATAAACGGATCCAACTTTTCAGCTTATTCATTGCGAGTTTATTAAGGCAAATATATTTTTTAATATTTACCCGCCGCTGGATATATTTCATCCCCTTGTTCGAATCATAAAGAAAGAAAAATAAGAAGTTCAACATTTCAAAGGAACATATATTTACGTCAGGGTATATAAAGAAGTCAAACTTTAACGAATACAGAGGCTGACTTCCTTCGGAAAAGTTTTCTGAATACTAAACAGAAAATTCCCTTAGAAATGTTTTGCTTCGTTCCAAGAGGATTTATTCTCCTCCAAGATGTTGATATCTTCATCATTCTGTTTTAAATAAAATAAATAAGAAAAACCTATTAAATCTAAGCAATAATATAAAATAACAACCCATGTTTTCGTTTGTGATGACTAACTACAAAAATTACTGCACCAATCTGTACCAAAATTTAACCACACCATATAAATGGTATATAGTTCCAGAAACGCTAAAGAATAATAAAATTTTCTGATTTTTAGATAATTTGTTATAAAAAGTGCGATAGTATATAGATAACAGTGAGTTTTAAACATTAACAGATAGGTGGCAAGGGCCATTCTATGTTATAGGTTATGAAGACATGGTGTTGTATGGGTCATTCTCCCATTTCATACAAATTTGTGTCCCGAAGCAATTGTGGTTTCTACATGAAATGTTTTGCGACCCAACTGTAACAAGTAGGTGCAAGGTAGTTATCTCTTAAACGTAAAGTAGTTTTTCTATGGTTATCGATCTGTTTTCATGGTTAAATTTGAATTCAAAATGTCAAATTCTATTTCCCTCACATGTCCCATAACATGATTTGGTAACGTTAAATGCGAATAAGTTCTACATTTTTGGTGTTAATCTTAAATCAAACTAAAAATTCTATTTCCCTCACACCTAAATTGAGGGAAATAGATTATAATAGGAAAAAGTATAATTGAAATAAGACTTTTTATATATATTTTCACTATTTGTATTAATGTGATATAATATTAATTATATTAATCTAATGTTCGATTTCGAGAGTTAAAATGTATAATATAATGTCTTACCATTTTAATTTTTTTCTTTCAAATTTTATGTTAATGTTAACTAATATCTTTTAGTCGACTAGTTGATTTCATACTCATAAACAATTCTTTCGTACTATAAACATTTTATTATTTGAATTCTGAATGTTTTCTATTTCCCTCACACCCAGTTATCTGTTTCTCTTATCAGTTTCTCTTACTCTCATAATTTCCATCATGATCGTAAATGTGCTGATAGACTATATCCTATGAAGGAATTTTTCACTAGTAATATTAGTAAACTTTTATAAAGATGTTTATGAAGAAAAACCTTTTTTTTTACATAGCTTTTTTCTAATGGAATCACAATGTCGAAATTCCGACGAAATGACAGAATAACCTATATAGAGCTTTATTAAATAAATAATAAGATTTACTTAAATTATTAAAAAAGATTTAAATATGAGGTACAAACATTTGTGGATACCTGTGAAGTTCAACCGATATGTGGTCATCACCATTCCGCAATAAAATTTTACAATTTTAAAACTACAGAACCTATCAGAACCAAATTTTAAGTACATCATTTTGATAGTTTTAGGAAGGTCAAGCAGTAATAAAATTTAAATTTACAGCGTTGAGTGGCAGAAACGAGGTTAGTCAAATTGTTTTACAATTTTATGGTTAAAAATTAGAATCCAACCAGATGAAATTAATAAAATTATTTCTCCCGATTAAAGATTATTACCAAACTAAAATTTCCTTTGCTTCTTGATTTTGTTTCTAAACATATGATGTATGAGCCTTTAGTCATTAGCACTCGTGTATTCCATTATCTAAAGCTTCATAATAGTCTCCGTCCAACTGGAATGCCAACACATACATTTAAATTAAAAATTAGATGTATAAATATGCTTAAGCGAAATCTTCCACCCCATGATGAGTGCAATTTTAACCAGGTGTAAAATTAGTACTATGCTTAAAGATATCATTGAGGAAATAATGCTTTTTAATTGTATGTTTTATCGATGAACAAATGAAACCTAAATTATTAGTTAAAATGATCTAAGTTCTTTACTTATGAGAGCGAGCAAAGCCGTGACGGGAGATGCTAGTTTTATTACAAAACATATGCATGCTGGCCTACGACTGATGGGCAGGAGCCGTCAAACTTAGTTGCCGGAGGCTTTTCGTTTGAAACGGTGGACGAATTTGTATATCTTGGTTCACAAGTAAACTCCAACACTATATACAGGCTGTGGAACAGGCAGGAAATACAGGCTGAGATCCAAAGAAGAATCATACCTGCAAATAAATGTTATTTTGGGCTACAAAATCATTTAAAAGCAGGAGAGTATTTCGAACCACAAAAGTTCTAATATATAAAACCTGGATAAAACCAGTGCTCACCTATGGTTCTGAATGTTAGACATTGACTGGTGCACAGGAAGCACTCCTCCTAAGGTTCGAAAGAAGGATCCTGAGAAGAATTTACGGACCACTTTGCGGCAATGGAACCTGGAGAATTCGCACTAATGCTGAAATTACGAGGCTCTACATGAACCCTGATGTTGTAAGAATATTAAGGCAGGACGTCTCCGATGGGCAGGGCATATAGTAATGACCCCAGACCAGATTCCTAGAAGAATTCTAGACGAAAAGGTTTATGGCACGAGAAGAGTGGGAAGACCTCGGCTACGATGGATTGATGGAGTGGCAGCGGACGCAAGGACCATCTTGGGGATCCGCAACTGGAGAGCGGACTGGCGGAACAGAGAGGACTGGTGGACTAAGGTGCAGGAGGCCTTGACTCTTCAAGAGTTGTTGCGCCATTGATGATGATGATGATGGTCGCGGCGCACCTGAGAGGTGATTTTCATTTCTACGTCTATCACATTCACTCATTGAAACTTACCTGGTACTGATTGAAAGAGGAAGGAGAAGTAGGAGGTCTACTAGAAGGGGAAGCTTACAGGTGCTCTTTTCTGTTAATTACAGAAACTTTACTTCGCTGGATCACCTCACAGGTGACCGCGAGTAACTGAAGATTAAATCGCAAAACATCTGCTAAAGTACAAAAATAACTTGCATTGTAATTAATTGAAGGTACAACAGTCCCCCATATATGAAAAAAAAAATGAGAAAATTCCAAGAAAATCTATCCGCGGTACAGAAAGATTTAATGTCCGATTTTAACAGGCAGTTTATGATTTTTCTTGTTTATTCAAACTTTTTTGTCATTATAAATATTCTGAATTTGAAAAAACAAATAATAAAAATAATATTAAAGGTAGTGGTAGAGTCCCTTTTGATTGAGGTTTAGTTATGCAGGGGAGTTTTCCTAACAAGGGCGGGGTCTGAAAAATTGGGAAGATAATGATAGGAATGGAAGGCTTTGAGTAGCCCCGGGAGAGGTCTTAGAGCAGCACTACCGCTGATGAACTGCTCTGCTTTAGCTGATGACAGATTGCCCTCCGCTTTTCATAGACCTTATTGCATCATAATTATTCATAAAATTCTATTTACGAAAAAATGTCTTTAATAGATAAAGCTATTAGTAATGAAGTCAATTTTAAAATAGATGGCTAGATATAAAACTAATGATTTTACTTTACTCAACAAAAAACTTTATTCAATATAAAATCTCAATTACGCAAAGCGCAAAAAAGCAAACTAGTCCAGTCAATAAAGGATTATAGAGTGCATTGTCTGTAATCGAAGGTTCTTCTTCGGAAACATGTTGAGGGTAGTTTAGAAGCTAACATACAGGCCCGGGGTCCCATTTTTTTCAAAGGTTCCCGGTTTTTGCTCATATCTTAAACATGGTGCGTTGTACGCAAAACATCACTATTTACTAAATTTGTTAGTTAAATTCTCTACAAATTATATTATTTACAGTGTTTTCATATTCCGTATCTTTCCAGAGATATATCCTTGGCAAATGTGAAAATTTGCGAAAAAGCCCTGATGGTGTCTTAATTGGCACGATACATTTTTTGTTGTATCTCACATCTTAAAGATATGACATATAAGGATAAGGGCAAAATAAAAATATTACATTCTGTGAACCGATTACAGTTTATTCCATTCTGCTCTTTATTAAATATTATAATGGCTGCTGATTATCAATAACTCATTAGGATTAGATAATTGGCCATCAATTCACACTTTTAAATTCACAATTATTCTCAGTTCTTATAAATTTCAAAGCTAAAAAAAAAAAAAACGATGATGTTTAAAAAAAAATCCCGGAAGAACACAAATACTGCTTTACAGTATTCCCCTGACCGGTATTTAAACATTTATTATCCTGCCGGAAAGGGAGCTCAAAATTAGATTCCACCTTCAATAGCCTCAAGCAGGCTTAATATAATTAGGGGAATGCCGGAGTGAGATGCTCAACCCCTTTTAATTTTCATAACACTGCTTCAAAACTGACGAAATATCGGTTCAAGAAATATCTTATTATTAATGGGGTCATAAAAAAATATCGTTATATTTTTGTTTGGACTTTGAATCTTAATTTATTTAGGATTTAAAGTCCAATTTACTCAAATTTTATTATTTTCATCAGGGAGTTATAAATATTAAATAGATGTTTATGTTTGATCCCGTCTGAAACATTTGGTAAATTTTAAAAACACAGTATTTCTTTGTGCTTTGATTAAAACGACGGTAAAGTACAAAACTCATGTAATTTTACTCATTTCGTAATCCACCTTCATGGATGAAGCATATTTAAATAAATGGCGGTGTGAAAGTGATTTCAATAACCTGATGAAGGTAATGTTTGCCTTGAAAGGAAATTAGAATCGGGGCGTGTCACTACTGGTTCCTACCTGAAGGCCGTTCCATCAATTCAGAGCTTTATTCGAAACAGCTGCAGAGAGCAGAAAAACCAGCTTATTTGGATGGAAACTAGCTTTTCCCTTACCCAGCATATAGTCCAGACTTAGTACCATCAGAGCACCTGTTCAGATCAATTTCGTTCGTGGAAAAACACTCACTAACATGAATGAGCTAGAAAATGGGGTTCGCGTGTTCTTCGATTCAAAACCCAAGAGTTGTATCACCAAGGAATTCTACAGATGTCGTCAAACAAACATAGGTCAACAAAATATATATATATATATATATATTTATATATATATAATATATAACAACAAAATATATATATATATATTTAGTTTTGATTCTTAAGAATCAAATAGGCGGGAGAAACAAGTCTAAGATTAGGCGGGAGAAACAAGTCTTGATTTTTTTTTCCCTATAGAATAGTCATTGTTCTGATTCATCCAATTAATTTCAGAAAAAAATCTAATCTAAGAATACTCGGAAAATCCAATTGATTCATTAAATTCGTGGGGAGTTAGTATATATATAATCAATCAATCAGTGAGCATTTCTGAACTAAGAAATAATAAATAATGTGTTATTGATTTTTTTGATTTTTTTAATTCATTACGTTCAATTATTTTCGATAGTTAAATAAACTCGAAAAAGCATTAAATAGCCAAAAAAAAAATTAGGAACATAATACTACTGAAATAGTTAATTGTTCATTGACTCTTTGAATTATAAAAGTGTATGCCTTACGTAGAAATTAAAACTTGTAACACGAAGCACTAAACGGGTGCAAGTAAAAAAATATAGTTTGAATTCCAAAAGTCGTCTTTACGTCATGCATTTTATTTCCTTTACGGTATTTGAGGTGAGAAGTAGAATAAAAATAAAATTAATTTGATCAATAAAGTAAATTTCAAAATTGATTAATTTTCCTTTGATATTTAATTGACTCCATCATTTGTTATCCCTCTCTTGACGGATTTATTCTGGTACGTCTATTTAGCTAATACAAGCAGTGAATACGGTGACGTCAAATAAACAATGACATGACAGCTATGAGGGAGAACCGTCGAATGCAACGCCTCCTCAACGCTACTAATTACCACTTCTCGGTCGATAGCAAAAGTTGATTGAAAATGCAAGCTAGAACATGATATTGAACAATAGTTGTAGGTATAACATATATGTTTATAAAATTTTACAGCTATATTCATAAAATACAGGATAACTATCTATTAATTTAAATATTCTGCAATTTTCTGATTTAAATGTATAAAATAAATGCATATAATGAATTAAATCTTTACATATCGCACATATATTCCTAAAGTAACACAACCCAAAAACCTGCTTTGAAATACATGTACGATATAATCTCATTATTTCTTTACATACATATAATTAATGAAATCTCAATCATATTTATTCATTTAATGAATTTTAGATTAATTAATTCAAGCGAAAAGAAATTCCCCCAGTTTTTTTCTGTTTTAATTTAAGTCCCAAACCTCATCGATAGGAAAATATCGGAAATGGATTTAGACATGCACATCTTTACTAAGCTACCCTTTCGATATTAACCCTTTGCACTCATTAGCTGATTATAATCCGGCAAAATAAAAATGCAGTTCCACTCAGATTATAAGTTCCACTAGACTGGCACACGACTCATAAGCCAGGTACAGACCGGCAGAATTTTTTCCAAGATCCTCTCTTGAAGATAATATTGTTTTTTTGATTTTTTAAAAATTGTTTGTATTTGTATTATATTATTGTACTTGATGTAATAAAAAAAAGTTTAAACATTTTATATAAATATTATTTAAGCGTTTTAAAAAAATATTAAGTATCATGCTCCCAGCCAGCCACCTGAGTGAAAGCCACGAAAAGAATTGCTGGCTGATACCCGGAGTGCAAAGGGTTACTTTTCATAAAATATATTTCAAGTAGGATCGATAAATTTATTGCAACTTCTATTAGAATACTAGAATTTAAATGGTACTCGAAAATTACTTCAGAATGTTGAACATTCATCATAAGTTCTAAAACATACAAATATTCCAAACATCAGCAATGCGATACCGTAACCAGATGCTACTTTGAACAGGTTTTGCACATTTTCCTCTGCAGCGCGATCGTTTTTGTGGTTATTCATAAATTTTCTTGGAGCAAA
The DNA here is from genome assembly GCA_003667255.2 of Euschistus heros. Lineage (NCBI taxonomy): Eukaryota > Metazoa > Arthropoda > Insecta > Hemiptera > Pentatomidae > Euschistus > Euschistus heros. Next base: position 417,365 of record RCWM02000390.1, read on the forward strand.
TGATAGCTACACAACTCAGCTTTAAAATCTCGCTGTCTTCAATACGAGGTAATAGAAATAAACAATTCCTTAGGTTTTCTCCATGACTAATCGGTTTTTCTACTAGAAACTAATTTAAAATTGGACTACTGAAAATATCTATTTGGTCATTAAAACAAGAATCTGAATTGGTATTCAACGATATTATTATTTTTGATTATTTGTAAACATTTATTTTAAGACTTTTTTCTAAAGAATGTATTAGTTTCACTCCGGAGTCTTTGTTTAATTTATGGTATTATGTTTTTTTATTTTTTTTATTTTTTTTATTTTTTTATTTTTGATATATTGATAGTCCAGTCTTTTCTATGAAATTAGCTTCACTATCAAAACATTTAAGTTCGTTTACACAAAATTTTTGGACTGAATCAATTGAAATAGGATGACAATAGTTTTGATAATTCAAATATTATAAATCTTCTGGTTATCAGGGTGCAAAATAGTGAGACAGATTTGAAAGCAATATGAAATTAATTTTATAAGAAAACTGTTGACGCTTTCACCTTCTTTGACATTGACAAGACAAACGCTCAATAATCCTTTTATATTTTTTGGACCTTGATAAATGAAGGAGGAACTCAATTATAAAAATTGGAACTGTTTTATGGAATATTTTTGAGATAAGAGTACATACAATTAACGCAGTAGATCCTCTAGGTGTAACTGGAGTCTAAAACTGCCATGTTATTAAATATTTAACTACTGCAATTTTCTAATTAGGTTGATTGTTCTCTAAAAGGTCACAGCACTTGTGGTATGATGGTATGCTCAAAGCAATTTGTTTTTTATTGTAGTTCGTAACTGCACATCTCTGCATCTGGTGGATGTGATGAGTTTTTTCGTTTTTTAATTTCATCTCTCATTTTATTATTATTTATTTAATTAAATAAAAAAGATAAAAATGAAAATGAAAAAATGTATAAATTATAAAAATAAAATAAAAATTAATTTCATATGATTAAATACGTTTAAGCCAAAGATTTGCCTGATAACATGAAACGACAAATTTAATTCACAAGTTGTGAAGTAATTTGAAAATAATTGTATTTCATACATTCACTTACTCGCGAAAAATTTCACCCAATTGATTTTTTCATTTTCGCGGCTAAAAGTGCCATTTTTTTTTTTTAGGTGTTTACGTCCCTTTAATTTATATATTAACCTTGTGTATTTATATTAAAATTTACTTAATGTTTTTATATCTATTTCTTTCTAATAATATTGTTGCTTTTTTTTTTCTAAAATTTGTAAAATTAATTAGCTATTGAAGTTTCTGTTAAATAAATCAATATAATGTTGAAATTTATACATTTAAATAAAATGTTTAATTGTTCAGTTTCATTAATATGTTTCATTTTGATTACAGGTAAGTGGACTCAAATTTTGAATTCTTTAGGAACATTCTGGCTTCAGGAATTTTAGAGGTAAAAAATTTTTAAATCTCACTCTAATAAAAATGATTATTCCTTTTATAACGTTTGTTAGGAATCCCATTCTCACTTGAAATTCAAAGAAGAATCTATTCATACAATGTTCACAATGAAAAGATAACAAAAAAAAATCTAACTATAAAAAAAAATGAATATTAATATAAAATAATAATAATAATAGTATAAATAAATAAATTAAAATAGAGTATATACATTCATTCTCTACGTACAAAGTGTACTAGAAATCCAAAGAACCGCGATTCAAGCTAGTCGTTCCTCCATTTATAGGGGGAGCAAGTCCGACAAAATGAGATCCTAACTCAGATGCGCATCTTATCTCGCCACTTAACACGTGGATAAATAATTAATGAGATTAAGGTTTTTCTTTTATTATTTTTAAATTATTTATTGATCTTTACAACTTTAGACATATAAACAATAAGGAAATTTGAGGAAAGTATTACAGTGACTTGTCAATGACATTCACAGTATCACTCACTAGAAGCACTTCAAAAAAAGTTGTACATTTGAAAATAAACTCTGATATGACAGCTATGAGGGCGAACCGTCAAATGCAACGCCTCTTCAAGGCTTTTAATTACCACTTCTCAGTCGATAGCAAAAGTTAATTAGAACATGCAAGCTAGGACATGCAATCGAACAATAGTTGCAGGTAAACATTTAGGTTTTTTAAAATAAAATTTTACAGTCACTATTTCCATACAAAGCTATCTCTATTGAATTAAGCTTAGCTATCTATCAATTTAAATACTAAAATTTTCTGGTTATAGAGTATAAAAGAATTTTCGATTAATAATTTAATGTAAGCAGGAATTCCCCCAGTCTTATAGAGTTTTGAATGCTCTCAAACCTCTTGCATGCACATTTTTACCAAGTTACCATTATGATATATTTTTAAACTATTTATTGATATCTACAATTGTATACCGTATATACAATAAGCGAATTCGAGTAAAATGATTCCAATGACATGTCACTAACATGTAAAGAACTACACACAAGTAACACTTCAATAAAAGTTTAGAACATAACAAATTAGAACGTCTCTTAGCGATCTTCTTTCCTGACACCTCAGAGAACTATCGGGAATTGAGTGTGAAGCAAGTTGGGAAACTAGTGAATTCGAGTGGGTATGGAGTTTACTATGAAAGGACAGGTGTCTGGGTTGGGCCAAATCAGCAACATATGAAACATAAAGATCTTTATGGATATGTTTGTTTGTGACATAATAATGAGCATTGAGGATTTTACAAAGGATTGGATACGAGATAAATTAGAAGGTTTAGTTGAACCCCAAAGTTCGAATCCGCATGTACAAATAGGTCTAACAACTGTAAAGTAAATATGCCTTTTGTAATTAATTAGGAGCCTTGAACGATTGTCTAGTAAATGTTGCAATAGTCGAAAACGACGAGCAGTTTTTGTCTTTAAAGTTTCGTTCTTTCGTAAGTCGTCTTTCTAAATAACCATTAATCTAAATACAAGTATAGTTAATTTAGTGATTGTACAATAATAATTTCCTAAAGGACGATTAAACTGACAATTCTGACTGAAAACGGAGAAACGAACCAGATTAAGTCATACAAAAGAATTTTGAGTCAACCTCAATTTTCCTTTTAGCAACTTTTTTATCCCTTATATTATTCTTTATTAGTAATTGATTAAGGACAATAATTTTTTATGGACAGAACATTGAAATGAAGGAATAATGTAAAATTAACTATTCTTCCATATGTTTTGACCAACTCTTAGATTGTACACAAGGTCAATAAAGAAAACAGTTCTGGATATTTCGTAGCACATAACATATCTCTAAAGTAAATTCAGATAACAAAACATTAAAGCATTTTAGGAGGGTTGAAGCACCTTTCACAGGAGGGTATGACACACTGCTTATTAAACTTCAACAGCAAGAAGTCTAATCAAGATTGCAGATTTACGATTTTTCTACTATTTAAAGTAAATTTATTTTTAAAATGTAGATTGTTTTTCTTTATAACCTTTTAGAACTATAATTAATATATTTCACATATCTTTAGGTATTAAAAATATAATTATGGCTAATAACAAGACGAAATCTAATTCAAACCATGTTGCTTTGGATCGCAGAGCTTTAGGCCCCTAAACCTTCCTCACACCCCCAGCAATCCTAAACCCTGCCTCCCCTAAATTTGCTATCTTCACTGATTGCATTATACTTGGAGAACAGTCTCAAATCTATGACACCAAATGTCTGGTTTAAAACTGTGAAATGATAGTCAAGGTATAGGGATTTAAATTTCTTTAAAAATAAATAAACTTTCGGGATCAGTATTATAATATGTAATTTGTGTATATATATCACAGTATTAGTATTACAGTGCTAACATCGGGAATACAATATTATAATTACATTAAATTTTCCACTGGCCATCCATTTAGGAATTACTATTAACTAAACACGCAAAACAGCTATGAAGCTGGGATAGATTAATGGAGGTTAAGGTTATTATTAAACAATAACAACACCACGTTATAATCTTTATGTTGTGGTATTACGATACTATAAATCTTACCTTTTTCTATTTGTCTTTAGATAAATCTACTGTAAACAAAATATTTTATGACTAGGACTTGAAATTAGTTTTATTTTAATTATTGAAGTAATAAAACCTCCGACACATTATCCCAGAAGAGGTTTGGTCAAGAGCTCAGAACCAGCACCAGTTTATAAGGCCTTTAAATATCGTGGTACGCTGGTACCTGAGACAAATGCTCGCTGAAAAGAAATTGTCGCAAGAATCAATCCTTGTCTTTTTGGTGCATACTTTTTAAAATTAAAAGATATTTCTTTGAGCCCTAATAAGTCGATTATATATAAGTCCATAATACGCCTAATTGTTACCTATAACATGCATGGTTCCTGGCAAGAGTCATGGAGAGACGGTAGAGGAAAAAAAAGTGTTTAGAAGAATATATTAATCAATCTACTCTGTGGAAGAGAGGAGAATTAGAAAGAGAAATTATGAACTTAAAGTATTGTAATACCAGCCAAATATTGTTAAGTATAATAAAAAGAGAAGGTTGAAGTGCCTCGGTCTTGTTGAGTGTATGGAATAATATGGGAAACTGTCGTCACCCAAGAAAACTGCTAAGTGAAAAGCCAGGAGGTGCTCGAAGACGTGGTCATCCTTCAGTGAGATGCTTGGATGAAGTTGAGTAAGAGTTGCTATGGAAAGCTTAGCTAAGAGCAGCCATATTGCCAGGAACAATCGCATGGCATCTGGGATAAGGTCTTGGGCAACAGTAGCGCTGAAAATAAAAATAGTAATTAGTAGAACATTACATAAACGTAAAATACAACAGTTTTAAATTTTTATGCAACATCCTAATCTAATTACTTTGCACCATTTTTGTTGAACTTAATTCTTTAACTACCTACTAATAATGTTTCAAATGCATGTATTAAAATATTTGCTTTGAATAATTAGCTTAAAAATGCTGTTGATTCATCGCATAATCTTGGAATTGCAAAATTTACAATGCTTATAATTAATTTTATTGTTTTCAAACTTTGGTGCAAAGCCAACCGGATACCCGTGACTATGCACCACCATATTTTTTCAATTAAAAAAAGCAATAGAAACGTATTCTGGAAAAGTCAAAGCTTGATAGTAGTTATGAGATGCCAGTCATTTCTTAATAGTATTTGGAGATTAGCCTAGTGATTTTTTTCTCTGTTTGTAAGGATTTTATTAAAGGAAACGATTGTAAATTACAATGTTTTCATTGAAATGAGAAAGAAAATTGCAAAATTTTTAAAGGATTTTTGAGGAACGATAGAAAATAAAAGAACATACCTACAAAATATTATATAGAAACAAAATAACGACTCAAACACGCCTAAATAATGTAAACAACTATAATTTTGGCAATCAAGGAACAAAACGATACCTATAAAATAAATTGCACACAGATTCTTAGAGAAACACTTTTGGAAAAATGCAATCTGCAATAATTAGACAAATATTGTTAAAATATAAAAATGAACACGATGATTTGAAAAAAATTAAAACTATAACTAGGCAAAATTCTAACATTAGTCAATATACTTACACATATATGGCAAAAACCTTCTTAACAAGAGACAAAAGGTTATCCCAAATAATTTGGATTTTAACCAGCCTATTAACTCCTTAACTTCAAAATATCCTCGTTTATTGATTTCTGTTATTGCTGCCTAAGACTTCTTCCCACAGGGAGGTCACTTTGCGACAAAATATACTAGTGCAAAGACATTCCTAATTCATATCCAAAAGGGGATTCTATTTTATTTTCAAATACCATGACTTCTGGCAAATATTTTGAGGAAATTGAATATCATATATTTAATTTACAATAATTATAGAATAAAATTAATGCAAAACCTAATCAATTTGAAAAATATTTAGTTGTTGAAAGCAGGACTTTATCCCACAAAGAAATCACGCCTTTTGAAACACCACAATCAACCAACTGTTATACATGTGAGGTAACTAGGATTGACGTGAAAATTCCATAGACCCAATCAGTATTGTCATAAGTAAGTAAGGAATATAAAATATCCCTTATTTAGACAACAGCAAAACACTTTTTACTTAACTGAAACTTTTTAGTGAGCTTGGTGCAAAGTCAGGCCGTTTTACGGTATATTATATCTTCTTCCCTGTTACCCGTCAACCCTTAATGTCGGTTTTAACTTACAATTAAATAAGAGTTCAAGAAATCTCTTGTTAGATTAGTGTTTATGCACTTAACTGTCCTTGTTTTGTTTTTTGTTTTTTTTTCACCAATCATATTTTAAGACAAAATTTAAATAAATATTATTCATCAGAGACAGAAAAGAAACTCTTCAGTCGTAAATAAATGAAATTTTAAACAAATAAATTTGTTAATATTTATTATAGGTTTTTAGTGCTATTCTAGCTAATTATAATAGCCTTATATCTGTACGGATGAGAGATCTTACAATTAGATCTGTCGAAGATGACAACGGCAACTCATAGCTGACAATTAATCATTACCTCAGCCAATCTACAGGCATTGTTCTGGCTCTAGGACTCTGGTGAGCTATCAGTGTGGCTTTGTCGGTCCTTGTTAGTCAGCACCGCTGGAGGACTGGAGGGCTGGAGAATTAATTGGCCGGGAAGAACCAAGGACGTGCTCCCCCTGCCAGCCGCAGGGCCCGCATCTCTAGCTAAGGCTTCAGTTATCAGTCCCGACCATCTCGATAATAGTTCTCACTGCGGTTGTATATACAACACACACATTGTCATGTATAATTATGCACTACAAATAATAGCTTTTAACTATAATTTTGTAAAACTAATATTTCTATAATTATATGTCGTTAATTATAATACCTTCTATTTGGTGTAAACACACAAAAAAAAAAAAAAAAAACAAAAAAAATAAGATCACATTAAGATTGTTGTGATTGACGGCAGTCCTGACTAGTTAGATTTAAGAAAAATGAAATTTATAGTTTAACTTTGGGGCCTTCAATTCTTCTCTTATTTAATCCTGAAAAAATCCTTCGTAAAATCCTTAATGCTCCTTATTATGTCACAAACAAACTTATCTATGAAATGGAATGGTTTGGGCCAAATCAGCAACATATGAAACATTAAGATTTTTATGGATAAGTTTGTTGGCAATCAATTTAAATCTCCAGTTCACCTAGTTTTTCTTATCGTACTTCTCACCTAGTACTCCTTCTCATCTTATACACCAATTCACCCAGTACTTCTTTGAAATATTTTGCTAATTTCTCAGCCTCTTCCTCTGCTGTTAGTAGGATGTCTCCTTTGTGTAATCTTACCAACTTACTAGTCTTTGTAGTCTTTTTTCAGAATTTTCGATCACCGTGAGTAGCTCTATGTTTTTCTTCCCAAACAACCGTTTTCCATATTTTCAACAGATTACGGATCTGTGTCGTTACGGAGTTCAGGATTTTCTTTAAGCTATTGACTATTTTCGGTACCATTGGTTTTTCCAGTTGTTGCGCTGCTGTAATGTAAAATATGCTCTGGGGGTGACCGTAAGCAAGTTGGTACTGGGCTAAACTTAGGAATCGCTATGTCAGCAGCTGCCTTTATGGTTTTATTGAAGAATATCCATTCCTGGTCTATGTCTTCGATTGAAGAAAGCGTTGGGGCCAGTCCTATTTGATTCCGATATAAATCCCAGTCTGCTTGTTTATAACTATATTTCGAGGGTATTTGTTGTTCCACATTTCCTAATACATTATACAAAACAGGCCTGTGATCAGATATTATAAAATCTAATGCAGTACATCTTGTAATCTTATATGCTTGTCTCGTCAGTAATAAGTAGATAGTGGAAGTAATTTTTAGGTTTGTTCTGGATGAACGACTGTAAATAGCGTTTTCGCAAGACGTTGACCAGCTTTATTATTCTTTCCATGAATTCAAATAGTGTGTCGAGCATTCAAATATCCAATTATCCAGTGATTACTCTGTTTGGCACATTCTTTTATCAACAATTATCTTATAGAAAATAAACTTTGAGGAGTTAGATGCATTTGTGGAGCAGGTTGATTACTTTAAGTTGAGCTTTAATTGAGCGGCCTGCTTATATTTTTGCCTCCTCCTACTCTCAACTATACAGTTTATTTAATAAAATATAAATTGCATATGTAATAAAATATAATTGTTATTGTTTAATTAAATGAATATTTGTCTTTAATTTTTTAACTTATATTTAATTTCAATTTATAACTGGTTTTTACAAATTAACTTATAAATAGATAAATTACTGGTTTCCATTTAATTTATTCTTAAGTCAATATTCTAAAAATATTGCACTTTATATAAAATAAGGTTAGTTTAAATATATACTTAAATATGCGTTATGGTTACTGTAATATGGAAAACTGAAAAAAAAAAAAAGTAAAATAAAAAAAGAAACAATGACGGACAAAAATGTTCGTATTTAATCATAATTTATAGAAATATTTATGTTAATATTAAATATATATATGAACCTTTTGCAGGATTTATTTTTGTTGAATATAAAAACAAAAAAAAATCATTGTTAATTCTATTGTCAAATAAACCTTTATTAAAACAACAATAGTATTTTATTATAATAAATATATTTCCACTAATAAAGCCGGTGAAGTTCCGACAATAGCCAACTTCTTTACTCAGGCTCTGAGCGACTGAGCTACAGCGTTCTCAGTCAGCCTCCACTGGCGTTTAACTTCAGCGCCGCGATTGAGAAAGCTGCGCTGGGATCTATCGGGGACTGGCTTTTCCCTCTTTATGGACAGGCTTGGTTCGGGGATTCATAGGCTGAGGGTATTGTGTATATATATATATATATATATATATATATATATATATATATATATATATATAATGGATTCCTAACATCTGTTACTTTTTGCCCCTAAGCGAGGCAGATGGTAAATTTTATGTAATACAAAAAAATAAAATAAAGTAAAAAAAAAATAATAATAACAACGCCCATTTAAATATTCGCTTCGCGTCAAAATTTTAAAAGATAGATTATTATAAGAAATAAAAAAAAAATGGATCCTCTACATTATGACTTAGGTACTTTAAATTTCTTTGTCCTAGACCTGCAATACTTTGTTTCCTTATTACGGGATTACGGGAAGCAGCGAGAACAGTATCTAAGTGAGGGTTATGAAAACCTGTCAACGACGCTATTACCGGAGCCAGACGAACTCTAAACTATATGACATAAAGGTAAGGCAGCTTGAGAAATAATAAAATGACATGGCCGTGTTATTAAACTAGCATTTTTCCTCCGAGGCCCACAAGATTAGCGCAATAAGGGCTCCTTAGTGCACGTGCCCTTTGTTTTTAATAAAACCGCCAACTTACAACAAAGTGATTCTTATCCTCGTCCAAATTGCAATGTTATAGCTTCGTATGACAGCCTAACTCCTGCCCCACCTTACTGCACTCTTTATGGCGAGTGTAACCCAGTTTTTGATATTTCGTATCATGGAGCACTTGTAGGAAATAGCTTCTATTGTTCAATAAAAAAAACTTCAAATGACTATAGAAAATTTATAATATAAGAAACAATAGGTATACACCATGAATTATATTCATTATCTATACAATTATACAGGGTGAGTATTTCTTAGTGTAAAAAAAAAAAAAAAAAAATTGGGTGAAACTAAAATACTAAAGAAGAAGGATGGGATGAAAAGTGAAGTCATAATACTTTACGTATTTGAGCGAAGTATAAACGAGAAATTAATCGGATAAAAGAATTCTAAAAGATGCAAATACGATCGAAAGTTCAATGAAACTGAAGAAGCAGCTCTTCGACACATACAAACGCATTGATTGGGCGAGGGGAGAAAAAAGAATGGGAGGAGTTCTTATAGCTATTTTTTCGGTTTTTATCTAGATTTTTTTTTCTGCTCGAAAATATAAAAAAATTCAATTGTCACATGCTGATTTGCCGGATATAGATAGATACATATGTAATTCTAGTTCAAAATATGTAAAGATATGCATTTATGGCAAAATATGCAAATTAAAAATAGCCAAATGCCTCAAAACATATATATTTTGATAATATTAGAGTTAGTTAGTTAGGAGAAATATGCAAATGCATATATTTCACAGCCCCAGTGATGTACCAAAATATAAACGCATTGTCTTTATAGTTCCAGAAAGCTTAACCAATAATAAAATCTACCGATTTTCAATTGATCTGTTATCATATAAACGATTATTTATGCATTACAGTAAAGTTTGAAAATGACCAATGGATGGCGAGAGCCATTCTACATGAGAGGTTACAAAGGTACAGTGTGGGTATTGAGAGCTTGAAATTGATAATAAAATATACTTATATTCAATTAAACTATTAAAAACAATTTTAATGTGTGGTGTGATATGTGAATCCCAGTGGTTTGAATATCGATATACATGTGGTTAGCACTACTGTGCAATTAGGTTTACAATTCTAAAACTACTGAACTTATAAGTACCAAATTTTAATGTACATAATTTTCATAGTTCTTGGAAGGTTTAGCAAAAATAAACTATACAATGATAAAAATTTAAATGAACAATATTCAGTGGCAGAAACGTGGTTTGCCACACTGTCATATGCTTATGGTTAAATATTAAATTCCAACCCGAAGAAATCAATAAAATTATTTCTGTCAAATAGAAATAATTACTAAATCAAAATGCTGGTCCTCTACTTTTTGATATTGTATGTAAAAACATGATTCATGAGTCTTTAGTTGTAAGCACTGATAATGCAGCATGTTTCTTAATAGTCTTTGCCCATCTGGATTACCAAAACTCACACATTAAAATGAAAAATTGGATGTCCAATTATGCTTTTACGTAACGTCTATAAACCTAATCACTGCAATTTTAAGCAAGTAATTAATAAATTAATAATATAAGTAATGAATATTTAATATTATTTGACAATTACTGTTATTTTTTTCGTCAATAATAACCTTTTATCGAATAAATCTTATGCCTCACTCAGGGGAATAAGAAATATAAATATTAATGAATTAATTCTTACACTATGTACGCAAAAAATAAAAATAAATAAATAGGGGAAGGTGCTGTACCTGTGGACAATTTTCACTAATAAATTTTTCTAATTTTCGGTGCTTTATTTATCTGAGTGGTTATTGTAACATTAGATAAGAAATTTAAGGGGCTATCGAACCCTGGTGTCTTTATTTTGAAAAGTAATTTTATTTTTACAGAAAATAATGTTTTTTTAACTTACTGATTTGTGTCCATAGGTACCTCCCCCCTTTGTACCTGTGGACACTTGTGGTTGTACCAATGGACATTCTTTTCTTCATACGTTATAGGGATAATTGAAATGATATTTAGAGAAACACATCAGCAATAATTTTTTATAACATGTACTAAACAAAATAGAATATTTAAACAAGAATAAGTCGACTTGATATTATGGAATTAGAAGGCCGACTAGAAAGCTGACAACAATAAATTTAGCGTATGAAAGTAAATAGAAACTTAACTTATTTTTAAACCTTTTAACAAAAATAAATCTTTTATATACCTATAATTATTATTAACGAGTGTCACAGACTTTTTTATGGAAAAAATCGAATCACTAGAGATCGTATCCATGAAAACATGTAGGAAAATGTAATTGTTTACATAATCTCCCAGTGTCAGTTATAAAAGATGGCGGTGGTAATTTTATTTTGATATCTCTTATTTCAATTTCATGATCAGTTGCGATGTCCGGATGAATAAATTTTTGGGTTCTATTATTCGATGAAATTTTCTTCAAGTAGCAAATGTTAAACGTGAACAAGTCTACTTTTCCTTTGATCAAAGCTATGAAATGCTTTACAACAAAAAACATAGCTACCAACATATATTTCTTCATCTTCAATTTCTTTACCTTGTTCATAATCATTCATTAATTCATCCAAAAAATTATAATCTTTGCTTGATGGATCAGCCAAGATCACATTTGTGAAATCACTATTTTCACTAGTTGAATAGTTTGTTATAAATAGTAAGTGGCGAGTTTTCTCCTCTTAAAAAAAAAAGATTATACGAATAGTATGTATCCAGATTTAGGTATTTTTTATCACGCGGAACGCTTACAAACTTTTCCGCAATATTTATAATTGAAATAATGAATTAATAAACAAAGAGAAAAATCTGCTTTAGCTGTGGACACTTTAACTATCTGTCCATAGGTTCAGCTGGCAATGGTGTCCACAGGTACAACTGAACGCCATGTTGTGCGAAAAGCTCTGTTTGATAAACCCCGTAAGTGATAAATGATATGAAAACATATGAAGTTATGATATATTTATCGGACAACCCAATGAAATATTACTGCCTAGAAAATTTTTAAATTAAAATGGTTCGATTGGTCAGGATTTGGAAGAAAAAAACTTAAAAATAATGATTTCTACTGAACTATTGATCTGAAAATTTTGAAAACACACGTTCAACTGCAGGGAGATGCTTGCAATACTACCAATCTAACAATATCAATTTCCCTCCTCCCACTCTCTCTTAATCACAAATGTCCACTGGTACAACTGTGCTTTAGGTACAGCATTTAAAAAATAAAAGATAAGAAAAGTATACACCATGATTCCCTTTTAGTGTAACAAAAAAATATTAAAACTATTAAAAATTAAAATATTTTTTAGAAAACCACATTTTTTTGCCATAAAAGCAGTAATATCTCCACTTTACTCAAACATTTTTTACCAAATTTTCGGATTCAGCATTATATTTTCTCTAAGACTAGAGCACATGTAACCTAGTCTTATAGAAAATATAAGAAGTTTTACAAACTTAGGAACTAAAGAACAGCGTTATCTTCAACTTATTTAGGAAACTTACAATTTTCTATAATAGTAACAAATGTTTTTTCCGGTTTTAAAAGTAAATTTCTCCTTGAAACGGCCACGGAATCAATATCAATCAAAATTGTATATGTCCTAAATAAATTAAATATCAAGCTATTCTTTAGTCCCAATTTTGTAAAAATTGAGGTTACATGTTGTGTGGTCTTATTATAATATAATGCTGAATCCAAAAATGTGGTCAAATATTGAAAAATGTTTAAGAAAAGTGGAGGTATTACTGCTTTTATGGCAAAAAATGTGGTTTCCTAAAAAAAATCATCACTGATTCTTATTACAAACAGCCTGTAACTAATTATTGAAGAGATTCATTCCATTGAATACTTACACTTAATTTATCAAGGATCGACGTATTTCTATATTTTTGATGGATAGCCCCAGCAGATACTTAGATACTTAGAAATTTCTCCGATAGGAAATTATGGTGGATTTAATGACCGTTCCCGATTGGTGATAAAATTTATAGCTATTAGCAGAAGACTTCGCCATCAAAACACCAGGCCTTTATATCATCTCAGCCAGTTGTTGGCGAATTAATTAACAGCTTTAGCGTTCCAGCCGTACATTTGTTATAAATTAAACTAAGTATTATTAGATACATTTTTTAGTGAAATTGTTTTCACATATTTTTAAGACCGTGACAGTAATTTTTGATGAATGTCTGAAACAAGGAATTCTTGACGAATCAATCGCCAATTCACAGTCTACCAATACGGCCCCCACAAATTTGTTGATGCCTCGTTATCCTTTTGAGAACGCCTGATCAAAGTGATGGATGCTTTAGCACATAGAAAAATATATTCAGAGCTCTACATGCAAAAAACCAGTTTATTCTTTATACAAAATTTTAAAGATAAACATGCATGAAAGTGCAGCAAACCGTTGTTTAGAACGGTATAATGATACTGAAGGTGCGCATCAAACTAAAAACAGATGTCTAATCTAAAATTAGGTGACATGATTTTTAAAAAGAAATGTTTCAAGGTATGGAATTTAATGGTAGGTCATGAAGAAGTGTATAATAATATGCAGTCAAGTGTAATAAAATAATGCCTATTATAACAAAAATAGTTGCATTAAATATTTAATGATAAAAAGTATTTTGGGAACGAGAAGGGTATGATAGAAAATATAAGAAAGGAAAAAAAAATATATAAGAATAAAATAGTACAACAAAAATTTCTTTTTTCCTTTCTTTCCCTTCTCCTTTCGGTACTACTATCCATCATGAAATATTAAGTGTACCTGTTTATTTTAATAGGCATTAGTTTGGTATTTCAATGGGATTATTTAAAGTTGTATTATATAGCTATATCGTGCTATGTCATTCTTAATTATGTAATTACACAGTACTATTTATTTCCATTTGCAATTTAATAAATTAGTTCATTTTTGTTATTATTAAGTCACATCTTGTTTTTGATATCTTGAACCGTGAAGAAAACATGCATAGTAGGTCAAAACGTTGGCACACCATTAGAAGTTTTTATTTACTCCCTCCGTAATATTCAGAACCTCCTCGACGCCATCAAGAAGTTTTCGTCTAGGTTCTGCCATTATTTTATTATGAAATTAAGAAAGATCCAAACGGTAATTTTCGCGACAACCTGTTCTCTGAAGACAGGTACATACTATGTTCGCGAACCTCCAGTACTCCATGCGTGAAACAAGTGTATACGTGTCAGCCCTCTGAACGTGTAGCAGTTCATGAACATTCTAAAATGCTCCGAGGGCTGTCGGTTTTTGTGCGAACTCAAAGGGGAGCGCTGTTTGTCCGTAAGCGGCATTAGGACCACTTCAGTACCACTCTTGTAACATAAACGTTGGACATTTACCTTAACTTAAACTTGTATCTAAACAGATTTTGCTAAGGAGTGAACGGACGAAAACTGTCCACAGTTTAATGATTTTTATCGAAAGCAGCCCTTATTATTTATTTCTAAAGATTCAAATTATTAAAAGAAAAATTTGAAGTAAAATGCTTTGAAATTTTAAACAAATATTGCAAACTAGTGAAAATTACCAGAGGCCTGAAATCTTAATGTTAAGGTGAGCATTTCTGAGTCGATATAGCTTTTTGGAGCTTAGTGTATTTTCTTCGAATAGACAGTGCTACAGTTAAAAAAATTTTCAAAATTTGAGGACATTCACAAAACATTCCTGTGTTACCCACTTAATTCTTAAGTCCTGAGGCTTAACAGCAAGTCATTTTCAGATCTATCTTCATAATAGAGAAGGTCTTCTATAATCTTCAAATCGGACGACATTTTTTTTCCTTAAACGTAAACACTGCGGAGCACTTGAGAAGCGCCGCACATACGTAGATTTCAATTATTTAGGTGGCCAAAATTATTTTTTTTTTCAAAATCAATATCATGATAAGGGATCTATAAAATTGGTGAGTCAACAGTTCTACGTACAATATAACATCCTCTTTCCCCGCCTTTGAAGCGCGGGAATCGACTTTCGGTCAGTCGAAATTCGATAGTGAACAAGTGTGTACATGTCGGGTCTCGGCGCTCTCCTAAACTTATAACTTTCCAAAGTGCATTATTCATTTCAAGCTAATATTTTCGTTTTAACTGTGATGGACTGCGATAATACAGGTAAGAACAATTTATTTTCGCTACAGAAATTTTTTATTAACATTCTCTGTCATTCATTTTTAACAAGGCAAACATCACTCTGTCCAAATTTTATTTTTTCAGGTATATTTAAATTCGAGTGTTTTTTTAATGTACTTATGAGTCCGTCCCTGTAATAATTTTCATAATACTTTATAGTTCATATATGTAACTAACTAATTCCAAAAGAAATAGCCGCGCAAAATCGCGCTTTTTTAAGCAAAGCCTTTTTGAAAGGCTCTTTGTCAAATATAGGAAATATTGAGTGCGCGCGATATTTTGTATTAAAATTGTTTATATTTGTTTCAGCTCTACCTACTACCTCGGGTACTAAAGTAGTGATTCGTCAATACTACAATATTTAAAGCTAATATTTTCGTTTTAACTGTGATGGATTGCGATAATATAGGTAAGAACAATTTATTTTCGTAGCAGAAAATTTTTATTAACATTCTCTGTCATTCATTTTTAACACGGTAAACATCACTCTGTCCAAAATTATTTTTTTCTTTTTTGAGCTAAGCCCTTTTGAAAGGCTCTTTGTCAAATATAGGAAATATTGACTGTGCGATATTTTGTATTAAAATTGTTTTTTATTTGTTTCAGGTATACCTAATACCTCGAGTACTAAAGTAGTGATTCGTCAATACATATTTGACCAACTACAGAGTCAAAATTTACCAACTTTAAATAAAAAACTTGACCATTATGAGAATTATCTCCTTATGCTCTATGGGCACAACAAAGAGGCTAAAGAAGACTTTAAAAAAAAGATTTTCTTATAAAAAATCACAAATTAACCAACGTTGGGCAAAGGCAAATAAACACCAAGATGTTTTCCTGAAAATAAACCAATCATGGTTAGAGGGAACATTCGAGATTCCCATTAATCAGCCTTAAGGGGAGGCTTGCGGGGGCCAGGTCGACCACCCAAGTCTTTTGGAGAACTAAGTGCGCGTAGTAAAAGAAGAAAAACGGAAGAAACAAGGGCCTCCGTAGGTAATGAAGTTATTGTTCACGTTGCTATATCTGTGTTGCAGACAACGGGACTTAGGAACGCCTTGAAAGTGCTTAAAGATATTACGAACTCACCAACACGGGCTAGTAAATATAGAAAAGCCTATAGTAGAGTTACCGACAACGATGAGGTACCTCCATTGACGCCTCTCCAAGCACTTAAATGTTCGTTGAAGCTGATCTTACGAGACGACAGTATGAGATAATAAGGGCAACAAATCCAAAACATTTCCTTTGCTATGATCTTGTTTTGAAAGCAAAGCAAGAGTGCTACTTGCCGAAAGAATCCCTAAGAATTACGGCTACTTGCGCGGAAAGTAATTTACAGTGCCTAATGGATCTAACCGTAACACGATTATCAATATACCTAGAAGATGTGATAATCCGGCTTAACGAGCAAGAAAGGAATTCGTTAATGATAATCTGCAAATGGGGTTGTGACGGTTCTCAGCAATCCAATTTTAAACAAATTTACGATATGAGACTGATTCCGATGCCAACATTTTTATGAGTTCCTTTGTGTCTTTGCGCATTGTTTGTGGAAAAGAAGGCAGTAAAATTGTATGGCAGAATCCAACTCCTTCTTCGTCTAGATTTTGCCGTCCGATTCGATTCTGATTTGTAAAAGAAACAACGGACATAACTAAAGAAGAGATAAAATATCTGCAGGAGTCTATTAGGCAACTAAACAAAACAGTTGTTACGTTGAATGAAGAGGAGTTTTCGTTCTGGCACCAACTCAAAATGAGTATGATTGATGGAAAGGTGTGCAACGCAGCCACAGACACAAAGTCAACATCCCAGTGCTACATCTGTGGAGCTACTTCGAAAACCTTTAATGATCTATCGAAGAAAAATAGTGTAAACCCTCACGCTTTGGAATTCGGCTTGTCAGTATTATACGCCCGGATCCGCATTTTCGAAAGTATTATACACCTTTCGTATAAACTGCCAGTAAAAAAATACAGGGAAAGAAAAACTGAAGAAGACAAGATATTAGAAGCCCAAAAGAAGTTGGAAATTCTGGAGAGGTTTCGAAATGAAACCGCTTGCCCATTGACATGCCAAAGGCCAACTTTGGCAACACCAATGATGGCAAAATAAGCCGGAGGTTTTTTGAAAACCCCGAATTTGCTTCAGACATCACAGGTATTAACTTTGAACTGATTTACAGATTCAAGGTTATTTTAGAAACTATTTCTAGTGGCCATAAAATTAATGCTGAAAAATATGATAAGTATGCGTACGACACAGCAAAATTGTACGAAGAACAGTATGATTGGCACCCAATGACGCCTACTATGCACAAGATATTGGTACATGGAAGCCAAATCATAAAAACTTCGCTGCTTCCATTTGGACAGCTATCGGAAGAAACTGCAGAAGCCCGGATTTTCAAGAAGTTGCTTAATTTGTGATTTTGTATAAGAAAATCTTTTTTTAAAGTCTTCTTTAGCCTCTTTGTTGTGCCCATAGAGCATAAGGAGATAATTCTCATAATGGTAAAGTTTTTCATTTAAAGTTGGTAAATTCTGACTCTGTAGTTTGTCAAATATGTATTGACGAGTCACTACTTTAGTACCCGAGGTAGTAGGTATACCTGAAACAAATAAAAAACAATTTTAATGCAAAATATCGCACAGTCAATATTTCCTATATTTGACAAAGAGCCTTTCAAAAGGGCTTAGCTCAAAAAAGAAAAAAATAATTTTAGACAGAGTGATGTTTACCGTGTTAAAAATGAATGACAGAGAATGTTAATAAAAATTTTCTGCTACGAAAATAAATTGTTCTTACCTATATTATCGCAATCCATCACAGTTAAAACGAAAATATTAGCTTTAAATATTATATTTTCATTTAAAGTTGGTAAATTTGGCTCTGTAGTTGGTCAAATATGTATTGACGAATCACTACTTCAGTACCCGAGGTAGTAGGTAGACCTGAAACAAATATAAAACAATTTTAATACAAAATATCGCGCGCACTCAATATTTCCTATATTTGACAAAGAGCCTTTCAAAAAGGCTTTGCTCAAAAAAGCGCGATTTTGCGCGGCTATTTCTTTTGGAATTAGTTAGTTACATATATGAACTATAACGTATTATGAAAATTATTACAGGGACGGACTCATAAGTACATTAAAAAAACACTCGAATTTAAATATACCTGAAAAAATAAATTTTGGACAGAGTGATGTTTGCCTTGTTAAAAATGAATGACAGAGAATGTTAATAAAAATTTTCTGTAACGAAAAAAAAATTGTTCTTACCTGTATTATCGCAGTCCATCACAGTTAAAACGAAAATATTAGCTTGAAATGAATAATGCACTTTGGAAAGTTATAAGTTTAGGAGAGCGCCGAGACCCGACATGTACACACTTGTCCACTATCGAATTTCGACTGATCGAAAGTCGATTCCCGCGCTTCAAAGGCGGGGAAAGAGGATGTTATATTGTACGTAGAACTGTTGAATCGCCAATTGTATAGATACCTTATCATTATATTGATTTTGAAAAAAAAATAATTTTGGCCACCTAAATCATTGAAATCTACGTATGTGCGCCGGTGTTCGCAAACCCCGTCCCCATATACAATGTTACAGGAGCGTGGAGCCCTGGAGGTTCGCGAACATAGTGGATACCCGTCTTGATATCCTTTTGGTATAGCTTAACCGTTCTATAAGGTTGCTTCTGTTGCAATGGACCACAAGTTTTTTTCCCATATAGATTATATACCGTATTGATTCCTTTCAATTCTAAATGTCTTCAGATCGGAGTCGATGAATGAGCCGCCTCAAGAAATTTAGCTCTTATACATTTGATTTACTTTTTATAGCAGCTGAAAGAATCCGGGTTTCAGTTCTATGGTTGAGGATTGGTCTAATCACAATGTCTTACATAACTATAGAGCCTTACCATGGAGGAACTTGTCAAGTACGGGGATCTTAACTATTGAATTGTTGCAGATTGATAGAAAAATATTCTCTTTTATACTTATAACGCAAAGCTCAAGTAGAACTTATCGTTAGATAAGTTTGTGTTTTGCTCCATTAGGGAGAGAGGAAAGAGGTTAAGGAAAAACGGTGTTGAGTTAACTTAATTACAGGGCGGCTTATTGTTAGCCGGGCACCGAGGGTCTCTTTCCTACACAGATTTAATGTAATCATCTCTCGGCATGTTCAGCCCCACTTCTCTCATGATTGTCTTAATGGATTTTAAAAAAATAAAAACAGATGAAATGAAAGAGCTTTTAGATTTTTTTTTATTTTTATTTATTTTTATTAACGATGACAGTGATTTTCATATTTGAACCATATATTAGATTATATATCAGAAAATAGTTCGGATTGATATTTTGATAAGAATGGTATTATTTAAGAATAATTTAGTGGTAAAAAAGGTGAATATTTTTAGTTCTATGCCCCTTTAACATTCCTTTATTGAAATTAAGCATAAAAGCAAATAGGATTCCAATTGATTTTCAGCATTATGGTGTATGTTAGGGGGGTTTTAAATAGAAAAATGATTAAGGATAAGGATTTAATACGGCTGGAAAATATTAAAAAGTATGTTCTGCAGCGACATTCTCTTTCTTTACTATGGTTTCAGATTCCACTGAACTAGGAAACAGTGTTTAAACCACTATTTGACAATATCTACCGAAGAAAAGAAGAAGCTACGTATTGCATAGAAATCACCACTTCTTCTTTAACTGTGTCCAGGTTTATAATACTGAATATGATTTTTTTTTATTATTATTTTATTAATAGAAATTTACAACTGTATTACAAATAAATCTAGTAAATACGCGGTTTACAATGAAAAATAATGACATGCTTTAAACTTGTAGAGGAACTACCCATTAGTAGTACTAGACCATCTTCTTTTCAGACGCCTTGTAAGATTACCAGGAATGGAATGGGAAGCAAGTTGTGCAGCGATTTGATTTGGATGATGAGTAAGTTTATTATGAAAGGAAAGGTATCTGGTTCGTGCCAAATCAGCAAAATATGGGATATTAAGCTCATTATAGATCAGTTCATTTGTGACAAAGTAAGGAGCATTAAGGATTATGGATTGGAGAGACTTACAATATGAATTAAAAAAGTAAATTCAATACTCTGAAATAAAATAAATATTATATAACAGGGGTAAAAGAATAAAGTAAGAAATTTAAAGGTCAGCTTCTTTCCATCTGATTAACACCTTTCTTTCCCCCCGCGAGTCTGGACGCTACTCGTCGGTTGCTCTGTAGGGTCCAGCGGGTGGCTTCATAAACCAAATATGAAGAAATAAAAAATAAAAGAGAAAAAAAAAATGTATATATATATGTATGTGGATGGATGTGTGTGTGTATGTGTGTATGTATGTGTGATAATGATAAACAGATACAAACCAAAGGGCGTTGATGACCTCTGCAGTTTTATGCCCTAACAAAATTCAACAAACAAACAAACACCTTTCTTTCGACATTCACGTTCGGATCTCCTGAACACCCTCGGTATTCCTTTTTTTTTTCTTATGCACCTCTGTCTTGGAACTTAACCACACACTATATTCAGTCGTTATCCTGCAGCAGTGAAACGAATCGAAGAAAGCCTTTCATTTAGTTGTACTTAACAGAATTTCATGCCTGGATTTAAGCAAAGATTTGAATTTAAGGTTTAGTTCTTTAGGCAACATCTTAATGTTCTTTTTTATCATGAATTTAAAAGCTACATACAGAAAACTATTTTTAATCAGGTAACTATAATTTGCATATCAAACTATTATTATTACTATATATTATAATTATTATTATTATTATTATTATTAATTGGCGCTTGAGCTTGGTGGCCTACAAATTCTGGACAGCAAGTTAAATCCTAGCATCTTATCTTCGGACTACCAACTCTCCTGTTTACATAACTCCATTCAATAAGTAGTTTCCTTAGGATTTCATCCAGATCTGTCTCGTTACATAACCGGCCCTCCATAGACACGCTATATTTGTATCGTTTTACTTTTTCATCAGCTCTTTATTTGTCGTTCACAAAATGTGGTTAATACCGGTCCATATATTATTCGGAATTTTCCTTTAAGATCTCAGCGATAAAAATTCAATTAGTATTGTCATTGTCCATATTTCAGAGCCTCGATAAGGACTAAGCCAATCAGTCTGATATACAGCGTGATTCCTCTGAGAGTGAAAAAAAAATTGAGTGAAACTAGACAGAAAATGAAGATCGTACCTTTCTCATTGCTATCTGTTGCAGATCTTTGATATATATATATATATATATATATATATATATGTATATATTCAAACATTTTATTGAAGAAAACCCTTTTTTTTTTCCATAAAAGCTATTCTCGAACGTTTGACCACATTTTCGGATTCAACATTAAATTTCCTATAAGACCTACTTAGGAAGACTTGCTTCCTGTAAGACTTACTAACTTAGAACCTAAAGAATAGCTCAATCTTTAACTTATTTGAAAAAAATTACAATCATAATAATATAAAATCCTTTTATATAATAATATAAAATTATTATATAAAAGGACAAGCCATTTTTTGTTTGTGATCACTAACCGCGAAAACTACTGAACCAATCTGTACCGCATTTTAACCACATCATCTTCATATTTCAAGGAAGGTTTAGCAATAATAAAATTTACAAATTTTCATAGGTGCGCAATAAAGTTTGAAAAATGGCCGACAAGTGCCCATGGGAGGTTAATAAGATACGGTGTTATATAGAGCTAAAAATGTATAATCAAATTCGTTTAATTCAATTAAATTGGTATCTGGGCTGTCATTAGCTTTTAAGATTAGAAAAGATAAAATTATTTCTGTCAAATAAAAATGATTACCAAATCCAAATGTCGATCTTTTTCTTTTTGATATTGTGAGTTAAAAAATGACCCATCGGTGTTTAGTTGAAAGTACCGATAAGGCAGTTCATTATTCGCAAGAGTTTCTTAATAGTCTTTATCCGTCTGGATTACTAACTCATATACTAAAAATAAAAAATTAGATGTTTAATTATGCTTTTATGTAATCTTCAAAAATCTAATCATTGCAATTTTAACGAGGATAAAAGTTACAGCTATGGATGAAAATGTCATTGAAGAAATATTGCTCAATAGCATTGTTCAATACAAGATTTTTATCCATAAACAAATAAAACTTCAATTATTAGTAAAAAGTATCCAAGTTCTTTACTTATGAGAGCGGGCGAAAACATGACAGGGGATGCTAGTTTTTAATAATACTTCAACGATCACTATTTTAAAAAAACAATCCAGATCAAAAGAGTCCTTTATTTTATTAGATTTTTCAAAATGTCCTCAGTTGATTCGAACGCATACGCTTCTTCCCGTCTTTCTCGCAGGCCCTACGATCACTCTTACCGTCAAATGCTGCTGTAATTAGGCTGCTGTCTCCAGAATCCTTGTTGGTAGAATCTCAATTTTGGTCACTCCTGTAGCAGTAAGAGTGAGTGCGGTCTGTGGCATTATCACTCATTTTAGTTTTCACATTAAAAAGTGTTAACCCTGTTTATCAAATAAACTACTTTTCGTACCTTTTATCCTTTGATTTCATGATATTTTTCTTCAGTGGATTTAATGATTACATTTGTATTTTACACTGATTTTTACCTCGGAATGAATATTTAAAAAAAAAATATGGAAAATTAATTGTTAATAATGAGGTTGATATTTCACATATTCCCTATTTTTTTAAGTAAATACAAGAGGTGGATGTTACTTCAGTGATTACAATGTTTTCAGAAATGTGTAATAGAAGTTGTCAATACTTCTCTACGCTGTGAGAAACGTAATATTTCTACAAGAATAGCCTGAGAGAAGGGGGAGGAGGGGAAGGGGTTGAAGTGCTGTCATAGTGAAATATGGAACAAAAGACCGAAGCACTTGGACAAAACGAGAAAGGCCCCATTCCATTCCTGCCAGATTTGACAAGAGCAGGTCCTGGAAATTGAACCTTCCCTGAGAAATGGGTGAGAGGCACGTACTTAATCATGTCTCGGAGCAGGCATCGCCATCTTCCGCTGGCTGTACAGCGAATAAAGAAATTCAAAAACAACGAATCCAGAGCGTGGTTTTGACCGATGTCTTTATTATGTAACCAATGTTCTCCAAAAGCCAACCGAACCACAAGAAGGCTCTATTCCGAGATAAATGCTTATCATACACTAAAAAATACCTTGGAAGTTTTTGGTTTAAACTATTGAATTCTTGAGCCGTAATCTCGGAGAGCGTAGGGGAGAAGGTCTCAGAACGCCCGTTACAGAATCTCGTGGGTTTGATTCCCACCTGAATCAGTTAATAATTATTTCGTGGTGGTCCCGTAAAATGAACCTCAACAACCTCAGTCTGATTGGAGTAAGTCCTAAAGGATGTTAAGCACCTACAATTAAACTAACTATAAATATTGCTTTCGAAAATCCATGAAAGAAGTAAGTATAAGATATTCAGTGCTACCAATGAGTAGAGTGATTACAAGCAATCGACATGTCATTTTTATTTATGTCATCGACATAAATAACTAAAAAAAAAAAAAAAGATCTTTAATTTATAGGTAATAGCAATTAATGATTGTTAGTCTGGCAAGAAATGAATCCAATTAGCATATCATAAGTAATTGTTTAATGGCACGCATTAATAGAATAGCTAATAATGTTGTTTAATAGTTAATATTCTTTATATATAGTCAATATGAATTCCATTATTTTTATGTATGACCTTTTTTTTTTTTTTTTTAATCCATAAAATATAAATCAATCTTCAGAAGTATATATTTTTTAAGAATATTCTCGGCTAAATATTATCTACGAAATCCTTGTTTAATAGCGTAACAGTTTAAGGCAGGTTAAGATATTGAGATATACTTGAAGATGTTGGGGCATACTGTTCCTTTGAATTGATGTACCGAAACAATGTCACATATAAATTACCACGTTTAATATAAAATCTAGATAAACACTTTTTTAACTTTTAAACTATCTCTAGCCAGCGCACATAGGGAAGCACTGGTTAAAAGGTCTGAAATAGGAGTTTTATATGACTGCAGAGACCGTGAATTTTATATGCGTCTCTTGATAAATATTGTAATTTTGGAAGAATAATTTGTGAAGTACTATAGGCTTTTTATTCTGCAGTGATGTAGATATAACCATACTCCGGAGCTTGGTATCTTGTAATCTACGCCAAGCGGATGGTTAGATGTGTAAATAATGCAGCACCGCACAGAAGTACTAAACGAATCACATATCTTTGTATTGCATATTGGATAATTTATTAGTCATTATATGATTTATTTAAAAAATAAATTAGAAAATATAAACACAAGATTGCAAGGTCGGAGGTCCCATTTGATATTTAAGAACTTTAAAATTTATTAATTTCTAATTCAACCTATCTTAATCAATTGCAATATGCTCTCCCTTATCTATCCTATACCGAATCGGAAATGGGAAAACGCCAACAGCTAGCGGAAAAGGTCAATAGAAGAAAAAATATGATTTTAGATGAACAGTGAGCAAGAAACTTTATTGTTACAATTTATGAAATAAAAACATATTAAATCTCATATTTAACGCATAAAATTCAAGGAATAAATGTTAAATTTAGTAGTGTTATTTTATGATTGAAAACAAAAATACAAAATCAAAAAAAAAAAAAAAAAAAATTCATTATCATTAGTTTATCAGTAATATTCTTTTGTTTCGCTGGCACTGCACTTTCTCTGCTACGTGTTTCCACTTCTTTAGTAATAAGATGCTGAAAAAGTGTAGGATAGTTGTTCAACATCAGTGTTTTGTCTACAGACTCCTTCTTTGTGGTTCGTTTTATCGATCTTTTCATCTTCATCTTTTGCTGTCGAACATTCTGGATTCAGAACTGATTCTATTACTTTGGCATCATTCATTACCGGTACTTTTTTAACACAACTGTTGTTCCATCAATATAAATTTCTTCGATATTTTTTAAACCAGTAATTTGTGACGTACAGAATAAATACATTTTTTTCTTTATTTTTCATTTTCAAAGTTCGCATTTCTTTCAACAAAACCTTAAATTTTATTCTATAAATTACTAGTTTTGGAACTCAGAATTTCATCTGATTCATGGAAAATCCCCTTAAAAAATGCCTTTTATGTTTATCATATTTAAGGCTTGAATTATATTAAAATTTTAATTAGATAATTTCATGTGCATGTGTAAGTATGTAATATTATATTGCACTGCCATTCAATGTTTCGTCGTATGTAAAACAAAATAATCATTTGATTGTAATTAATCTTAAATATACCAATGGTACAACATATCAAGAAATATTTAAATATTATTTTAATGTAGTAAGTTTTATTTTACTTGCAAAAGTCACCTGATTTTTTTTTATTTCAATTTTTTATAAATTTTAAAAATACATGGTAAAGAAATTATTGGCTACGTCGGTAAAAGGAGCGCGCTAGTTAAGTGAACGCCGGATTATTTTCAATATACATTTTTTAAGTTCTTTCATTTCACACATATATTGTTAATATAAATTATCCAGCAAGACCAATGGATGTTTCCCCCACTAACTGAATACAAGGTACAATAACATTTGCTCTTCGGAGACAATTAACTAGCCGAGAAAGCAGTTCGGCCTCAAGATGGTGCGATTCTTCATTCTCGGTCCAGTGAGTGTCCACATCCATAACGGCTCCTCGGAAGATTTAAAGCTCTTGTGTCATTAATTCCAGTTCCACCAGGCGAAGAAAGTTATTTTTCAAACAAGTGATGATAACGTTTTCTTTGCCTCTTTCCCCTTTGTAAAGGCTCTCTGATAATTTATTTAATTAACGATAATTAGCACAAAAACGGAACTTTTTAGACTAGCGAAAAATCCTTTTTCAGACAACGTTTTTCTAGTTGTTTCAACATGTGTGTTACTGTCTGAAACTGTTTATTCTAATATTAACACAAAAAAATTAAAAACTCTGTGTTAACAGTTTTTTATTATACAGGGTGAGTACCTCTTACTGTAAAAAAAAAAAAATCAAGTGATACTAGATCAAAAATGTAGAAAAATGCCGCAGACCTCACCTTTCTATTCTAATTCGTTGCAGATGTGCGATTAATCAAAGACTTTTTGAGGAAACCACGTTTTTTTTTACCATAGAAGCTGTAAGATCTCCGTTTTTAAAAAATATTTTTCAAACTGACCATATTTTCGGATTTAGCATTAAAGTATAATAATGGCAGAGTTCATATAACCTTGAATTTTACAAACTAGTGACCTAAAAAACAGCTTCATCTCCACCTTCTTTAGGGAAGTTACAATGTCTTATATTACTTCAACGCTCACCGTTTTTCGAAATTACTATCTACAAAACGTCAAATCTCACAAAAACTTGAAAATTTAATCAGCTTTTGAATGATATGTTAAAAGTAGTGATTCTGTTTCGATTTTATGGAAAAATTTACTTTTAATACTGAAAAAAACATGGTGTTCTCATTAGGCATACAAATCAGTTACTTGTGTAAATAAAACATTATGACAATCGCTTAATGGAAATGTGCATTTTAAACATAATAAACTCTTCATTGGGATAAAAAGCAAAGAAAAAAATTATTGTTTAATTGAAAATAAAGGAAAACTGCCAATAAAGCGACACCAGATTACATTTAATTATTTATTATTATTATTTAGAATTTATTTTAATAGATTTTCAATGTAAGGTTTTAAACCCAATGGTAATGAACTTTTTGCTAAGCTTCTGAATGCTGATTGTGTTGAAGAATACCCCTTTTTTGAGGTGAATTTTATGGGCAGATAAGTCTGTCAAAGAGGAAGGCATTTTTACCTTTCCATGAGGGGTATCGTTGGTATATTTTTGTATTGCTTTCAAATAATGTGGAGGAGCACAACATTGTTGTTGTTTCATTGCTGAATTCAAGTGTTTGTAATTAATTATAAGCAGATGGCGATTCTGGATTCTTCTCTACAACGCATCCTACAAATACTCAATAGGATTGAGCACTTGAGGCAATGGAAAAAGGAGAAAATGGGAATTTCCTCGGTTTTTTGGGAAAAATTAATAATAATAGTTTATACATAGTTGGCCTTACATCTTACGTCCCTTAGCCCACCACCGGTAGCTCAGAACAATTTGATGTTTACTGACGAGTCTCGTTTCTATATGTATGTGATAGATACTAAATCATTAAAGTATGTGTTCACTATATATATAAGTAAGTGAAACATTATTTTAAATTCAGACAGTTATATTATCTTGTGCTCCTATAAAGGATTACACGACACACGCCTACAACAGAGGGGAATTTTTGAAAGGAACGTGTATTCTTATATTTTTTGTAAAGAAGTCACTTTGATACCTTGTTTTTATTTGTTCTTTTAGTGTCGGATAAAAGAAAGAAGAACTAAGAGCTATGCCTTTATGATATTTGAATTTTAAATAAACTGTTTGTACAGAAAATACAGACGGGATCTGTATTCCTAAGAATTATGAAGTTTGCTTTTATTTCGGAAAAAGGGTAAATGTTGGTTTATTTGGAGCCCATCTACGCTCTTGTAACGTGTTCCTTTCTGATTCTAAAATGAGCAAAACGTATATTTTATTTCACATTGTTCTCCGCCTTGGAATAATCTTGATAAATTTCTTTCTGATATTTTCAGAGAGGGCTTTGATATTTTGTGATATTAATGTCAAAAACAATGATTTTACAATTTTAAAAAAATGTAAATTATATGGCTTCATTTTTAAGTATGAAATGCACAGAATTTTCAGGATCTGCCGATTGTAATGCAATAAGTATAGCAAAAACTTTTAAATTGTTGCTGAAGAATCTGTACCCACCTCTTTTTCGGTAATATTTCTGTAAAGTTATTTATAGCAACAGGAACCATATCGTCGCTTAAGCCGTGAGAACATATAATTCTGAATAATGGTTAAATCATTAAAAAAAAATATAATTAGGATTGATGAATTAATTGCCACTTCTATTGAGATTATTTTATTAGAAAACTAGTTTCGAATGCTAAACATTCATCTTCAGTTCTAAAACATACAAAACTTTTTTCAACACATCAGTACTATGTTACATAGATTATATATGCTAAAGTTTTTAAAAAGGTAAGACAAGAAATCAAGCATGGGTACTCACCTTCGAGGTAACTAAAACACTGAATTCGTGAGAAGTAAAAGGGGGGGGGGGCAGGTAAGGTAAGTTTCTGATTTACAATGGGGTTTCCCTCATGACTCATTGGATTTTTCCGTTCCTATGGGAAACAAATTTAAAATGGGGCTATTGGATATGTTAATCTGATCATTTAAACATAAATCTGGATCGGTTTCGAACGATTTTATTATTTCTAGTGATTCAAAAGTATTTAATTTTAGGCTATTTTCTACTTGATGTAATATTTTTACTCCCGAGTCTTTATTAAATTTGTGGTTATTTTCATTTAGATGGATAGCGAAATTGGAATTTTGGGTCTTATTAGTGTATGCTCTTAATATGTTCATTTACTCTTTGATTTACCGATCTTCCGGTTTTTCCCGTGTATTTTGTTTCACAGTCATTACATTTTAATTCGTATACGCCGCTTTTTTGGAAAGGGTCTATTTTGTCTTTCGGTGAAGGGAAGTATGATGACAATGGTTTATCTATTTTAAATGCAGGGTTTAAACCTAATTTTTTAATTCTTTCCCGACTTTAGCGGATATTGGGCCGTAGTATGGTATCAAAATATATTTTTTAGGGGTAGCTTTATCCTCTGGGGGTGTTTTGTATATATTATTCATAGCTTTTTTTTTTTTATGTTTTTGTATTCTTAAAATATTATCGATTGTTGTTTTATTGTATCCGTTGTTGTTAGCTATAGTGTGAATCGTTTGTATTTCTTTTGTATAATTTCGTTCATTTAGCGGTATATTTAAAAGGCGGTGTATTATGAAATGCTGCGAGTTTGTGTGTTAGTGGTCTCCTGGCATTGTTGTCTATAACAACATCTGTGTGTGTGGGTTTCCTGTATATATTAAATTCGTGTGGTTTATTTTTTATGGGAGAGACATGACTAAGATAACAAATGGAATCAAAATTTTTCCCTCCTACCCACGAAATTAAGGCGGCAAAATCAAAATGCTATCCTGAGAAAATTGTAGATATGTGAATGAAATGAAACAGAAGCGAAAATAACACTTCAATCACTAATGGATTTAAACGCTTTCCCTCGACTATTTTTAATACCTACTCTCTCAAAAAAGAATTGTCACTTAATAGCAGCTGGTGTTAATATCAAAATGGGGATGTGATGGTTCTTCTTGGACAGAGTATATATCGTCAGCCTTAGAGTGAAGATAATCAGTGTGCTGATGACTCTTCAATTTTATGACAACTGTCGTTCCTATTAAATTGTACGATTTAGGAAACCTCCGAAGTTATATGGCAGAATGAAAAACCCTCTTCAACGTTTTTCTGTAGGCCACTTAGGTTTTGAATTTTGCAAAGAAGAACTCCTGCAATAATTAAATCGAAGTAGTGAAAGGGTGCAAAATGAAATTTTATCACTGGGTCCCACCGTAAATTTCTATGTCTAAAAAATTTGAAGTTTTATTGTTCTCCAGTGTGAATTTAATTG
The DNA here is from genome assembly GCA_003667255.2 of Euschistus heros. NCBI lineage: Eukaryota > Metazoa > Arthropoda > Insecta > Hemiptera > Pentatomidae > Euschistus > Euschistus heros. Next base: position 447,587 of record RCWM02000390.1, read on the forward strand.
AAGGGTGGATTTCGTTTAAGAAACTATTGATTTGTCTGGTCGTCCCAGACCATAGGCAAATTATGTCATCAACATACCGATACCAGTATATGATGTGTTGAGCTAATTTTGAATGAAGGATTTTCCGCTCTAATTTGTCCATAAAAAGATCTGCCAGAAGGGGTGAAAGAGGGGGCCCCATAGGTAATCCTTCTTCCTGTTTATAGAATATATCGTTAAATTGAAAATAATTATGTTTTATGCAAATTGTAAAAGTCTAATTTTTTTAGTGGTTGAAGATTACACCGGAAGATTAGTCCTTCTAAAATTGCTATTGTTTCTGAAGGTGAGATACTGGTAAACAGATTTGTGACATCGAATGATATTAACTTTGCATTGTCTGGAATATTTACGTTTTTAATTTTGTTGACTAATTTTATTGAGTTTTTTTTATTGTATTTCGTGGGGAAAATGAAATTTTCGTTTTGAAGATGTTGTTTAAATAATGTATGTAAATAATGTTTAAATAAGTTTGTATATGGAGCAAGTTTGTATATATTGTATTGGAATAAAAAAATATATTCCACAAAAACTGAACAAGATGATTGTAACTAATAAGTTTTATTTCTGTACCATATTGGAGTCCTACTCATCATGTATAAGTAGGCAAGTTGTAATGGCAATGGTATCCTTTTAGACAATAGACATTACAACTTGCCTACTTTTACAAGATATATAGGACACCAATATGGGCTGCCCAAAGTAGTTTTTCCCTAATGGTACAGAAATAAAACTTCAATTATTAGTTAAAATCATCAAAGTTCTTAATTTATTATAACTTAGAGCAGGCGAAGCCATGACAAGGGAAGCTAGTCTGAAGTAAAGCTATACTTAACTTATAACATTTACATTCTTGGTTTTTTTTTTTTTTGACACTAGAACATCTTTAGTGAAAACTTATAGTGTAAGCACATATTCAACGTGAAGCTGGTAAGCTTCACAAATATACGGTTCAACAAAACATTGTCATATAAACTCTATTTATTATTATTAAAATATTTATGCTTTAAAAAATATATAAGTTTTATAACGGTTAAATAATTTCCTCAAGAATCTAATACAATGCAATACCTTATATATTCCAGAAAAAATGTCATATTAAAAAGAACATGATTTAATATACCCTACCATGTCCTATTAAGGTAGCACAATGCAGATGATTCCACTCGGTTCGGCATGATTAAAAACCCTATTCTGAGCGAAAACCTTAATTACAAACAGAGAAAGGTTTAGAAATGTAATTTTCAGTCGACCGTTTTATTGTAATAATGAGATACAACTTTCCAACCCAAACATGAACAGGAAAATGGTTTTTAATATTATTTTCTCCTTTCTGTTTCAGACCGTAAGTTCTTACATTATATATCTTTTGAAGGACATATTTTTTTTCTTTTTTTTTAATCACCGATAGATTGTAGTTTTTAAATTCTTTGAAAAACAGTTGAGGATTGACGTAATTTGTTTTCAGTAAATATTATAACAAACTATATTTATGAATTATATCTGTAAAATACTTAATTCTGGGGATTCTGAATCCCCCAATATAATTAGTTTAAAGTTGTGTTGTAAATGTTAGTGAAATTATTTTTAATTATTATTTTTTTCGGAATCCATAAAAAAAAAATTATTTTTTATATTTTTCCTAGATATTTGAAAAAAAAAAATCCTAAACTCCTTCTATTATGGTCAAAACAGGTTTTGGAATTTTTAAGCACCCCCGCTTTGTGATACATCTGCCGAAATTTCTTCTGAAATTTATGAATGTTAATTTAAAAATAAGGTCAGTGATTAAAATATAATTTTTAAAAAATCATAGATAGTTCAATTTGTTAATTTTATCTCTTTACTGGTTTTCAAATCAGTGACGCTCAGAGAAACGCTAAGATCTCCTAAGTATATTCTTTACCCCATGCACGTTGGAAATGGTAGGGAGAAGCTGGTTTGAGATTCCGCAGCCCAAATGTAAATATAGATAAAATTATTATATATTTTTAATAATTACCAATATGTTTCAAAATGATTTATTTTATCATTATTATTTCTTGTATTAATTTTTTTTTTTTTTAATTTTTTTTTTTTTTTTTTTTAATTCTTATAGATTTTTATTTTTTAAATTGTTCTTGACAGGTCTATTACTTATAGACCTTGGTTGTAAAAAGTTTATCATTATTTTCCTAATAAAAGCTTTATGATAAAAAAAAATAATCTCTAAAAACATTTTTAAAAAAATCAATATTCGTAAGCTCATTTAATAGCTTCGGTCCGGACTTAGATAAGGTTTAGTACCGTATCAGGGGCTCTATATTTCTTTCCCCATCGGCCTTCTTTTCTTTTTTTTTTTGGAACACGTTGTCTGTGTTATTAAATAAGAATTCTCTAGTATTTTCCGATATTTTACGTTAGCAACCGAGGCCTACAGATTTTCACCAGCATATTTGATTACACATATAGAGCTTTAAATATCAATATTAAAATTTTGCTTAGCAGGCATATTACGTTGACAGAAGAAAATAAAAACGGCAAGTATAATTAACTTATATTTCAAGAATGAGGGTTACTTTTTAATAAAGTTTTGCATGTGATTCTATGCTACAAGAACCACCAAGTCCTAATTTAAAACTAAGATACTCAAAGACTAGTTCTAGGATAGAGACCGGAGGGTACAGCCATCCAATGACCTCCGCGAAGCCTCATAAGAGTGAGGCCAACTTAAGTGGGATTTCAGCTCGAGTTATTTACGACGCGGCTCTGAGGCAGCCCTCGTGCTCCGGTACTCCTCTCGGCTATCTGGATATTTATCGCCGCTCCTTCTCTATTGATATCCTGACTGCGGCGGTGAAAAACCCTGAGTTTTCCGAAGTTTCCCCTTCCCGTCTTCGCCACTCTTGCTACTATAGAGCTGTCAATACTCTATGAATGGACAGTTTCCTCTATACTACTAAACTGAGGATTCAACGTTAAAAGCAATTATATGATGAACGTTCAAAAATGTGCGTTTATACACAAAAACTAACAATATAATAATGTCTTTTATGTTTCCTAATTTACTTGTGGTGAAATGACGTCTCGGAGGATTATCGGGAATGGAGTGGATTAGATACGAGATGAATTGGATGGTTTAGTAGAGCCCCAAAACTCATCTCCGTACTTCCAAATAGTTCTAATTACAGTCATGTTAATAAGTCTTTTGTAATTAATTGGGAGCTTTGAACGTTTGTCTAGTAAATGTTGAAGTAGTCTGTAACGACGAGCAGTTTCTTGTCGTTTTAGTCTTTTGAGTCCTAAGTTAAAAATGATTTTGTTTGTCATCGTTTTAAATTATTTTCATTATATCTATATATCGCCGTTGTGGTAGGAACATGGCGTATTTCATTTTTTGAAAAAACTGAGAAACGTATACAATTTTATTCAAAATTTCCCGCTTAATCTCCCTAACGTTTCAGTTTGTTTCTAAATTCCGCTCAGAGCGGAATAATAGATCATCAGATCCAAGTAAATTTGTTCACTGATTATTGGAAAGAAAGAGAAATAAGTAGTTATTTCAGTCTTTTGAAAATTAGGAAAAATTGAGATACGTCAAGTTTTTTCTATAGCGACGATATACAATTGTAATTAAGGTACAGTGCACAAAAATAATTTAACGACTTCGGAAGAAACTACCGATGACAAATATCTTCAGATGATAGTCCTCTGTTAAATGATTCCAAGGTCTTCTCTCTCAAGACAATTGAAGATAATAAGAAATATATTGGTAAACAAGATTAGGAATTAGAGAGTTTGAGTGAGTATGGATTTTATATCGGAAGAGTTGATGCGTCAATTAATATAGTGCCAATTAATGGCGTATTGTGAATCAGGCATATTTGAAATAATGTTAATTGTCAAATTAGTATCACAAGGTAACCCAGGTGAATTATATTTGTGACGGAAAAAAAAAGATTATCAAGTTACAAGATGATTTTTTTAGGGCTCAGACCAGTGCCCTGTTTGTCCAAATACTCTGATAATATTCATGCACATTGGCTTCTTGTAACATATTTCAAATTTGTATCATTTTTCGTCACTAAGTTTTCAAGTATAGGCAGAAGCGTATATGCATTGCCTTATAATAATGGGGAATCCAAGTTTATTAAGAATTCTTTCAATTTTAGACTAGAGTGTAGACGACGTCCTTGTTAAGAATCTGTTAAACGAGACAAGGAAAATTATTAAGAATTAAGTTTATTTGTTAAGTTGTAAGTTGACGACTAACGATAGGAGATATACAATACGCATAAGTATTTAATCAAATCATTATTGCAGATTACGATTATTATCCAATACTTACAAAAGATATGATTTCATTTTTATTTTTAAAAACATATAGAAATTATTAAATATACGATCGTTTTATCCAAACGAAAATTGTTTTATAAACTGAATCAATTATATTGATAAAAAAGATTAAAAAATGAATAAGACAAGTCTCAAAAAAAATTCCTTAAACATTATTAAATTATATATATATATATTCAATATAGACAGTAAAAAATTCAAGATCTATCTATATTTTATATTGTGTCGAGGATCGACCGAGGTGTTCTCAGTCACCTTTCAGCAGGGGGCTCGCCCAGCCACAGAAAAAAAAAAACCTTTTGATTGAGAAGTATTTTGAACAAATCACCTCCTTTCAGAATCATTGGCCAAGAACCTGTATATGTACTTAACTCAAGGGTTGTATATCTTGTAGACGGTTGAGTCGAGAAGGAAACTGATCTCTTACTCTATTTAGTTTTTTTTTTTTTTCATTTTTTTAATATGCTCTAATGATGACCCACAATATTCTGGCCAAAGATATATCTACCCATATTCAACAAGTATACCTCTTTCTGGGCTGTGGTAATACTGTTTTTTTATATAAGTTCTTGTTTCTTATACATATTTTAAAAATCTACAGGTTTCTTAAGATCCAATTACCTAAAAGTGGAGTTTGAAGAAGCATGCAAAATATAATGAAAAACGATCCCTATTTGAAAAATAAACATTTGAGTATACAAGGACAAACATCGCGACTAACATTTTTCAAAATTGGAAATATGAATGTAAAAAAACATCCCTGAAAAACAAACATAAACAGACCTGTAAAAATTGTTGTCCGAAAGCTCAAATGTTGTTTTTGTGGGCAGAGTTCCAACCAAAGCCAGGGGGTTGCGCACCGAAGACCTGTTTGGTCACCCTACCTGTTTTGTTTAGGAAACAAATGTTTATTAAACTGGTATTATTCATTGAGTTTTACAAAACTCTTAAATTTCAATATTTTGTGGACAAATGTTTATCGATTCTTAAACAATTTTACTATCATTTATAAGATTAATAACAATATATTCATAAATTATAAATAATAAATTTACTGACATAAAATTAATTTATTATATATTTGTTTATTACTAATTACCATTCCGTCTTTATTTGATGCTTTTTAATTTAACGGAGAGGAAGTCAAATACCAAATAGTTTATGTTGACATTTAGGAAAGTTTAGGTCGCATATTAATTAAGTACAAGTTTTATCGGTGGTAAAATGTTAATTACAATTATACGAGGCGGATTTAATGTCAAACTTTACAGCATTACTGAATATCTAATAAAATTTTATTAAATCCTTTTTGTTTTATTTTTTATTATCATATATCCTATCGATATTTTATTAACTTAACTAACCAAATAGTGTGTCCAAAAAATCCAATTTTTGTTTTTTCGTGTTTTGATTCGAGGGATATTATTTTCTATGATTTTTGATTAGCTCTATCGAATTTAAAAAAATCTACAAATCAATCAGTTTACCGTTATGTAATTTATACGTGTTGTATGCCTTTTTCGTCGATCGGACTTTTTAAATATTTAAGAAATTAGGGTTTGTCGACATTTATGGTAAATGAAAAAAACAAAAAAACAACTAACCTGTTATAATTAATTAACCCCGACTTCCCGCGATAATTAAGTGATAAAAAAAAAAAAAAAAAAAAAAAAAAAAAAAAAGTGGTGAAAAAAAAAAAAAAAAAAAAAAAAAAAAAAAAAAAAAAAAAAAAAAAAAAAAAAAAAAAAAAAAAAAAAAAAAAAAAAAAAAAAAAAAAAAAAAAAAAAAAAAATACTGCTATACAATAACAATGACTATTTGTGGATCACGTTGAGATCATGGAGCGCAACGAATAAACAGTCTATATAATTTTACCTACTCCTAATAATACATATTTTTTATTACTTCTCATTTTTATTCATTTATATATTTTTTTATTCAATTATTTTTTTTCTCCAATCTTTATTCTATTCATCAATTAGCGTAGAAATTCATTTGATAGTTATTGCTTAAATTTCATCTTAACTCAATTATTTTAGATTGAAGTTAAATTATTTTAGTATTATTCTAAAAATATTTTATGTATTATTATAAAAATAATTTGTATAAATATTTATTTAAGTTTGCCTTATGTCGAGAAATATATGCATGAGAACGCGTAGAAATATTTGCTCCTATTGCCGGGCTCCTATTACCATTACTGCAATGAGGAAAAACTTGAGAAAAGAAAATAACTGAGACTAAACATTTTGAAATTAACAAAATACAATTCTACACTAAAAATTACAAATATTGTTTTGTTTTTCATAACTGGGAAAGGTACAAATAAAAATAAAGAAAGGTTGATGGTTTAATTAGGTCGAATTCCAACATTAGAAATATATAAACTATGCTTAACGACGGGTTAGTTCGGCCATATTCGGAAAATAATGGAACGTATTTACCTCATTAAATACCTAAGGTAAAAGTCTATGAAGTCAATTTTTTGGACAAATTTGGACATTTTCTTCAACACGCAATAATGTACTCGAAACACCCTGAAAGTTACTCCACATGTCATTCTTTTATAAAATCCTAATTCTTTTTTAAGAGAAAACCATCACTACTATTTTTTTTTAGTTTGAATAGACTAGTACGAAATAGAAAGAAATTTTTTATTTGAGATTATGAGGTATAATTATCAGTAAAATTTAAAAAGTTACAGGAACAATAATAATCACTAAATACGATTTCGTGTATTTTTATGTCAATTTTCATTACCTTTTTATTTTAAAAACAGCATTTTCACTATGTATTTCTGAAAAATTTCCACATTTTCTTATTCCTAAGATGTTAGAAGATGGTGCAAAGTGGTCGGAGATTGCAATAAAATAGTTTCAATTTTTAGTGCATGTCTGGAAATTAGGGACATTCGTCCCACTGTGCGGCGTTTGTTTAACAGGAAAATCTCAACTTTTCTGAAAACTCAATAAATCTCAGAATAGACATGGTATATAAGAACAAATACATAAAGTATACGAAGCATCGTACAATATAAACTGGATAAAAGTGAATTCGATTTTAATGGTCGTGCAGATTACTTAAAATTTCATGAAGTTTTAAAAGCTTGGAATAAAAAGAATCTCTGAATCGTGCACTAAAAGCAGATCTTCAATAACAATCAATACATTTTATTCCCGAGGTAAGAGTGAAAACAAACGATATTACTCTGATGATTGTAAACATATGTACGTCCACAAATATATATATATATTGACTCTTTTACATAGTGTCACTTTACATAATTTTCGATTATAAATTATTAATTTATAGTTGTATATATTAATTTTTATAATAATTTACAACTGAGGCATATGAAAGAAAAAGATCCCAAAACTTCCTAATATAATAGGAATAACATAATACACTACAGTAATTAGACTCATCGTATCCAATCCTTGCAATCCAAAATTCTTCGTAAAATCCTCAATGCTCCTTATTGTATCACAAATAAGCTTATCTATAAAGATCTTAATGTTCCATGTGTTGCTGATTCGAAATAAACCAGAAACCTGTCCTTTCATGCTAAACTCCGTACCCACTCGAATCCTCTTGTTTTCAAATTTGCTTCACACTCAATTCTCGATAATCATCCAGATTGTCTGAAAAGAAGATGGCTTAGAGACCTACTAATGTAGAATTTTTATTGAAGTGCTACTAGTGAGTGGTTCTTCACATGTTATTGACAAGTCATTGCAATAATTTCCTTTACTTATTGTATATATGTATACAGTTTTAAATATTAATAAATAGTTTTTTAAATAATACTTTTGGCTAGCACTATTTATATAATTATAGTGAACACGACCACAATACTCAACTTGTATCTGTGGCAACCGTCATAGTAAATATTCAATCTTACTAACATGATATAGCTTTTGTCTGATTTCACAGCAGAGTGAAGAGCACTAACGACGAGACAAGAGACAAGCATAGCAACTTAACTGAGAGAACAAAAAGGGTTGCTCCATTGTCGCTTGACACCTCGCTGCGTGCGCTCCCTTTGAGTTCTCGTGTTTTTGTCGCTGCTAGCGTCCCTTCACTGTGGTTTCCACTTTGTTTCAAAGTTTACAGAATTTCCTTGAAAACTGAAATAATAGATAGTAACAAAGAATATTTTTGATGGATAAGTTTATTTGTAATTATATAAATTTTTAACTCCATCCCATCAAAAATGAAATAATAATGAAGATAAATAAAGGAATTTTTGAATGACCAAACAAATGATAACCAGAATTTCATTGTTTTTATTTTTATTATTATTTACCATAAAATTATTCTTTATTTTTTAATTACAATTTTATTAATGTTTTTAATGTTAAGGTTTTTTTTTGTTTTTTTTATTAAGGAATTAGATTGAAAATAATCTGTTTACGAGTGCCGGTTTAACACCATGTTAAATGCATAGATTCTGAAACTGTAATATAAAATACTTATAATTCCTGGACATGTTTCTAAAACTTTAATTAACCCTACAAGGCCCCAAGTACCATATGCGGTACAACCATTTGAATCGTTCCTACAGCTATAAAAATATCACCACCGACATCTCTTGGAATCTCGATACCAGCATCGGATATTTAGCAACTGTGTAATACAAACCATTGCGTATAGATGTCGTTACTGTTTCTGTTAGTGTGGACTTATTATGTGTGATTTAAAAAAAAAACGTGTAAAATAAGAAAGTTTGTTTTCCTTTCAAATATTGGATATATATATATATATATATATATATATATATATGTGTATTGTGTTCCCCTATCTAATAATCACTAATTACATCATGTTCATTATTTACACCAAAAAAAACAAAACAAAAAAACGGCTAAGTAAAACAAATTCTAATCGTCAATTTCTGACGTTAATGAAATGAATTCAGCTCAATGAAACCACTCTGTGAAATCTAACGGGAAGCGAGATGTAGATTGGCAGGAGGGATGACAAAAGCCCACCGTAAGAGCATTTAGGGAGAAGACGCAGGTGATTCCGATTTGAGCCCGCTGAAGAGTTTGAGACAAATATTTGCTGAACGTGAGGATTCCTATATCCTAGCTCTTCAATCCAAGTGATGAAATCCTCCTTAAATACAAGTGCAAGGCACCGTTTTTATTTTATTTTTTATATAAAAATTGAAAAAAAAAATATCGTTTAATAATTTCTTTCGATACGGATAAGAGTGATAGGTAGGATCAGTGAACATTCTAAGATCAGTAATATGATGGTGAAATAATAATCTTAGCAACTAGATAGATCGGCCGACTAGTCGATATAGCAGACTAATCGGATGGCTTTATAGTCGGCGGCTAGTCGGCCATTTTGTTCATTTATATTACTACGATTAAAAAAACGTTTATTGAAATGAAAACATAGCCTTTATTGATTGTAATTTTTATTTTAGATTCATGTTTGGACTTTGTTATTTATTGTAGGAATATGAACTCTTATTTAATCAATCATCGAAGTAAGATCATGATATTATTAAAAAAATAATTCGATAACTGATACAATACTGAATAAGGGACTTATGTAACCTTATTAATTTTTAATCATAGTTTTGGTCTTGTGCCCCAGCCAAAAAAATATTAATTCTTAATTGGATTGTAATATTAAGTTTGAAACACGAAAAAGAAACTGCTATTTTAGCAATTCGTGTTAATTTAAAATTAGATATAAGATATGTATGTGCTATACCTATATATTAGTCTATAAACACGAAATCATTTTCGACATCATTGTATTCCAAAGTTCACCATTAACTATCTTAACCCATGTTAAGTAATTTTTTTTTTTCGTTAGGGCCATCTATGGACCACGGTGCTTGTGCTTTAGATGTTTCTTAATGTCATCTTCGTTGCTCGTCACGATTGGTGTTATTAGTTGTGGGCTCGGCAGCTGCTTTCTTGTTGGTTCTTCATTTTCCGGCTAAATTCAACCCTACGTTCCTCAGACCATTTCCTGGTTTCGTCTTTTGATCTGTGGGTAACTTCTGTGAGGGGTGTTATAAAGGATTTAGTTTTAGTTAAGAGTTTTATGATAGTCACTCCGGTTGGCTAAGTCATTTTGATTTATATGGAGTTCAGAAAGATCCCTCTCCACTTGCTTCATCCACAAGAATCCAGTAGCTTTGCCCTTGTTGGCAGCCTTAAGGATCCTATAGGATAGCCTCTTTGAGTCCCTTCTCGACAGATGTCCGTAAAAAGCCAGTCGCCTTCTTCTGATGGCATCAATGAGATTTTCTTGGTGTTTATACTCACGATTTGGTTGATACCATCGGCTTCCATTTGGTGGAATTCAGGAACTTTCTTTCTTGTTCCTCGAGGGCTCTCAGTGGGTCTTCTTACTTAGATATATGCACTCTGTTTCATTGAGGACTGAGGGTCTGACTACTGCTTTGTAGTGTCTTAGTTTGACATTCATCGACAAATTTTTTGAAGCATACAGTTTTCTACAGGCATGGTAAGCCTTATCTAGTTTGAGTCTCCTGTGTTCAAGAGCCGTTAAAAATTTAAAAAAATAGAACCTCTGTTACACACCGGTTCGTATGGAAAAAATAGAAGAAAATATATAAGAAAAACAAAAACTCGTAGCTATAAAGCTATTAGAGTGCCTCAAACATTGTTGATGTATGCCGAAATCCAACTGAAATTACCCTTTTCTCAAACCATAGTCGGCCCATCTCTAGCAATTATTGTTCTCTGTTAATAAATCTATAGTTGTTACCTTAATGTTATCCGAGCATTTTCCTGGGTTTAAAGGATTGTAAATAATCTGTCTTGATCCACAGATTACGGTTGCTCAACCAAACATCCGAGAGGCTGTTTTACATTCTAGAACACCACTCCACGATACTCGATTAAAATACATGGGGTAGAGTCAACCCTACGGCTGGTAAGTGTGAGTTGCCTCTAGTAGGCAGACGGGCCTCACTTACACTTAGTGGTGAGTAGTTACAGAAATAACGTGACTTGGAGTGGGTGACCCATTTTAAGCTCACCAAGTGCTTTACCGCACTCTCAAAGTGCTCTGTTTGAATATTGGACTCACCTTGGCTCATTCGTCCATCACGACAACTGAGCTTTTTCAGGGCACTACGATTTTTGAAATTAGCGAAGTTCAAGACAGACTGAAAGTTCGGATTCAGGACCTCAAAAGACAGTCTAATGAGGAATAACGTTATTTTTCATCTGAGTCTGGATTTTAATTGTTTGACTCCAAAGTTACTACGCTTACTTCAATACCCTTTAGTGTTTAAATATTTGTCTAGATAAGAAAAACACATAAGCCATACGTTATGGAAACTAAATGTTGTTTAGTTTTGTACTAAATTTGGTAGAAAAAATCTAAACGAATTTTTTTTTTTTTTTTTTAACTTTTACTATATTATTTTATGAAAGCTTAGGTTTTACGACTAGGCTAAACATGAATTGGATTTTCAAAAAACAAAAAATGAAAATGATTATGTAACATGATGAAAATGATCACTAGTTAAGGTCATAGTTAAGAGAACTTGTCGATTTAAAAGGGAATTTTGTTGATACAGTTTGTAATATGACATCTTTGGTAACATACTTAGATTCCCAAACGTTTATTCTATTTAATGTAAAATTGACAAATACACTAAAGTTTCCTATCATATAAATATTTCTATTTTTTTACAAAAAGCTAAAAATACCAGTTATGGGCATGTTGTACCATTTATAGTCATAGGCAAGACTAGTTATTGTGATGGGGTTAAATAATTTTTAAAAAAATATTTTTAATAATTTAAAATTGATTATCGATTAATGAACAACTGTAACTATAAAACTAATCTAACTATACTAATACAACGAGGTCTAACAAAAAGTAAAATATATATTAAAAAACACAATCACTTGATGCATTCTTTCACAAACTTAGGTAGTTACTGTTTAGTTTAGAATACCGTCATGAAATTATAGTTGAAAATGTATCTAAACAACTATTTATCAGTGTATAACTTATAGCCGCACTTCTCGTTGATTTTTTTACATAAGCAGTAACGGCATACAACATGGTAATCATCCCCACTAAAAAAAATAATGAATTAAAAGAAATATGAATGTATTTTTGTAAATTATCTTATTTCAATATTTCCAGTTTTCTTAAACAGCATTATCCACCCGCGAAGTACAGAATATAACTAACTACATTAACTAGTATTGGTCACTTAAGATATCCATATTAGACCCTTATTATTACGATAGTTGTATTAGCCTGCCCATAACTTGTGATGTGACCATAAATAGTGATTTAACGTATACAAACTACGTTCAACTACGTATATCAACTATGTTTAATTTTTTGTCATTTTTTTTTTTTTTTATATTTTTGAAAATTCAAAGATGAAATTCGAATTCATCACTCAAAAAAATAAAAAACAATTAAAACACTTCACTAGATACACACAATGTTATAGAATGATCAATTCGAAATTGAAAAAAAGCTTCTATATATTTACCTCTATTCACAAATCCCCCCAAAGTTTGTATCACATAGACTAGACTACATAACATTAAATAATATCTTCAAATGATTATAACCTAAATAAAATCATTGTCAATATTTTGTAAGTTGTTGACTATATAGTATATATGCACGATAAATTGTTAAGAATATGCTTGATATCTGTGGCCCAATACCAACACTGTAAATTTTTTAGATAATTCTGTATTTGTTTAGGGAAGTCTGTAGAAGTAAATTTCAGATTGTGATTACGGCATGCGATGTAATATGAACTCGAGTTAAATAAAAATTCACTGATCCTGGACTTAAATTAATTCTTATCTGAAATACTTTTCTTTGTAAGGTTCACAATCCTTCTAAGTATCTTTTTCATTGAAGTTCGTATTATTAGTTCAAAAAAACTTATAAAAGTAATCGAGAAGAGAAAACTCTTTTAAGGATCGTATTTGTGACTCCGGAAGTCCTTTCATTTCTCGGATTCGTTTCTAAAAGGGACCAAAGATAAATAACTCCCTTACTGACCTTGGAAAACCTAATTAAAGTTGGAAATGAGACTTCCGTTTTAATGAAGATCTAAGTATTACTAGATTCTTTTCTGTATTAAGTATTTTTATAATAAGTAATTAATGAAGCTATTCTTTTGTTCTTCAGATAGAAATATCTTTTTGGAATGTTCATTATCGTGATCGAGTAATTAATCCTTGACCAGAATTAAATCCCTAGATGTACGGAAATAATTATTACGTAGTTTTAAATCTCAAACTGCCTAGTCGTACTCCAGTCGGCACCTTAGAGGTAACGAAAATGCTTAGGTGCTTGACAGTTTAACACGCACAGCAACTACGTGCTCACGGTCTGGTACCTGAAGTAAAATTGCTACATACTTTGCTGTAGTTATTGTATTAAAATATTTTTTATTGAAATATTTTAATTATTTTAGTTGATCTTTTTAGGAGGCGATATTAATGCGAAGTTTATTCTATCAGTTTCTGTCTTAATTTAAAATGTTTGTATTGCAAGGATCGAATGTAAAAGCAACTGAGCTTTTTTTTATATTTTGATTCTGATAATAATAAAATCTAGATATTTTATTTTTATTAATTTTTTTTAAATCACATTAAAGTTTTGAAAAGTATTATACCAAAGGAAAATCCTATTCAAATTAAGTTCAAATAGCTTAAGTTTTCTTATTGTGAACCAGCCTTTAAAAGATTTCATTTTACATAACTTTCTGCTTTTAAAACCATAGCTAAAATAAATTCTGTTTTCTATAAGTTGATATAATATTTTCCCATACTGTGGTACTGACGTTAGACTAAAAAGGGAATGCATATGACAGCAAAGTTGATGAAAATTTCTTAGAACTGAGGAAAGTAGCGCATTGATCCCTTTAAGGTATTATTTTCAATAGCAGTATCACAGTTAATAACTTAAGCACTGTTAAGATGGCAATTTTAAATCCCTCCTTTCTTTGAAAAAAAGCTGTTTGAAATGAATGTGTTAGTATTTCGGATAAAACACTCCGACTGCAATTCATAATTTCAGAATACATTTAGTAATAAATAAGCTGACCGAAACAATATTTTTAGGTATACAAATTTAAATATTTTTCTAAAGTTTGTGAATTGACTGCTTTGTCAATATAATTGATAACAATGGTAACAATTTTGTTTATTTTTAATTATAGATAAATTGATGAATCAGGGGTTTTTTTCTTGCTTTCTTTTATACACTGACAGCCAATGAAGATTGATTTTTTTTTTTCATTTTCTTAACTAAACTTTTTATTTTTTTAAATATTTTATTTCCTCATATACTTTAACCAGGTCACATAAAACTGATTAGGAATATTAAAAATATTAATAAAATAAAAGGGAGCACTATTTAAAAAAAAATTGAAATCGCGGAATTTTAAATTAATATGTAATTAATTGGTTACAGTATTGCATAATAGATGATAAATAACAATCTCACAAGAATGTTTCCATAATAACTTTAGACCTATACCAAAAATGAAAGACATAATGATCGTTAGGATCCGACCCCTTAAACCTTATTAATTTAAAGGTATTTAAATTTAAAATGACTAGGTAATATTTTTAAATACTGATGTATTTTATTTAGTCAACATATTTAATACTCCTAGTACGTATTATTTGCCCTGACTAAAGAATATGAGAACGGAAACTCCTAAAAAGGGTAAAATGTTTTGCGTCTCAGTATAGTTTCTTTCTAATTTTAATTTTAATAGTTTATTATAAGTCTGCAAAGGCAACTCCCGGAAATGAAGCTGCAGACAGTGCAGCAAATTTCGCAAGACTGAACCAAATAGGAAACATAATTACTGACATTACAACTTCTGACTTAAAAACATACTGTAGAAAAAAGTCGCTCCAACATTGGAAAACAAAATGGAACCAAATACGCAGCAAACATCAAGAAATTAAACAAGACACCCGGCCCTGGACTACATCTTTCAGAAAATCAAGAATAGAAGAAATAATCTTGGCGAGGCTAAGAAAAGGACATTCAGCTTTCACCCACGGTTACCTGATGAGAAGCCTAGAACCACTGATTTGTACAACTTGCATGACAACACTGACATTGAAACAAATTGTAGCAATACATTCTACACTATACTCTGGCGCCAGAACAAAGTACAATATACCCTCAAGTATAGATAAAGCACTGGAAGACACAGAAGACAAAATCAAAAACATTTTTGAATTTCTGAAGTTTTGTAAATTGTTTGACAAAAGTTAATATGTGTATAAAGCCGCTAATCACTCATGTGAGTAGATGCTGAAAGTAATAAAATAAAATAAAAATTAAAAAAAATATTTTACTTACACATTATAGATATTATATAGATTTGAATGTCAATATCATATATTCATTAGAGCGCTATCAGGTGGCAAAATAATTTAGTTTCGATCAGAATTACAGTAAAAATCACCAAAAATGCACAGTTTAACCATTTCTGGTAATTTATCTATAAGGTATGATTGAGTAATTTAAACAGTTAAAATACGACGAAGGCCAATAACTGTGACTGAAATGCTATCTATATTCACCAACAAACCGAAATGATGATTTTTGAGGTCAAGAGGTCTATTAGGTTATTAAGGGTATTAATTTAACTATACTGACAGGCAACAAAATCCAAGCAGTTGATTTTTTTTTTTTAATTTTCAAATCTAATTTTAATTCTTCTTTAGGGGTTTTCATTCTCATATACTTTAATCAGGGCATATGAAACATTATTAGTAATTAGATATTAACAAATCAAGAAATCACGCACCACGTTTTAAAAAAATACCATGCAATTTCAAATATACAAGATTTTTAATTTATAAGGTTTATATACTCTGCTTGCGTTCAATGCGTCTAGCATTAGATGGGACAAAGGGCTAATGTGGTTCTGAATGAATGTTATAGGAATATACCCCATCTGACACAGAACATATCGGTTGCAAGAAGCTTCCCTTTTCAGGTTAGAGGAGGCCAAGACTCGCGCAAGCGGGTTGTAGCGCCAGTGAAGAAGAAGAAGAAGAATACATGGTTCCATATGGTTAAAGGTTTACACATTAAAATTTCTAAATTCACTGTTTGTTTGTTTTTATTACATTTTTTTTTTCTTTTTACCTCATTTAATGATTTCGAATGGTGGGGCCCCTCCAAACAATGTATCGAAGTATGGTGTACTGTAGTACAGCCCTTTTACTGCATATTTTATTTTAAAAGAAAATTGTTTTAAAACATAACATAAATAAAATTGGTATTGGCAAAGTACATTTCTAGAGGATTGGAGATCAATTTTTCTGAGATACTTTTAGTGACAATGTTACATTGATATTATAAGAGTAATAGAGGATAAAATATAACATGAAGGGGGAATAAAAAATAAATGAAAATAACAGTAAACAAATAAAGAAAAATTAAAAGATTGTTAAATGCGGGGATTTTTTATTCTATTTATATCAGGTTGTTTTTTTGTTTGTTTTTTTCCACTCACTAAGCTATTGAGAAAATAAGCAGGGACCCTAAAGAAGTAAGCTTATGCGTAGCATTTGAAGGTTTAGTGTGGCTACTCAATGGTTTTGCGGTTGGGCAGGTCTTTCTGGTGAGAAGGGGTCGCTTGCGGTATCACCTGATATAACCGCAGTAAAGTAATATAAGACAGATTAAATCATTTTGTTTGAGCATGGCTTAGTTTTAATTGAAATTTATATTCTTAATTCTAATTTCTTTGTAAAATACATTTAAGAAAGTGTTATTTTCAAGCTTTACAGTAATACATGTATAAAATACAAAAATAATGTTTATTATATAAGATTATAATTAGATATTTTTTTATTAAATAAATATTACTAACTGCCCCACTTAAAGACAATGAGCAATAAATATAGCAGCGAATACATAAATACAACGAATAAATAAAAAGAAATAAAGTTTAAAAATGATATTAATATTATAAATTAAATAAATATTATAAATTAATATAGCGATATTAACTAGAATAAAAACCCCACAATTGCATCAATAACTCTTCAACACCACGTAACAATAGTACAAAACTGATTCAAACAATGGAAAATAGAACTAAACTACACCAAATCACAGCACATAACCTTTACACTCCGACAAGACTCTTGTCCACCTGTCTTCATCGACAATCAACCCATACCACAAACAAACGAAATTCATTACTTAGGACACATTTGATAGAAGAATGACCTGGGCCCACACGTAAAACAAAAACGTCTCAGTCTAACCAAGAGATTAAAACTTCTGTACCCAATGCTTCATAAACAGTCGACATTAAAACTCCGGCAACGACTGAATACATACACTTACTTACTTAAACCCATATGGACATACAAAAATATACGGGACTGCCAAAAAATGCACACCTTAAAAAAAATACAAATATTCCAATCAAAATTACTCAGACTAATCACGAAATCACCTTGGTACGTTTCAAACCACACAATTCACACTGGATTTAGAAATACCCACAGTAAAGGAACATTACATGACCTTTATAGACGATTTCACGACAGACTTCATGGACATAACAACATATTCATTAATGACATGGCCACGACTGACATACCTGGAAATACTCTCAGAAGGCTTAAAAGAAGCTGGATGAGAGATTTGCTCAAATAAATCTCTTTAACCCATGCCAGGAGGAGGTACTATTGAGTGCTAGTCTCCCACACGCATACAAGGCCTGTAGTATTACAATTTCATCACATTCATTGATTGTTATCCTGATAACAGGTGTGAATCAAGATTTGAAAGAGAAAAAAAAATGATAATAATAAACAGCCTCTAACTATACAAGAGATAAAAGAAAATGTAATAAATTATAATTAATAAATTTGGGTTATAATAGTATACATAAATAAACTGAAATAGAGGAAAAGCAAGAGAAAAAAAACATATACAATTATACTGTATATATATATTTACAAGCAGTCCAGGGAGACCCTGAACCAAACTTGTCTTTCACTATGGGGGAGGGGGGGAGGCAAGCCTGGCTCAAAGCACAGTGAGCCAGAATTTAATAATTAAATTAATTATTAAGTAATTAAATTTTGCCCAACTATGGCTCAAATGGATCCCAGCGCTGCTCTCTCTGATGCGTCTCTAGCAGACTATTTAGATATAATCATGTAATATAACATAAATTAGATAAACTTTACAATATCAGATTTATTATATAAGAAAAAAAAAGTGAATAAAATAAATAATTAAATATTAGGAGAAATGCATATTTTATGAAAAAGTGGGAAGAAAAAAAAATTCACATAACATAAAATCAGATTTTTAGGGATAGAATAACAAAGGAGAAATATAGTAAAAATAAGGTTTAAAAATAGTTAATATATTAAGTATAAATAAATATAATTTTTTTTTTTTTCTCTTTCAGATTTTAATTCACACCTGTTATTAGGGTAACAAAATATTAAAATACAATATTAAATATGATATAATTTATTTTTTGAATAAAAATAAAATCAAATAAAATCATTTTTTTCATCTATATTTTTTTCTAGAACACACCCCAGATATAATCAACTATATCAAATTTGACCTTATTTTCCCTACCTGGAGGACACGGATTCTAGGTTAACGAAACCTAATTTCGTAAAAGTAAAAATTAAGGAAAATGTATCATAGGGTTATAAATAAAGACGTTTTTTCTTAGAATTAACTTACCATGAAATTCGTATTGGAAAACTCAATTCTTCCTCTATCTTGATGAAGAAACAACATTTGTTCTCTGCGATAGATCCTTAAATTATCTTCAAGATCAGACAAAATATTTTATATTCATCAACAACCTCTGATATTCTTCATTATGAGAAAACTTATTATTGTAATAAATGGAATATAGATTATATTGTATAATGCGTTTTTACAATAGAAATTTATTAAAAAATTTTATTTTTTTTTATTTTGTAAAGTATAACGGATGTACTAAATTAAAAAAAAAAAATCACAAAATTTAAATCAAACAATGGTTCCTGAAGCTTTCTAGTTTGACCTCTCACAGCTTTGATTTGTATTTGACCAATCTGATTTGTTGAACTGCAAACAGAAGCCGCCATATCACGATTTTGGAACATGCAGTGTAGGAACAGCCTCTGCAAACAACCGAAGTCAATATAGATTTTATGCAATGCACATTCCGCACCTGTATCAGTTAATGATTCATCTTGTTGACTAGGTCAACTAAGTAATAATAATGTTCTTTCCAATTAAAAATTAAATCAACAAGCTTCCAGTCTGATAAACTTCTTCATCAAAATTTAAACTATTTGAAAGCATTACTCTATTATGTTTCACTATTTAATATTTCAACAAGAATAGCAGAATTAGAAGAAAAGATGAATTATCAAAACATTGAATAACGAGTATAAAATTTTGAGACATTAAAAGTAAGGTTTACCTTTTTGGATTTAGTGTTTAGGCTGTTATTATTGTTGATACGGCTATCTTCAATAAATTTTCACTATTGGTTGAGCGTGATGTAGATTATATTTTTAAGCTCCGAACTATTCCCACAAATGGTTATGAATATAAACTACATATTTATCGACATTAAATGTGCATACAACATCATCAGATGCCGTAAGTTACATGAAACAAAGCAAAACATCCCATTGAAGCTTATCGTTACATTGACAATGCGCAATGTAATTCTGTTCAGTCAGATTGCTAATAGAAGAGTTAATTCTTCCTTCTTATAATGAGTTAATATTAGACGAACCTATTAGCTTTTTCACTTTCCTAGCTAATATGGGAATGGCTACATACGATAAAGCTGAATGGTGAAAACTTCATAAGGAGACCAAGTCGCACCACCGGTTGTATGTAGAGTCACTGAAGGATAGATTATATATCTATATCCAAATGGCTATTCCCTGTTCTTAAAATCCGAGACATTCCAGAATGAAGAAAATATTTGGTTTTATAAAAATTATCAAGAATAACAATGAGGACTCGATGGCCGAGCAAGTATGGGCCAGGGTCTCAGCGCGCTCAGTACAGAAGGTTATGGGTTCGAACTGCATCTGCTAAGGTTTAAATTTCTTTCGTGGTGGACACCACGAAACGTATCTTGGCGTTCCTACACTGGATAGCATAGATTGGTAACCTGTAGGAAAATCCGTCCTTTTGCCCTATTTGGAGTGCATAAGGATGTTAAGCCACAGTAAATAAACAAGAATAAAAAATATTTTTGAGTAATATAAGATATGCAGATAGTGACCAGTTCCCAGTTCAGAGCTATAACACAATTGATAATATTAGGAAAAGGAGAAGGTCACACTGTTATCTTCTACGATGTAATTCTAAAATTCTGAAAGGTATAAGTAGTCGGAGTTATCAATAACAGGAATGGTTATTTTGTTACCTATTTATCTTGAACATTTTTATATTGTAGTATGCATTTCTTGATAGCAGGACCAAATTAGTCTGGTGCATTCCAAAAGTCTTCCAACATGTGTGGATACGTTTAGGTTTATCTTCAATAAAATATAACTCTTTTTTTATGTAATTGAATACATATTTTATAATTCGGTTAATATTATCTATCAACAAAGCATGATAGTCTCGTTTTAATTGTTTATTGTTTGACATGGCCGCGACTGACATACCTGGAAATACTCTCAGAAGGCTTAAAAGAAGCTGGATGAGAGATTTGCTCAAATAAATCTCTTTAATCTATGCCAGGAGGAGGTACTATTGAGTGCTAGTCTCCCACAGGCATACAAGGCCTGTAGTATTCAATTTCAGATCACATTCACTGATTGTTACTCTAATAACAGGTGTGGATTAAAATCTGAAAGAGAAAAAAAAAAAAATTGTTTTTATCAACAATTACCAATGCATAGTATTTGCAATAGTACTGCAATGTATTATGGGTACGCAAAATAATATTAATTAATAATTAATAATAAGACGGCGGGATGAAAAGGGCAGGCACTCCTCTGAAGTCTGGAATATGAGTGATAAGCCATAAAACCCTTCAAAGGGGATCTGGGTCAGGTCAAACCTTCGGAATGACCGCCGCTGAAGACCTGAAATATTTTGTCTACAAAAGTTTATAGGAAACAAAGAACATCGTGACAAAGAATTGAAAACTTATAAACAAAGAAATCTAAAAGAAAAGGGGAAGGGATACGTGTGTATATATTCACGGCTCTGGAAACGAAGAAGGTTAGTTTGATTGGAGTTTTTGATCGAGGAGGAAGAGATGAGAGACGGTTGGAAGTGATATGGCTGAGGAGAGATACTGGATGTCCTCAGCGATGATCTCTTTGATGGCCAACCCAGTGGGACAGGAAGGAAGCCCTGATTATGACCGAACTCAATACGCCGACTGAAGACCCATACTCCATTTTGATAAGTAACAAATATTTGTAATAGTCCGTAATAAGTTTATAATTTGTAAATTGTGTGCTGACCTTAGAATATAGTATTTGTAAAACCATCCTATAGTTTCATGTATATATGTAATCGCTTTAGTAAATATAGTAAGTTTAAAATTTATCATAATTATTCTCTTTCCTTAAATGCCACTAAAGAAACACTGAATTGGTTTGCACGTATTAGATTAGAATCCAATAAAGGTAATCAATAAAATATTAATAAATGGGGTTCTATTCAGATAGCACAGTATTTCCCATAAACCCCAAGAGCAACATAGCAGTACTAATCATGTCATAGACAATTCTGATTCTGATGAATTAAATGCGTGAAAGAAACTCAGCAATATCCACAGCGCCCATCCATCCATCTTTCTGATTAACTTGAGTGCAAGGTTAGGAATTCCCTTTATTAGTGTACCTTACGCTCTCCAGTAAGAAATGGTCTGTGCTCAACTCCAGGCCTCCAGTGAGTTGTGATATTCAGTTTATCTTTGGTTATTCCATCTCCAGGAGAGTCTTCCTAGCATAAGATTCATTTTCTTAAATCAAGAATATAGAAAAGTTTGAAATACATATTAAATTATTAAAGAAATACACTTTCAATACATCTAGGAATTCTTATTTATTATTTGTTATAATTAGTTTAAGGAAAAGTTGATGGTTTGTTGGCCTTACATTCTATGAAAAGTACAATAATAAGGAAATACTAAAAAAAAAAAAAAAAAAAAAAAAAAAATAAAAAAAAAAAAAAATTATATTATGATTTCGCCCAGTTATCAATCAATCTCTCTACAATTTAAGAAGAAAAGAAAAAAAGGAAAATATTCTTTCGATCTAACCGATTCATAAAAAATATTTTTTTTTTTTTAATAATTTCCATATAGTCCAGTCAATAAGCATATTGTAGAGTGCATGGAATATGCGATAATTTTTGACTTCATAGCTTCGTTGGGAATAGTTAGAAAAACATACAGTCCCCGAAAATATTCTTTATCTTGAAAAATCTAACCAAATAAACATAAAAGCTAATTAAATATATATATATATATCGAAATTCTGACCGTTTACGAGATATACATTATTGAAAATAGGTGATTTTTGGGGAAAAATAAACGTTATCTCACTTTTTGTCAAACTTTTGCTTCGATTAGGTTCCACAATCGTTTCTCAAAAAGGTAAGAATCAAAATTGTAGAGCATTAAATATACTTTGACCTTCTGCCCTCCCCCCACCTTTAGCTCACCACCCATGGGCGGGGAATTTTAATATGTTTACCTTCTAACTACTACTAACAAAGCTGTGCAGTCGAAAATTATCGCATATTTCAGGCACTCTACACCCCTCATCACGGCACTCTTTATCTGGGGTCGAACTTCTCTGAAAAAAAACGTTTATTGATACTCATTCCCAAACTAATTGTTCGATTCAAAATTTCTATTTTTTATCTAAAAGCTCCTTAAATTTACTATAAGAACCTATATATGAAATTTTGACCAAGTCCCATTAAATACCCATAAAAGCACGTTAAAAACCGGTTACTATTTTAAGTTCAGGTTTTTTTTGGCATAGTTTTCACCATAACGCCGAACCTATTTGTCAGATCTGAAATTTATTTTTTTCAACTAAAATGTGTTAAAATTTACTATCAGGCCTTATATATGAAATTTTGATTACGTCACGTAATAAACCCAAACCTGAACGCTTAATATGTATGTTTTGGCAAAGTATGACGATATTCACAAATTCAATGGGCTGGTTTGAGTTTATTACGTGACATAATCAAAATTTCATATATAGGTTCTTATAGTAAATTCAAGGAGCTTTCAGATAAAAAAAAGGAATTTTGGATCGCACTATTAGTTTCGGAATGAGTATCAATAAACTTGTTTTTTCAGAGAAGTGCGACCCCAGATAGTGAGTGCCGAAATGAGGGGTGTAGAGTGCATGAAATATGCGGTAATTTTTGACTTCACAGCTTTGTTAGGAGTAGTTAGATGGTGAACATATTAAAATTCCCCGCCCCTGGGGGGTGATCTAAAGGTGGGGGGAGGGAAGAAGGTCCCAATTTTGTTTTTCGATTATATCTCGAAAACGGTGGACTCTAGAAAAATATGATGAGTATTAAAATTAAAGCTCATTGAATTTGCTATAAAATTAATTATATACATAATCTTAGAAATTCGAACGTTTTTTCGAGATATACGTTATTATAAATCGACAATTTTAGATATAAAAAAAATGTTTACCTCACTTTTTCTTAAACATTTGAAGCAAATACCAGAAACGTATATATGAAGTTAAAGTATATTTAATGCTCTACAAATTTTATTCTTACGTTTTTTTCTGAGAAACGATTGTGGAACCTAATAGAAGCAAAAGTTTGACAAAAAGTGAGATGACATTTATTTTTCCCCAAAAATCACCTATTTTCAATATAAACGGTCAGAATTTTGACAAATTTATATATAATAAATTTTATATGAATATTAGCTTTTATGTTTATTTGAAATATTTTTTTTTTTTTTTTTTATAATAAATGGAACTTTTCCATAGACCCACCAACTGTTTAAATAAATAAAAAAAAATGTATCACCCCTCAAAAATACTGGACGAACAAACTGAAATAAATAAAAAAAATGTATCAAAAAATATCTGCCGGTGGTGTAGAGATATGTCGAAGACACATTGCATTGTTGGAAATATAAATCTTCTAGTTGAAGTAACAATCGGAACCATTCATAAATTTGGTCATAATCTGCCCCATTTGTTCCTTGCTGTAACGCTTTTACGTGTTCAAGAGCGATACATCAATAACTAAAACAGTTTGCACGTGGTAATCGAATCCCGAAATGGGTTTCTGAAATAAAATTATTCATATGATTTCTATCAGATCAAGCCATTAAGATAAAATAACAATAAAAAATGTAAGGTAAATATCTTTATTTTTTATTTCAGTCAATTTTTTTTTTTTTTTTCTGATTGTGACAAACGTTACCCTAGGTACGTAAGAGATTAATTATTTACCAAATAGAAAAAAGTTAAAGACAATTTATCTTTAAATTCATTTTAAATAAACGGTTAATTACAGTTTTCTTTACCCTAAGAGTGTGTTATATAGTGTGTTAAGACTAATCTTTAAAAGGACATTAAAATTTGTACCCCTCTTCTTTCTGAAGATATCTGATCATTCGAAAAGAACAAATACGGTGGAAGTGATCATTTCAAATTATCAACCGTGACCGGTCATATAAGTCATAATTACGTTGAAATAGTTTTACAGAATGTAATTAAAAACTATTAGGTAATTTTTGCTTGCACTCTCACATGATGAGGAAAATAAAATAAATGTTCTTATTTTTTACATGTTTTTTTTTTTACTGTCATTTGTTCGTTAAGTTTGTTTTCATTTTATATATCAATTATTTTATTTTTTATCTAGTATGTCGCCTAAATTACTACATGGATAGAGGTCATTACCACTTGTATATTAAAATGTATATTTAAAATTCATTAAAACTTAAATTCATTTCTTAAGCATTTCTGATAATTTCTTTCTACGAATACGTATACAATTAATTTTATAGGAAATTTAATGAGCTTTAATTTTGATCTGGTACATATTTTTCTAGAGTCCACCATTTTCCATATGTAATCGAAAAACAAAATTGGGACCTTCTCCCCTAGCTTTTATGTCTATTTGACTTTACATGCCCATTTTAACCGTCGCGCTGTTATTACCTGAGCTATATTTAACGGATAAACCTCCTACAATTCCGTATTGTGAAGCATTTTAATTCTACCGTATATTTATCATTGTTTGGGTTAATTATTCTATGTAGTGCTTCACTTTTGAACACTGTAAGAGGTTGTTCTCTTAAATTAATTTCGCATCCATAGAGATCTGTTGGTATCATAATTATCTTCTATATCCTAATTTTTAAATTTCTGGATAGTTTTAAAACCGAGAAATAATAAGCGTAACCGGTTTTTAATATTGCCTTTATTTTCTCTTGGGTTTCATTATTCCTTGATATTGTAGAACCTAGATATTTGAATAAATATAAGAAATAAAATCTTATCTGTTCCAATAGAAATCTATGGAAATATAATATTTCCTGTTTATACAGTCTTCATCCAATGAAAAGGGAACCTATTCCTTTTTATTTAAGCATAGAAAACATAAAAGAGACTTCAGGATCTAAGAGAAAGAAAAGTGACTTTTATCTTGCTATTGGATCCCTTTGACAAGAACCTTTATTAGCTTGGGAATGCCTATTGGACAATAAGACCTCGGGGGGGGGATCCGGAGGGACTCGTTGAGGATGCCATTGGCTTAGCTCAATAGTCCAATGCTGCCTTGGAGGTGGGGCTTTTTTAATAATCTCTAATAAGTTTAAACTCGGCGACAGTAACTCCTTCCCTCTGAAAGGTTAGAACTCTAGGAAATTCAATAAGGGATCAATCTGGCACGACCCTCAAAGTAAGAAAATTATTAATTGGTGAACCGGGGTATTTTATTACTGTTATGATTCATGTATTAAAATTGTAATATTAATAAAAAAAATTAAATAAACTGACAATAATTATAATTATATTATCTTAAAATTATCGGTGATGAATCTATTAAGTATTACTTCAATTTCTTTTTTTCTTGTTTACAAATACAGGGTTACCCGGAATTCGATGATGTTTTACGTTTTTAATTGTTATCGTTTTATTGATATTAACAACTGTATATAGTGCATATACATCCGGTAAATAAGTGGGAAAATAAATACAGTTACATGACAATAGCTTGTAAAGCAACCACCCGTTGGTGGCACTTTAATAAAGGTGCTGTGTTAGAAGGTCATCTTCTTTTCAGATGCTCCGGAGGGTTATTGGGAACAGAACGCGAAGCAATTTGAGAGACTAATGGAGTTTGTGGTTATGAAGTTTACTATGAAAGTATAGGTATATGGATTGGACCTAATCAGCAACATATCTATCTACAGCATTCTGATCCATATGGAAAAGTTTATTTCTGACGTAATAAGGAGCATTAAAGACTTTATGAAGGATTTTGAATTGCAAGTATTGGATACGAGATGTTTAGTTGAGTTCCAAAGCTCATGGTTTAAATATAAAAATAAAATAAATGATGTAAAACATTATTTATTATTTGAAGTACTCTTGACAACTCTCGATACATTTTTGTCAGTGTTTTAATAACTTGTATACACCCCATGAACAGAAGTTCCGGTAATTGGTATTTATAAATTCTAAAAACAATTTTTTTTAGTTTGATAATGATGATTATTATAACTTAAAAAGTGTCTAAAAACAGTGTAGTTGATTTGGAAGTAGGTCTGGAAAGTAGGGTGTATGAGTCTCATAACCAATCAATCAATTTTCGTAGTGCCTATTTCATAATGCTGATTTTATTGGCGATCAGTTAATGCATGAGGTAGCTTTTTTTCTAGTTTATTTACCTTTTGTATTACCTTTCTGGTTGGTCAACGACTGTCGATGGTTGAGAGATTCTCTGCAAGTTACCAAACAGTTGATTTGTAAACAGTTTTTTATTCGACAACAGCTCTCAGAACGTCTGTATTAAATGACTAATTCCTTCCAAGACTGAAATATCTATTCATTTCTTCTTTTTTTCCAAACAAAAAATTAGAAGAAGAAAGCTGCAACCAGCAGGTGCTTTCATAGGCAAGGAAACCACCTCATGATGTACAAAGAAAGAGCACTCATCCGCCCAGTGTTTAACTATACAAATATACAAATTTTATTATTATTTATATGCAATACAAGCGGATATTATTTGTATTAGTGTTTGTATAAAAAAGGCTCGTAGGAGCTATGATCATGGCAGATGAGGAACGTTTCCTTGCATTCGAGAGAAAAATCCGAAGAATGATCTTTGGATTTGTAAGAGCTTCCGAAGAATGTAGGAAACTCGGGAATAGAGTGAAAAACAATAACAATACGCAAAATTTCAAAAATAACCGTGAATACAATAAATACTCAGGAGTTTTACTAACATATCACGTAGGAAATAGTATAAAATTGAATATTTATATACCTCCATCCTTACCAAAATAGAATTATTAGAAAATAGTAAAGGGAACGGCATTAAAAAAGAAGAAGATAAAGTTAATAAATGAAGAGCTTCAATCACTGACAATTAACGAAATTACAAACATTTAAATTTTTAATAAAAATTACTACTGTCTGGGAATAACTTGTTCGATAAAATTATAGAAATTCCAGTTCCCCGAAGTTGGCAGAAATATGTGACCTAGTGTCATTAAATATAAGTTTTAGTTTTAGCTCTTAGAAAAAATATAATATTTATTGACATATTTTAGCCTTAGTATCATTAGGCCGCTCAAAGAAAAGATAAATTTTCAAATCTAAATTTATCACTCATAAATTCCTTAAAATGTAACTTAGTTCCCACATACAAGGAGACATTCAAGAACACCAGTTTCTGAGGAAAATTTTATGGACAGATGAGTCTCTTTTTACAAGGGAAGGAATTTTTAACGTCCACAACCGGCACTACTGGGCAGCTGAGAAAAAAATTCACGACATTCCACTTGAAAATATTAAGCATAACGAACAAAGGAAATAACATATCATTTGAAAGCTTATTAAATTTGCAAGTTTTTGAGAGCTTTGCAGTTTTGTGGATTGTTTTTATGAAAAGCAGTGAGCGCTGAAGGGACTCCCTAAATTAGGTGAAGATAAAGATATTTTTTAGGTCCCAAAAAAAAAAAAAAAAATTAAATTAAATTAAATTTTAAAGAAATTAAAAACCACTAGAAATAAAGAAATCATTTAAAACCAATCCAAAGATTTGTTCAAATGATCATATAAATATTAACAATAGTCTTATTTTAAAACTGTTCAGTTATAAGTAAAATCTAAAGTATTCTCTATCCACTTAACTATTTAACTGACTACTTATTTTATTATATCACTCATAATTCATTATTTGGATTATTTTCAGCAACAAATCTTCGTTACCATTGGTCACTGCCTACATGGATTTAATTTCTTATCTTACATTTTTTAATTATATATCGTCTTTGTTTATATTATTTTCTTTTGTTTTAAGCTTTCTATTATATTAATATCAATCAAGACGAAATAATTGTAATTCGCTAATATCGTCGATACAAATACAAAGTATCTAATGTGAAAATTAATTTTTGTTTTTGATCATTAACGATTACATTAGGATTGACGTCATTTGTAGTCACTCGAATCTGAATTTAATCTGTAGTTAACCTTATTACTCATTATAGAAAGGAGGGATAAACCCAGTCGAATTAATTTTCAACTAACCCTGAAACAGTTTTTCCACCCTCTTGAAAAGTGCTGATTTTCACATTAGATAATTTACATTTGAATCGACATTTTCTCTATCGCATGGGATAGAAAATTTGATTAGGAACTGCAACTTTTTATTAGAACCTCTAGTTAATATATAAAGAGTTATTATCGAAGGGACGAGTAGAGTATGTAAATAGAAAGGTTAGTGCATGAGGAAATTCAATTATTGGACTCCGACCTGACAATATCGAGAGAATCTAATAAGAGTGATAGGGCTCTCACTGAATGGAAAGTAGCTGCCCTTAGGGATAGATCATCGCCAAGGTCCTGTCCTCCGGTGGTCCCTTCCCACCTACCTTACCCTACCTGTCCCACCTGGGAGGAACGGGGTGAAGAAAAGGGTGGCTCTTCTGTAATAGATTTCGTTGTACTGTAATGAAAGTGAGTGTATAAGCCCATGTCACTGCCTTGCAATGGTGATTGAATATTTTTTTAAACTTTAATAACGGGTTGTCTGCAAGTTAGTACAGGTTTATGTTTCTTAAATAAAACTATAATTAGGAAACATGAATGTAAAATATATAGTATTTTGTTTACGATACCCTGTTCGCGACTATACTATCATAGCAGCAGTAACTGATATGTGTTAGTTGTGACAAACCTAGCTTTAAAAAAAAAAAATATATTTAAAAAATATTTAGTAAACAAGAATATATATATATATATATATATATATATATATATATATATATATATATATATATATATATATATATATATATATATATATATATATATATATATATTCATAAAATAAAGGATGAAGAGTATTTATTTTATGAAAATATACGTGGAATATGCGGAGGTTGTTTCTGCTAGGCTGTTTTTTTCATTATTAATAATTTCTTTATTTCATAGAGAGAGAATATATTGAATATAAAGAATAAATTATTATTGTAGTTTGTTTGTTAAAAAATCAAATTTAAGTTAAAAAAAAAAAAAAAAATTATCGAAGTGTCAAAAAAAATGTTTTTTTCCTTTTTGTTTTGACATGGATCTTCTAGTTGGAGTCTATAGTTTTTTGTGTAACTTTTTTTTTCATATTAAAAACTGATATTTTGACACGCTCTAGCTCTGTTAGTGTTATTAATTAAAAACATTATCCCTCTCGATACACTAAGACAATAAACTAGAAGGAAACTATTGCGGAATATCCTTCGAATAACTTAAAAACCATTAAATCCAGAAATATTTCAACATATTATATTCAAGGATGAAAACTAATATATGTATGGCCCAAAGATATCCTTCCGCTATATTTAAATAGTACACTTAAGGAGGAAAACTAAAAGGACAACAATGGCGGAATATCCTTCCTCCATTTTAAAATCGTTAAATCCTAAAATATTTCAAAATAATTTCTTTAAGGACAAAAGCTAAAGTGACAACAATGGTGGAATATCTTTTGGATAACTTAATAACCATTTAATCCCGGAATATTTCAACATATTATCCTTAAGGACGAAGACTAATATATATGTCGCCAAAAGATGTCCTTCCGCCATCTTAAAATACGATTATTAAAAATACGAAAACTAATTCTAATTGTGAAAGGAGATTGGCCTAGGATGTCCTTCGGCAGCCAAAAAACGTCAGATCCTGGCATATCTGAAAAAAACAGTATAGCTTTTAATATTTTCTTAATTGAATTTCGAATCCTCATTGTTAACTGTTGGGAACATATGTCAGGGATCGCGTCACACAGTGGAACGAACGTTAGGGCGGAATGGACATTCGTTAATATCTCCGCTTCTGCTTCTCCTAGAATAATGCTATTGGTACCGTTTTAAAGCTTTTTGAATGGACTATTAAATGATATGCTAATCATGATCAGATCGTAAGAGGAAACATGTAAGAATTCCTGATTTGATATTTCGATGTTGGATAATTTATCATCATTTACTTACCATTTATTGTACCTATATACTACGAGAATATATGCAATAAAATATTCTATGGAATGATAAATACATATGTATTAAATAAAATTACAAAATAAAACGTAACAAACTAAAATATTTAATTAAAAAAAAAAAATAATATAACAATTGATAATTACTTTTGTCAGTTAATATCCTAGGACTAATTGATACATCAAAATTATAATATATGTAGGTGCCTATATACAATTGTTTATTTAAATAACGATCAGAATTAAACTCATAATTTTAATTAAGATTCTTTTTTCTATATTCTAAGTAACAATAAGTGATTGTGCTTCTGGTAATAAATCACGTTTAATGTTTATTATTCTCGGTCTAAGAGTCGAAATTAAGGGATCCGAATTTATTAATAAATTATTTAAAACATCTCGATTGTTTGATTGCCTCGATGATTTTCTTGCATGAAACAGTCTGAAATTTCGGAATAACTTGTGATTCGCTTCTTGAGCATCTTCTGACAATTGTCCTATAGGTATTATAGCATTTTTGGCTATCAGTGTTCCGTGCACGAGCAGTTTGTGCACGGTGACTGGCATATAATACCAGCCATACAGAGATACATATAACCGTGCTGTCTCTTTCGTGTAGGCTTCAAAGTTATCAAGTTTTATAATTGACCCAGAAGAAATAGCTTGTAATATTATTGCAAAGCGTCTAATTAGATTTTCGTCAACCCCTGTTATAGCTGATGAAGTTTCTGGGGAGGCAAAAAATTTCCTTGCAGTATTTCCATCATTTCTTGTACCAAAACCTTGTCTTACGTGGTCTACACAAAGTCCTAACTGAATTTTAAAATCATGTTGAACTTGATTTTTTTTCCTTGCAAGTAACTCCTTTTGCTCTGTTGTTTTTGCACTCCAGGACTTGAAATCTAATCGGTAAGAGATGTGAATTAAGCACTCCAAACACCTGATCAAACAATGCAAAGGGGACAAGCCAAATGAGTAATACTCATCGTTAAATATTTCCTTGTTTGTAATAATTTTTAAATTGTTCATTTCTTTAGGTGTTGCATTGCACAAAAATCACCTCATAGCTGAAGAAGTTTCAGTTAAAATATTACATATTTTGCCATCAACCATAGTTAATAACATTCTATAATTGATAGAGATTTTGCCATTTATATAGGGAAGTAAATTATCAATTTGTTTCTGAATGTCTCGAACTAAAGACGTTACAGTTTCATCTGTTTCTTTCGTATAATTAAATGAGATAGGCCTACAAAATCTGGTCGATGACGGACATTCATTTTGCCAGACTATATGACAATTCTCTGAATTTATTTAATTAATCGGTACTAAACAGGCAATCAAAATGACCGAATCTTCGCTGAAAGTTTCAGATGAAGAATAACGTTGTTTATATTGTGATTGGTTACCCGCCCCATCACATCCCCACTTAATGTTTAACGTTAAACTACGAAAGTTATCATTCCCTATTTCACCACCCACGACTTGTAAAATCTGAGAAGAAGTATGGTCAAGTAAATTTTGCAATACGATATTTGCTCCAGTGTCACTAACCGATATGGACTCTTCTGGGGGATAACAATCTTTTTTTAATTTTTGGATCTGATAGTAGCTGGGGTAAAGTGATGTATATCCTAATGCTTTTGCATTATTTCTGACGGCATTGTACTGAAACTTAGTAAAATCAGCGGCTGTATATAATGCTAATGCCTTTTCGTTCTCTTGGTCCTTTGGATTTAAAAGGTTTTCACAAATTTTTTTGACACTTAGTACATGTTCTGGATGCTCCCTAATAAAATTAACAATGTAATCTACGTCATCAGATTTGAACCTTTTTTTCATGACAAAAGCGAACATATCCTTTTATCCTCTGAACATTTTCTAAAACTTTCCGATTTTCTCCGTCTTTGTCTATCAGATAATTGCTCGAATGATTGAGAACAAGATGGTATACTTGCGCTTGTTGATGATGATGATGAAGGTAGGTTCTGGATAACATCTTCAGGAACAATGAAATCCAAATTCAACCAGTTTTCATGCTTCTCCAAAAAAACTATTGATCTTCCTATGGGACGAAATCCAGCGAGAGTTCAAACTACTACTGAATTTTCTTAATTTTTCCCGTAAGCAGAACTTTGCGGTATTTGAAATTTGTTCCAGTCCAAACGAATTAATCCATGTTTCCAATGCCAGGTCATAATCTTTAAAACTATATGATTAAATTAGAAAAATTTAAAATATCTTATTATGGATAAGTTGTTTTCCAGTAGTTGCACGGTTAATTTAAAGCATTACCTCAAACAATGGATTTTTTTAAAAATATGAGTTTAAAAAAAAATATATATTTCAACGCAGAATTTTTCCTATAAGATTTGATTTTAACATTAATTTATCTATGGATTTTGTTGAAAAGAAGTATAAAGTATAATTTAAGATCCAAATAAAAGACAAATTTAGTTATTAGAGAATTGGTCCAATGTCCAACAAATTCGTTGATTCGTTCCACTGTGCGTCAGGTTGATAAATTACACATCGAAGTCACAAAAAATTAATAAAAAAAAAAAAGGCACAACAGAAACTTGCTAATGGTCTAGTTGAATGATACAATCTCAATATCTGATTTTTTGAAATATAAAGAGGTATTTAAATAATTATAAGAATCCATAATGCTCCTCACTTTCTTACAAATGAACAAATCCACAATGACGTTAATATCCTATATGTTGCTAATTTGGCTAGATCCAGATACCTTTCTTTTCACAATAGACTAAATATTCATCCGAATCCACTTGTTTCTCAACTTGCTTCCCATTCTATTCCTGACCATTCTCCGAGGGGTTTGGGATCTTGTAGAAGTTATATTAGAGTGCTATTGGGTAGTCCCTCAACAAGTCTTTGTCATGTCATTACTCTGCATTGTAATTACCTCATATTCACTAGTTGTATTTTTTAAGTACAGTTGTAGATTTCCATTATTAAAATAAAATCCATGTATATTAAATATTTTCTATATAATATCCGCATAAATGAAAAAGACAGAGTTTCTTTGATAACTCCATTTAAATAGTATTCGCTGCGTGTTTTTAATATATCCTTAAAAATAAAACCTGAGGTTCAGCACAGTAATAATCCCTGAAAACAATTTCCAATACCTTATTCTTACACAAGATGAAGCGTGCTATCTATCTATCTACTTAGTTAAAATATATGTTCTTGCATTACTTAAATTAAATTCAGATACAGTTCTTCCAAGAGTAAGACTCTACTTAATATAAATTTACTCTCTCTGAATATAACATTTAGGTGTCTCTATTGTACATACAACTCTAATCATTGTACCAAAAGATTTTTTTTTCTTATTTTATTTTATTTGTAGGGTGTTCTTTTATTATTATCTTCTATGTATATATCATCACTATTTTGTTATTATTTTTACTTTATTTTTTTCATTTCATTATGTATCAGACCAGATGTAACTCCTTATATGTTATTCTTAAGAGACTTTGTCTTGGAATAAAATTATTTTCTCGTATATTGTAAGCACTTTCTGTTTATATTCCTAACTAAATTATATTCAGCAAACGATTATTAAAGCTGTCTCAATATTATTTCCTAAGATACACCAACAGCTTCCATCCTTCCTGGAACAAGAAGTTAATTAAATCAGTCGATGGGGGGAAGTAGGCCGGGGTGAGGGCGGTAAACAGTCGGGAATAACTTGCTTAATCTTCTCAAATAAACAACATTCCAGGCAGTTTTCAAATTTATTTCCAGTAAAACAGATTAAAAGTGTACTTAGCACTCGTAAATACAATTTCTTCTCATTATATTAAAATTCTTTCAATAGTCAATGTTTTTATACGTATTAAAATATTTCAATATATTTTCAGAACCACAATTACTATAACACAAAAAATATTCAATGAAATGAGAAAATAATATTTATTTGGGGATATATTGTCTGCCCCCAATATGTATGTCACATATCTCACATCCAGAATGGAAAAGGCACAACTCTAAAAGTGATGCTTTTAAGGAAATCCCGTTTAAAGTTTTATTATACTTTTTTGAACCCCATATTTTGTCTTTTTTTTTTTTACGAATTTGTTTTTGTTTCTCAATAACTCTAGTTTATTATTATCTGACACTCTCCAATTTATTTTTTTTTTAACGACAAGAAACAGAAAGTATCTTTAAGTATCTTACTTACTGCAACCTATATGGACATACGCTTCTCAGATATACGGGACAGCTAAAAAGACACATTAATAAATTCCAAATCTTCCAGGAAAAAACATTCAGGACAATCACAAAAGCACCATGGCACGTAAGCAACATAACTTTACATGCTTACCTACGCATACCAACAGTTAACGAACAAATACGAACCTACTACAAACGATTCCACGAAAATTACATGTACATCCTAATACACTTATAAACGACATGGCCACAACACATATTCCCGACAACACACAAAGAAGACTAAAAAGGAGCTGGATGAGAGATCTCCTTGACTGAAATAAAATTAAAATAAAGACTGGAGGTGCCGCTGGTTCTGCTCCCCCTCATGTCGTTCAAGCCATTTAAATTCATTTAAAATAAAGTCTGTTATATGTTTTGTAGGAATAACTACTCAATAAAAACTTTCTCACAGTTTAGTGTCGCAATCTTTCAAATCAATTTCAGTTTTTTCAATTCATTTTTTTTTTGATAAATTGTTTTTTGTTTAATAAATATTATAATCGGCACATATTACAGAAAGTTCTTTCTACATACTTACTACATGATTTTCGAAGTACAGTTGTTTCTAATAATAAATAAAAAATAACCATGCGAATGAATATTTTGGATTCAAGGAAATGTAGAATACGTCTGAGAAGCGTCTACATGATGAGTTAAGATAATAATCGAGTGTTTATGAAATAGTCCCTCACTAAAGGGAAATAGGCTGTCCATTAGATTAAATATATAGGTAAGTAAAAAATATTGTAGAGTTTGAGGAAGATTGCGGAAGTTTTCGGAAAACATGGGAGCTAAAGAGATTATATATAACATAATTCAAGGAATGATTTTAATATTATTGTAATAAATGGACATCAGAGGAGTAAAGAGAGAGCAAGGATTTCATTACCTGTTGTGTGTGTGTGTGGGTTAGATTTAGGATGAATAACAAATTTAATGGAAAGTTGCTCGGCCAATTTTTGTAGGTTTTGTTCTCATCGATGCATTCCATTTCGAATTATAGGATTAGGATTTGAAGGAAGTCATGCCTCATTTAAAATGGTCGGTATGGTAATTATAGAATTTCCGATTGCCGCGATGTCTGGTACTTTGCCAAAAGGGTTCTTAAATGGCATTTGGATCAGATAAGGTCTAATAGGATTTGAAGAAAATGATAGTTTTTACTAGTGTGAGAAGGACGAGTTGAGGATGCAAATGCTTCACTAAATGCTGGATTAGTTAGTGAAAGACTTTGCAACCTAGTCTTGGAAGATCTACCCCATACTCTAAATAGAGTGAACCAATTAAGAGTAATTCCATTAATCCATACTTAAATCCTCTTTTTACTCTTCTTGAATACTGTTTTAATTAAACTAATAAATGTTTTTATTGCGAAGAGATCCGTTAAAGTCGGGAAAGAATTAAAAAAATTAGGTTTAAACCTGCATTTAAAATAGATAAGCCAATAAAAATACAGATAAAACACTAAAATAAATTTTAAAAAACATTACAAAGTCCAATCAGGGGTAGGCAGTAATCATTAGTTATCCCATAAAGTAACTCGGAAGAGCTGGTCTCGTTAAGTCAGCATTCTACACCTCGATACATTGCTTTAATAGGTTATCATTGTTGCTTTCTTGTACAGACGTAAGTCAAATAGTTTATACAAAATTGTTCAATCCAGGGAGCAAAGACCCTGGTAAGATGACCTACAATTGATACAGCCCAACAGATCTAAATGCATATAATTTAGTCCTGAAGAGTGTTATGTATATCTATTAGGTCAGTATATTTCGAATAAAAATTGTGTATTTTAGGATTTAAATCATATTTAACGATGAAATAGTTGAAAGATAGGACACGATTTAAGTTACAATCAGTGGCAGTCATTAGTTCCAGGCCACGCACGTCTTCGTTCCCTGAATCGTAGCTTAATGAAACAACTGTATTGGGCCGTTTGTCGTAACTATTTCACAATGATTGCGATCCTAATACAAATGACTATTTAACCTTAGCAATAATTTAAATTATTGCTTACAATTAGTTAAATAGCCTCAGACAACGCACAATAAAATTATACCAATTTAGTTAGCTTAACTGGATTTGGCATTATTTAAAAATTACTTAATTAAAAACACAATTTTCTTTAACAAAAAAAAAAAAATAGGAAATAAATAATTCTGATTCAGCGGTAGTATAATTTTTATTCATTTCATCGTATTCGTGTAGTAATAAATGTTGTAAATAAATGTAAATAAATGATGTATAATTTTTATTCATTTCATCGTATTCGTGTAGTAATAACCAATAATATATTACTCATTGATTCGGTTAATCCATTTTTTTCGAACGAATATAGTGTACTTGGATGTTTAAGTATATACTGTCAGTGGGCTAAAGGCAAAATATAACTAAGGTTTTACTCAAAAAACAGTGATGCGTTGAGAAAGATGGGATCTCTTGGAGCTTGACCCCTCCCTTGATGAAAGTGAAAGATGGCTGGTGGTACTTAGCATGAGTGTCACATTTATGACTGAGTTTTGTTTTTCTTAGTTAATAATTTATTTTAGTTAATTAATATTAGTTTATTTTCATTATCTCTTTACGAATCATAATTTCTTTAATTTTATTTTTAATAATTAAATAAAATAATGTATAGTTCTATTACTTAGCCTCAACACTGGCTAATTTCAATATTTACCAAATTTGAAGTTTCTTTAATTTTTTTTTTATTTCTTACTCTGAAAAATAAAAATAAGATGGACCCTTAAATGTTTTATTTGTAAATAAAAATACATTATAAGTTATATTACAACGCCTTAATCAACATCAAATTTGCCTGGTGTTATAATATGAAATTATAACACTCCTAGTGACAATTTTTTTAAGTATCATTAAAGATATAAATAAATGAATATGAAAACTGGATGGAGTCTTTCTTCATGAGCATATAATATTAAAATAAGTTATTTAAATAAGACGCAAAGTAGAAAGGCTCATAGAAGTAGCCTTAGTCCTGTGATGTCATGAATATACATTATTAATAACGTTTCTAGGGTGTGAATAAAAACATGAAATATTCTCTATGACATAGCAAAATTAAAAATTAATTAATAATAACCTCGGGTAAAAAATATTCAATTACCATGAAATTAAGAATTATTTCTCATATAAAAAGAGTTCAGAAGAGCGTAATATAAGCAATAGCAAGTTCTGAGGATCAAAGGACATGTTTTTAACGCTAATGAAAATTAGGATCCCTTTGATTTAAAAAAATAATAGTTTAAACGTCTAAAAGTTAAGTAATAATACATAATTTTTTCAAAATAATAACAAATCACACCACAATGTTTAGTCTTTGAATGGTCTGTATTGAATTAAATTTTAAAAAATAATTACACCATATAAAGGTAATAGCAAATTGAATTTTGGCATCTGAATTTAGCTTTCATTAAGTACAGTAATAACGTTTGCGGAGCCAGACCATACAAACCTAATTCTACGAGTATTTGGAATTAACTAAATTTAATTGTAAATAGAATATTTTGTAATTAAGTTATAGGGCTCACAGTTTTTTTAAATGTGTAACCAGTTAGTCTATACCATATCCACCAGTAACATTGTCATGATTATAAGAACAATATAGTCTCGAAACGTCGCCAAAATAGTTGTTTTTATTTAAAATTAAGTAATAATGAATTCTCACAATTAGTAATATAGAACTAATTTAAAAAACAGTCAACCAGTCGGAAGCAAAATGCTTTTTATAAAATCTGATGCGGCGAAGAGGGTATACACTACCCGCAATGCTTTTCAGTCTTGAGGCAAGGCCGGTTACTTGATATTGAAGGGATCATATTAAGACATCTGTAGACAGGTTTATTGTTATTAAATTAATACTAATTCAAAAAGAAAAAGAAAACATCGATATAGTTACTAATAAAAAATAATAAATTATTGAGTATCAAACACACAGTTTACTAATAAAAAACACATAAGTCTAGTTTATCTTATCTAAATTTAATTTCATTTAAATTGTGTTAATTTTAGTTATATCATAGTTTCAAAATTTTAAACTACACAGAGTACAATAGTGCTTTTGAGTAATTCTGTAAACAGGTTAACTTTAGATCCTTATTATTCCAAGGAAATAAACAAAAAAAAAATACTGTTGTAACCTACTTATTAAAAAGCCAAAAGAAAATCCACCCGGCAAATTTTATTATTAAAACAAAATTGAAAATCCCTCATATGTCAAAAATATTAAGTGAAACAGTATAGTTTATTAATAAGATGCCACAAGCAATATGAACAAAGAGCTTGCTAACATAGCTGTAAAACCAGCACTCACCCCAATCAGAGATATTGTCATCCTATTAGCTACAGAAATGAGCTTCCTTTAAAAAAAAAAAAAAAAAGAAATCTCAGGTAGATGGAAGTCTATTTCAAATGGAAGCCCACCGAGCAAATTGAAAACCATTAAAGGATTGGTTAAGCCAAGGATCGAATCGAATCGTACCATTTGTTGTAGCTCTGCCACGACTAAGAGAAGATACAATCTCGCCCTCTCTTACTTCAAAACAGTCGCCATTATATTAACACTTAATGAAACAGTTTCAACGAACCACAAAGAATGTCCCAACAATAGTTTCAAAAATTTCTTAAATCTCATATTCTGAGAACCAAAGAAACTTTATTTCAGAGAAATATCGATATAAAAAAACAATTTATCGGTAAAGATGTTTATTTTAAAAGCGATTGAATTGTTCCGTTCATTACATGGCGGTCTCTTTCACTATTTTACCGTTGTAAGATAACTAAATCTCTATTGACAATACAGTTTCTGATACGAATGTCCTCAAAACGCACTTCATTCAAGCCGTTTTAACCCTCCGTCCCTACTGTGGGGTCCCTGTAGACCCCATTCAACTTTAATGTACGCGCACATGCATTTTTTCGTTGATAACCCTAGATCATTTTTTACCTACCTGTCCCTCCATTGTCCACTTACCTGCCTACAAATGAGCCCATTATTTCGAGTAAGTAAAGTTTTCATTACATGGCAAATACTGTTGTAAAATCTGTTTTGGGGTCCACTTGGCCCCCATGTTTAAGTACCCGTTTTCTTTTGTTTTTTTTAAGACCATCAATGTCATACATTTTTTATTATGATTACGTATTATAATTCATATTAAAACACGCAATCGTGAACAATTATTTGTCTAATGATTTTTGAACTTATTTTATTATCTTTTATACGGATTGACTCGTTTTATTACCGAAGAAGAAATAAGGGCAGAGGTGGAGAGGCAAATGTGAGAGGATGATTTGAGTGATGATTACTGGACTGTTGGTGATGATCACACGCTTGCAGTGAAGATGGAGATGCCAGATTATCTAACGATGACGACCAATCTGATAAAATTAGACCTGATTTTGATCCTCAGAGCAGCGGGAGAAGTTTCATTCTGGGCAAAGATAAAGAAACAATTTGGACCGATATACATTTTATATTTTGTCTGTGTTTCGAAATTGCCAAATATAAACTAATAATATTTTGTTTCCAAAAAACAAATAAGATTGAAATAGGGTTATCAACGTTAATTTTTTTTACATATTTATAATTTTCTTTTCTCTAATTTCACCAAATATAATTACTTGTTTTAAAAATATATTTTCTATTAATACTTACTTCATTCCTTTTCACAGTGCTGCGAAAAAAAACTCGAAGAAAGATGGGTTCCTAATAGACCCCACCATAGGGAATAAGTTCCAATACCCCACCGTAGGGACGGAGGGTTAATTAAGTGACAGTATCCTAATACACGAAGAACGTTTATATATATTTTTTTTAATGTAATGCCGACGTTTAGGCCTGCATATAAGTTTCTTCTGGGCTATAAATAAAAAAATAAAATAAATAAAACAAAAAAGGGTAATAGGCAAAATAGATAGGGTAATAAACAAACCAGGGAAAGCAACGAAATCAATAAAAAAATATTAAAAATTGAATGAGTGTATAGGAAAAAAATGATAATGTCCGAAACGAAAAACCCGCCTCGGCCTCCAGAAAATGGACTGTATGGGAAAATGTGAAAACGAGGTTTTGCAAATGTGGGGAGATTTTATTTAGAAGGAAGCATAAACAAATAGTACATAAGAAACTTCTTACTGTGACCCCGGATCGATGACCCAACGGACCGGAACGTAACCTAAGTGAGAATTAAAGATACGTGCGCAGAAGGTTCCTAGGAGTGAAGTCACGTGACTTCTGGAAGTACTACAACTCAGAGATAAGGAGGCGTCAACTGGTGCTTGACCAGTGGAAGCAGATGCTGGTTCACTTGAAATGTGATCAGCATGATCTGATGCGCGACTAGGCGCGGAATTCAATTGGACATTTAAATTTACAGCTTTGACGGGATGCAAAAGTGTGTGATGATCTGGTGAATTACACTTACGACACGAAAATTTGGAATTGCAATTACCCTTAAGGTGCGGACCCAAACAATTAAAGCACCGTTTATGCTTTTTGAGGATATCAATTTTTTGATCTCGAGTGAGATGAGAAAATTCGAAACAGGAAGATAAGGAATGCGGCTTACGACAAAGAATGCATTTGAGGTTAAAAGAGTTAGAAGGTGAGGCCCGAGTACTATCTAATTGCGGCGAAGGAACAGGACTAGTATTTACAATTAGTGAATTAACTCTATGGCTTCTATTTTGATTGCTGGGGAAAGAAATTATCTCCAGCGTTTTAATTTGTTTGGTAACGAAATTAAGCAAGTCATCAAAAAGCGGAACTGATTTAGCAGAATTTTGATCCTCGAAAGCTTTAGATGTGTGGGGGTCTAGATTATTTAATGAGAGGGTTAACAAAATAAAATTTGCTAAATCGTCGATTGGTAGCGCCTTGATAGCCTGCACCGAATTTTGATGTACTTCAAGAAAAGTTTTTAAGTTATTTAATGAATTTGAACTGACGGGCTTAAAGTGTAAGATTTGGTTCAGATATGCCTGGGCTATCCTCCTGGGGTTTTGGAACCTGTGTACTAGAGCTGAAAAAGCAAGGTCGTAATTTTCGGCTGTGAGTTGAAAGTTAGAAATTACGGAAAGAGCACTTCCCTTTAAGTTGGATCTTAGATAATCAAAGCGCTGTATGGGAGTTAGAGACGGGTTGTCGTGAACAAGGGCGGTGAACAACGAGAAAAATTCAGGCCACTGTTCTATGTCGCCTGAAAAAGTTGGTAAATTGATTGGTGGTAACGAGAAAGCACCCTGAGCCAAATGAATAGGGCTGACAAACGTTGTAGAAGTTGCAATAGGTTCTTCTTTTTTCAATTGTAAATATTTAGATTAAATTTTGGTTAACACACTATTGAAAGCGATTGCAGTGGCTTGAGTATCCACATGATTTTGTTTGGATAAGAGAGCATTAAGGTCGCTTAATTTTTCATTGACCCCCTCAAATTTGACTTGAAGGGAGGGTAAATCCTCGTAATGCACTTGGACAGTAAAAATATCCGAAAGAGTGGAACCTTTAATTTCATCGTATCTACTAGTTATATCAGCAAATATCGTTTCCCTCTTTGCCAATAGTTGTGCTTGAATAATGATATTTTTGTCTTCTATAGGCATTGTGAAAAATAGAGAATAAATAAATACAGAAATAAAAGGAAATTATAATATATAAGGCACAGAAAAGGAAAGGAGAAAAAGTTGCAAAATTTATTACACTAATTATTACGTAATTGTAACTGACGCCAGAGTATAGCAAGATGGCAGGGATAGTTACGAGACGAAGTAACGAGTACGTCACTAGAGTGGGAGTTGGTGACGTCAAATCACAGCTAACTGGTTGAAAATGGCCGACTATAGCGTCGGTTTTATATATGTAATTATTGGAAGTTATGAAACTTGGACAAAAAATAGGCCAAACCTTGCAATTTATACAAATTTTAATGTAAAAATCTTTAATATTAATAAAGCACAGAAATGAGTGGGTGATTACTCGCCCCAGAGCTGCAAAAACACTCGTTTCAAAGTTGCACAATGATATATACGGCCCGGATCGGACCAAAAATGTATAGGAAAAAAATGATAATGTCCGAAACGAAAAACCCGCCTCGGCCTCCAGAAAATGGACTGTATGGGAAAATATGAAAACGAGGTTTTGCACCTGTGGGAGATTTTATTTTATTTAGAAGAAACTTCTTACCTTATTACTGCCGCCGACGGTCTGTCCGAGGGCCCCCGGAATCCTTACGGTCTGGCAAATGCTTCTCCTAAGCTGCAATATTTGTCTAGGCTCTCCTCCTCTTATGTCACCACTCATTAGGGGAAGAACTAAATCTTTAATGAACGTCACAGGAAATAAGATCACTTTTAAAAGAGGAATAGGGTCCTGGAAGGCAATTTCACCTTGTTCATAAAAGCGATGGAAGACCATGAGGTCTTGGGCAATTTTAATAGGTGCGTACTGGAGCACAGATGCTAGAAGAAAGAGGAATATTCTAGTAGGGATTAACGCAGACAAGGGCTAGTTGCCCAGAGATCCACAGAGTGCGTCAATGAACAGTATATTAAAGTTTTTCTCCTTTCCCCTCTCACAAAAGCGCCGATTGGCGCGAACAATGAGAACAATGACAAGTTTAACAATACAATTAAATGACGAATATATGATGAATATTATTATATTATTGATTTAATTGTATAATTATACTTCCATAATATTAGTAATAGTTTCCTATTTATTTTGTCTATCACCCTAACTATTTTGTCTGTAACCCTTTTTTATTACATTTTGATTGGTTATTTATAACCCTGCAAATCTAGGCTGAAACGTCAGCAATTCATTAAATATTTTTTAACTTGAATCTCTTATTCTTGTCTGCATGCTACACAATTTTATTTTTGAAATTTTGTTGAAAATTTGGCAGTTGTGCCAACC
The DNA here is from genome assembly GCA_003667255.2 of Euschistus heros. Lineage (NCBI taxonomy): Eukaryota > Metazoa > Arthropoda > Insecta > Hemiptera > Pentatomidae > Euschistus > Euschistus heros. Next base: position 491,901 of record RCWM02000390.1, read on the forward strand.
ATATGATTTTTATCAAATTATAATAATTTTAATTAAGTTCAACATATTTCGGTTCCTATATAACCCTCATTCGAAGCAATCAAAACATACAAGAGACGCACTACCTCCTTTAGCAAGGATCTGGTGAAAACTCCTCAGAGAGACTGTGTCGCTTATTGGATGGTGATTGATTATGATGAGGGTCCTATAAGAACTGTTTCCAATATAAGTGGGTCCTATTTTTGAATCCCAAGTTTGTTAGTTTACTAGCAATTAAATCCCCATTTTTGTCCATTAATCTTACCGTATTAATCAACAATGGTATTAACCTTGATAAATCGTTTGTTCATTTTTTTTTAAATTTAAAAAGCACCCAGACGGTGTCTTAGAGAATCTTTGTAGTTTTAAGGCATTATTTAAAAAAAAAAAAAAAAAAAAAAATCATGTCCTTTGAAAAGTTGTTCTTGACGTGTGAACCACTTGATATTGGTTTTAAATATTTCCTAGAGAAGATAAGTCCTATGAGAGGAAGAAGAGCTATTTAAAGAACGACGATGAAGTAATCATCAATTTGTTCTTAATATACTCGAAACCGTCGCAGCGTTATCCTGCCTTGGTCAATCGGAAAAGAGTTCCAGCAAGACAATATCCGTCCGCATACTTCCCATCAGACCTTGGAAAAGATTAAAAATCTTGAAGGTATCGAACTTCTTCGACACCAAGGCCTGGATTATGACCTCGCGACAAGGTATTATTACTTTTTTCGATCCATGGCCCGCTTTCTTCGAGTGATAATTTTGATAATCCTGGAGTTGAAATTGCGGTCAGCTAGGAATCGGGCTATAGGCTAGTAAATCACTTCTGACTGTAGGTAACAATAAACTATTATTTGAATATTAATAGTAATTTATAGAAAACGGTCATTTTTCTTTAAACACTCTATTAATAAAATTCAATATCTCCCAGACTAGAAAAAAATATATACATCCATGATCTACCTATAATCTACTGGTTTTTTCCAATTTACATTTTAGAATAAAAACGAGTAAATTACTTAAATTATTAATAAAATTAAATTAACAATTAAGGATTCTTCGGAATAAACACAGTTGAGAGAAAATTTGGGTTTGAAAAATGACTTTTTTCATTCAACATTGGATAGGATAGGATATATATATATATATATATATATATATATATATATATATATATATATATATATATATATAGGATAGCTAATAAATGGTAGGCCCCAGCGACAAATTTTATGTCACAAAAATTATTTTTCATTAAATTTTTGATAGGGCAGCCATCGGCAAATTTCCAATCTGAGCAACTCCAACGAAGCTAGACCGTGTGAAAATGATTCATTTTTAGAAGTGATTAAAATTTACAAAAATACTATAGACCTCCAACTAAAAGAATATTCATGTCAAAAAATATTAAACATTATAATCATGGTGATTGACTTGATTAATATATTTTTATTTTTGTAATTTCATTATTTTTACTATTTATTATACTAGTATTATTATATATATATATATATATATATATATATATATATATATATATATATATATATATATATATATATATGCCGGTTTATAGCGTTTGTCTACGCTGTCCGACCTCTAGACTCGTTCTCCATTGTTCACGATTCTGGCAATGATCATCCGTGAGGTTCCTTTCATTCATTGCTTTTCTTATTCCTTCGCCCCACGTTCTTCTAGGTCTTCCCCTTTTCTTTCTTTCAGTCGGTACCCATTTAAGAGCTACTTTTGGAAGTCTGTTTTCTGGCATTCTCTGCACGTGACCGTACCATATCAGCTGTTTCTTGGTAACGTTGTCGATAATAGTTTCTTTAATGTCGGCTATCTGCATTACTCTTTCATTTGTTACCTTTTGTCTTCTCGAGATTCCACTATCTCTCACTATATCTCTATTAATATTATATTATATTAAATCGAGCTGGGAACTCGTTGTTTTATCGAGCAGACAGTCTGCATCTTTATTCCGCACTTGGTTCTGCATTCCTGAATTGGATTTGTATATTTCCCAAGCAGTAACCTTTTACATCCAACTTATGGTAATACAGCGGCCGAGACAGTTTTCTTTTACACTCCTATAAACATGGTTCAGCAATAATAACAGCATCCCCTAACCTCAAGTCACTGACGGCTGTATCATTACTTAAAACACAGTATATTTTTATACTCTTTAGATGATAGGGGTAAGTTTATCTGATATGATTGCAACTTAAATTTTCTCGAAAATACCTTTGAGAAGGCGAAAATGTGAATATTATGCCACATGAATTGAAATCATGAAGTGATAAAGAAGACCTTAAAATAATTATAAAACTGGATCTTATGAACACTATAAAAAAAAATACAATTATGATAAAAAATAATATTCGACTTGCATAGGGAAAAATATAAATCGGATGTCTACGTGGAAAACTGAAATCAACTGATTAGGAAATAAGGAATTAAGTATTGGACCATATTAAATTCTGAAAGTCTTGAATCCAATCTATAAAGTTGATACCAATGAACAATTACATAGTTCTCTTCTCTCTGAGTGGGAAGTTATATAATCATGTCTCTCATATATGAGTGTTTTTCTAAATTTACCCAAAATGCACTACAACCGCATTACCCACAATGCCTTTCGAAGTCACGACGGACAGCTTTATTATTGTAAACCATAAACAAGTACTACCATTTTAACATAAATTCCCAAGGGTATAAAAAACTGAAATATGGGCTTTGAATGTAGTTTTTTTTGTTGTTATAGGTAATGTAATTGTCTAATACTCAATGTAAATATTTATTGTAAATAAAACTTTTGTTGTTACAGAGAGAAAAGCAATAGTGTCTTTATTCCATAACCTAAGAGTAGTCTAAGATCATTAATACGTTTAATTGCTTGGTTTAAATAACCAAGAAGGTGATGATCATACAGCTAAAAATAGGAAACTGCCGTTTAACGCAGGAGTACCTGCTGACAAGGAGAGATCTCCTCAGTGTCAGCCCGGTAAAGTTGCTCTAACAAACAGTGAGGCACATCTTGGAGTAGTGTCCTCAGTACAGGAGAGATATGGATAAATGTGGTGTACCTCGTCAGCTCTGTATTTTCTTGGGCGATAGTGAACAGTACATTTGTAGTGCCATAAAATATATCGTGAAATTAGATTTTATAGTTTTATTTAATGTTCATTATTTTATTCATTCATTAATTTTTCTTCCTCGTTTTAAATTATCTTTATTATTATAATTATTTATTTGTTTTCTCGCGTTTTGCGGTTTATGAACTGAGATGGGGGACTAGTCCAACCATCTTCAGTTTAGGTTCATATTATTATTTTTTTTTTCTTTCTTTCTTTCTTTCTTTATTTTTCTTTTCTTTTCTTTATATGTTTAAAAATTTTCGAACGATTCTTGTCGTGTCCAAGAGTACTGCTTGTTGAGCTTCTCTTGGTACATGCACTGGCATTTCAAGTCATCAATACCAACTAGAGTGAATGTTGGGATTAGCCCGTTAGTCGAAATTACGATTGGCGTCCCCACTGTGTTATCTAGGCGATATAATCGCTTCAATTCAACGGCCAGTTCCTGATATTTTGGTAACTTCTCTCCGATGGTTGAAGTTATGTTGTGGTCGTTGGGAATGGCAATATCAACTATCCGTGCTGTTTTCTCTTTCATATTTATAAGCAGAATATCTGGCTTGTTGTTTCGCACAGTGTGGTCTGTCAGAATAGAATCGTCCCAATACAGTTTTAGGGCTCCATTTTGAAGTAATCTATCAGGCCTATACCTATTATATGTTCCTTTAATAGATTCAACTTCCGTGCCATAGCCTGATGTACAATTTTGGCCACATTATTGTGCCTTAGGAGATATTCTGAGCTGGCTAGTACTGTACATCCACCCGTAATATGCTGGGTCGACTCCAGTGTCACGGAACATAGTCGACACTTGTCCGAAATGGATGTGTCTTTAAGAACATGTCTCCTACAGGATCTTTTGGCGATTACTTGGTCTCGGATGGCCATGATGAAGCCTTCCGTTCTGAGAATAGTCTCCCAGCAGTCAGCCATTTTAAAGATTCTTCTTTGTCAATTATTATTATTATATTTATTTTTTTTTTTAATTCGTATTTATCTTTTTTATTTGGTTGATATTAATATAATTTGAAAAGAACAACGACATTCAAATTTCTTACATTGTTATTTAATTTGCTTATATTGTTACAATTCAGACGGTATAATAAAGTTCAAGTTTATGGGCAATAATAACCACCAGCAGTTTTTCGCTCTTAAAAACAAACAAACATAACAATTTTAAAGAGGCAACGGGAACAATGCGGAACCAAAGATGGACAGCATAAACAAAAGGTAGTCAGTCATAAAGTCATAAACCATAAAGAAAAAAAAATTGACGTAGAGATTAAGCTAATATTTGACAAGGTATGATGAAGCAAATAGCATAAGTTATTCATACTTATTCGAAATAATATAAAATAAAAAAAAACATTTGTAAGTACGAAGAAAACAGTGAACAAACCACTACCGTTTTTTTTGAACTGCACTAAATTTAAAAGATACAGACACAAATTCATATCCAAACTCCTACTGAATTTTATATAGCTATATATACTCGTATATATATATATATATATATATATATATATATATATATATATATATATATATATATATATATACTTCTATACCACCCAAAACTATTTAATATATTTAATAAGTTTATGTAAAAATGTATATATATATATTTTTTAAATATTTTACATGTATTCCCATGTGAAGCATAATTTATATAAAAAAATATACACCCATTGCTTGGTTAATGTAAAGAAAAAAAAATTAGGAAGAAGTTTTCAGAATAATATCATTCCAACGTTTTTATAACATATCTGCTTTTCTTATCCATGTTTGAATAGAAAAGCAAAATTGAAATAATAAAGTTATTATTTTAGTTTGGCAGAGCTGAAAGTGATTTTATTTCGTTTTCCTGCCCTTGCGTATATTTTTTCTCCGTTTAATATCTTTCGGTGTAGTATCGCCTCCAGCTATTTACTGTAACTCCATTTCTTTTTAATATCATAATTTAAGAGAAGATGAATCTTTTTACTTTAATATAAAACAATGATTTTAAAACTGATTCTGAGAGAACTCTCAGTTTAACCATACATAATTGTAGGTATGCAATGAAATTTGTATTCTTCAATTTATAAACAATATTCCTAACTTCTATCATTTGGAAAGACAAATAAAAATAAAAATAAGAATAACATTATTTAAAGATCTACTGGTTAACACTATTGCCACGAATATGCCAAAACTTAATACACCATTGTTTATTTCTACAATGAGACATGATACGCAAGCTTGACGCCTAAAACTCCGCTACTTTACTTGAAATTAATTTTTTCTCATGTTTAGTTTCTTTGCCACACTAGAGTAAAAAAAGAAAAAAATATAAAAAGGGTAATAAAATTAATTTAAATTTAATCAAATGTGGTTGAATCGATAAGAACTCTAGATAAGAAAGATATTGAAAAGTATTCGAATTTGAAGTAAAAAATTCTATAAAAAAAATAAAATAATAAATAAAATTAAAAATCGTTATGCCTTGTATCAAGGTTTTGTTATTTGAAACCCCCCCCAAAAAAAAAAAAAAAATTAAAATTAAGTCAGTGATGTTTCTGCCTTATAAAAGTTTGAGGGTGCGATTAAGTTGAAACTTAAATTAAACCGAATAGTAATTTGGTTGAGTTGTTTCGAACCTCGCTCCCCCTCAACCCCCGGCAAAAAGGAACTCAAAAGTGATAAAAGTGTGATTGTAACAATTTAAAATTTAAAAAAAAAAAACTTAAATTAAAATCAAAACCTTACCTAAATAGTTTGACTAATCAGTTGTATACATCTACAAATAATCAAAAATGGAGTCCAGGAGCTTTTTAAAAAATACGAATCATTTTAAAAACGCGTGACGGTCGTGAGTATGAAAAAGTACGAGGAGAAGAAAACTTACCCTGTATTGATGCAAATCTTAGAAAATACACCAAAAAATGTCTTCCAAACACATCACTTATGAAGTCACGATTACTCTGTAGATAGCAATAATTAGCACTAGCTTATTCTTGTAGAGAATATTAAATAACTATTTAGTGTGACGGTCGTGAGGCCAAACCGAGGGACAAAAAGAAAACGGAACTTTCAGTATCCCTTTATAGTTTAAAAATGTTTAAAAGCAAATTCTTCAATATAATACTCTAGATAAGAAAAACATAAGTTTTCTAAAAATAAATACTTAAATAACTTCTTGAAATCTCATACTATAGGTGAGTGAAAGTTATTAGTTTATAATAGCTATAGAAAAATAACAAAAAATTTTTCGAAACTAGGCTGTATGCACCAACTTTAAGGGGTCGGTGTACGTTCAAATAAAAAATTGATTTGGAAGTTTTAGTTTTAGTTTATCACTTTTATTTAAGTGATGTGATTAGAAAACAAAAATCAAAAATCTGAATTTAATAAAAAAGAAATTTTATTTATTTATTTATTTAAGTAAGGGGATCTATTGAATTATATTGAGGCCAAGGTTCTATATGGACCGTAGCGCCATTTTTGTTGTTGTTGATCTATTAAATTGCTATTTTATTTTAAAAAAATTAAAACAGTTTTCTTTTAGAGGTTTTTAATTTTCTTTCAAACGCTTCAATTTATGTTATCTTATTAATACATACATATATATCCCATTCAGTCAATGATGACTAAACCATTCGAAAAAAATAATAATCCCACTAGAACAATCTTGTGTTTATATAATCAACGTATTATTGACCAACATACGCTAATTATTACTATTTCAAGTTCTACATCACTATACTATATTTATTTAGTTATGAAAAAATATATTAGTAATAAATACGAAATTCAATCCTTTTTATGTAATATATCTTTATAAGTATCCGTCCTAGGCGGTTTTATCTTTATTTCGTTAGATTAATCTAGATATTACCACTAATTAGTTGATAAACTATAGGATAACCCGTCCTTTCCGTTTTGATTTAGTTATTTTAAAAAAACTTTCAATAACTTTTGGTGTTTTATATATTTACTTGTGCATTACAATGCTTAAAATTTGTACACAAAAATTAGAAAAATAGAAAAAAAGGGTAAATTTTTAAATAAATCAAACTGCTACTTTTCTAGTAGTAAATGACTAAAATAGTTCTGCAACTTGCAGTAATAAACGAGGCTTGAAACAACTCTACAGGAAAAAAAAAAAAGAGTATTTGCAGCTTTCCCCCTCCAAACCTTGTTCTTTAATTAAGGCTCAGGAATTCACTGGAAGAGGGAGGAGAGAGAGAGAAAAAAAAAATGATTAAAATAAAACGAAACAACCCTTCATAGAGAAGTTAATGGCTGAGAAATGCTGAAAATCCAAATAAAAACAGACCTCCTAATAAAAAAAAAAAAAAATACAATATATTGATTATTTGAAATATTACCTATATTGTTTATTAGAAGAAAAAAAAATGTGAAATTAGATTAATACTGATTACACCCATTTCATAATGTTCAAAAGTATATATTTTTTTAATTTTCTAGCTGACGAATCTTTGTTACAGCTTGGTTATAAAACTATGCTAAAAATTCAATACTAGTTGCGTTATTGCAATCTGTTAATACTAAGGACTCAAAATTTTGCTCTGAGGACGTAGACAAGTAATTTACTCGTAGGCAGAAATATATTGAGAAGAACAGAGAGTATTTTGATTTCTTTCATTCCATGTATTTCAAAACTATAAACTTGCATCAATTTCTGGACACCAATATTTTTATTATTTGACCATTCTATTTAACTCCGCATTCACGGCATCTTTACTTAGAGATTTAAATTGGAAAAATATTTTTTCTATTTCCAAGCATAGTAATAACATTTAGACGATTTTTATACTTCGAATATGCGCTTTCATCTTCTGTAAACTTTCCGATACGAGGGTTTTGACCCTCCGCCTCCTAATTAAAAAACTTTTATGATTAAATCCACTTTTTCTTTTTCATTATACACTAGAATTGAAACGCTCGTTTATTCGTTCCTCCCAAAGTTAGTTTAGATATTTTTTTATCAACACAAAAAAAACTTACAAACGTATAAAGTTTAAATTTGTATCCGCAATTATCACGAAATATAGTAAAATAAGTGAAATCGTTAAGGCTTTGAAGATTAGTTGAGTATGGAGTGGCAAAAGAATCGGAACAAATATCTATTTTTTGATTGTATCGGGCTTCCATATTCGTTAGCCAGGGCATACGAAATGTATTTGGATCGTTAAAAATACAATAAAAAAAAATTCAAAGCAAGCAGTAAAAAATAAATGTACTTACGAAATTTAAATTAATATGAGTTATCACAGTTTTGCATTCGATATTTTCCGCTTTTTCTAAAATTACTCAGAAACTATAATAATTATTCGAAAAATAGCTATATACAAAATAAAAGAGGGTAAAATTTCCAATTTTTTTTTCATATTCATGCCGTTACTCGCTAGAGCGCCGCGAAAAGGGGCATCGAAACACAAAAACTCAGCAAATCGGGAATCACTTTGATAAATTATTTTTCTAATATTTACCATGTAGAATAATATAGATAACATTATGGCGACACATGCAACCCTACACTCTAAACATATATATATAGCACTTTATGGATACACTTCCGCCACAAAAAAAAAAAAAAAAAAAAAAAATGGCGACACTGTACCACTTACAACCCATGAAGGGTCTTGGGTTAAGTACTTAGGTAGGCTGTAGTGTTTCTGAGCCAACGGTTGTGAAAGGAGGTGATTTGGCTAGAATTCACCTCAACCACCAGTTTTTCCCCCTAATTAAGGGTACCCACTTTTAAGGAGGCTGGGTGTGCCCCTATGGGTACACTAATTTGGATTAAATAAAGTCATAATGCTATCTTTAATTTGTTATGTACCTAATTTTGGAATATAACTAATAGTTTTTGTGTTATTTTAGAAAAAGTGGGAAAACGTGCATTTTTAGGCTACATAATTTGAAATGCGACCGATGATGTAGTTTTGCCTCATTGTAATGCCAAAATTCCTGTTTCAAAATCTTACAGCCTATATTTTATTTTAGTTTTTTTACCTATTTACAATTTTTTTTTGGGACAAACTTAAAGTTATTCTGGTTACTAGGAATGTTCTTTCAACATTTTTTTTTTAATTGTAGGTAACAGTGCCCTTAAATCTAGGGAAATGGGTATTTTTGGGGGGAAAGTGAAGTAGATGTAATTTATCTACTAACGAAGAAGGTAAAACCTTATGGATGATACAAACCGGCGTTTGGAAACGAATAAGGCCAACAAAACATCAAAACATCAAAGATTATGGCCGCGTGATGTATTATACACAAATACTGCTTGTAAGATAATATTCATAAAGTAATTTCCATAAGTTTAATATTTTATAAATTTTATTACCGGTCACGCTCATGCCATAAATTACATATTTAATTCAATTAATTAATTTTACTGTTTTGAAGTGTGTTCGTGTTTCATCTTTGCAAGGCCAATTCATCAGCTGAATACGAAATGCCTTCATTCATATTCGGCACTCATTCCATCCAAGATGTCTCTTCATTTAGTTGATTCGACTGATAGCTAAGCATAACTGTTTAGGAGCATAACTAAAACTTCTCCGTAATTAAAATATTTATAGTTAAAATAATATATATAAAATAAAACTAAGGATAATATTTCTTGAATTCAGTCACAATTCAGTAATATAATATTTTCGGGGATATATTAGTTGTAAAAACGACAGTTTTGACATGGACCTGCTGAGGGTTTACACTTTTTTAGTGTAACGTTTTTTTTTTTTCTCAAATATGTAACATTTTGATTCACTCTAACTCTGTTGGTGTTACTCAAGAATTGGTTGACAGTTTCCTAATTATAAATTTAATGCAGAATTGTTTTTGTTATATTACATTTGTCTCTAGGGCCTACCGCCTAGGAGCTATATTGGTTAGAATGATAAAAGTCGCGATTTACACCTATATCTTCTCTCAACTTTGTTTATTCTGCTAAACTATAAAAATCATTAATTTTAAATGTTAATTTACATAATTTGATTAATTTAATTCTGAAAATTTACATTGTTCAGAAGCATGAAAAAGTTGAGAAGGAATTTAAAACGTAATCGACAGTTGATTTTGATATGATACGAAGACTGGTGGATTCAGAAGTCCAGCAGACGAACCTATTGGCAATGCGCATAGAAGTTTGTAGAGCATAGACCGACATTTCCTGATTTATTGAACATAGGTAGTAAATTCGTTTGTTTTAAAATACATTTCCGAATATCTGCAAGATAATAAGGTTCTTTTTTTTTTTTTAACTTATTACTGTAGAACAATATAAATCCAGTTAATTTGCTAATTACGAACACTCATGTGTTTACGTCTTTCTACAGCTTTTTTATATACAATCTCATATAACATCTTTAAAATTCTGGTAATTTGAACCAGGGGTCATTTGGAATTTGCAGATAACAATAGACATTTGAAAAATAATGTTTAACTGAATAAAGCTATAGTTATGACGTCATTTAATAATAATGTAAATATATTGTTAATATTGAAAGCTATAAATTTTATAAAGTTTATTTTAATATTTCAATATTTTTCAACTGAAAGGTTTGGATATAGAAGCGCACCTGTAAATGGAGTTACCTGATGTATTTTAAACCAAACAAGAATAAAATTATGTAATGGATGTAAGTCCACTCCAGTTTGTAATATTCTCAGACTTGACTAATCATGACCGCCCATGATTAATTCTTATCAATCATGATTTCCCATATTTAATTCTCGTCAATCATGATTGCCTATGATTATTTCTCGTCAATCATGATTGTCTATGATTAATTCTTGTAAATCATATTTGTTATGATTAATTGTCGTCAATCATGATTGCCCATGATTAATTTCAATCATGAGTTTATTTCAATAATTTAATATTTTTCAACTGAAAGGTTTGAATATAGAAGCGTGCCTGTAAATGGAGGTACCTGATGTATTTTAAATTAAACAAGGATAAAATTATGTAATGATTCAATGTCCACTCTAGTTTTTAATATTCTTAGACTTGGCACTAAGAAAGGCTAAATTTTTAGCTATGAGACAGTAACCTACAAAACACAAGATTCTCAGAGTCATCATTCGCCAATGACCTTGTGTTCATCACCAACGACCGAGATCTTCAGTACAATATAAATATCCTACAAGAGAATACCACAATTAATATGAAAATGACCCGAGGAAAACGAAATGCATGCGGATAGGAAAGAAACCCCGGAGATATTTATACTAGATAATATAATATAATATAACACTAGAGGTGAATGGAGATAGATTAGAGCATGCAGATCAAACATCTCAACAAAGTGGTTACATTCACTCGAGCTGCCTGGAGAGGATATCGTTTTCTGTGGAGGGAATTTTGAGTAAAAGAGAGGTTGCGACGAACATGAAAATGAATGTTTAAAAAAAAAAAAAACCTTTTTCTCCATTCTTTATACTTCATACAAATAGGAAAGTCGAATCCATTCTATGGAAATGCGCTACCAACGCAAATCGGAAGGATTCAAAGAGACGAGGTCCTGAATGCCTGCATAACGGAGTATATCGAAGTTAAGACAGCCGATACAGTGGTTCATGAAAGAACTACCAGAAAGACCTCTCAGACCAGCGTGGATTGAAGGAAGCCAAAAGGATGACCGCGCATTACATAGGAGGACTGCGTTTGGGAGGCGTTTCTGAAACAAGATATGAACTGGTGTTGGAGAATAGACATCACATTTTCTATGATCGAGACACCTAGCCCAGACTCTGCATGATGTTGCCCCACACTGATTAGTGGTACTCTGGGGATTTGAGCTATGAAGATGAAATTATTTTAATGTGCGCATGATGGTATAGAAGGATCAAAACAAGTTCTACTGATGAATTATTTGCCATTTATATTGATTTTTTTTATTCAAAGACCACTTATGGGTAAACTTATCCAAGGTGATTCTTTAAGAAGCCCTTACGCTTTTTGCCTCCTTAATACTGATGATGAATATTTAATAGAAACAAGTCATCGTATAAAAATTATGGGACTTTCAATTGAAGTGGAAAATAATTCTTTCAACTTAAGAAGGAAATTGCGTACAAACTGTAATGTAACTTTACTGTCTCCTTAAGTTTTTAAAAATATATTCCAAAATAAAAGATAAAACAATCTGTTAAAGCACCTTTCATTCTTCATATTTCTTCAGAAATATAATAAACACCGATAAATTCAAATCTCAAGTACTTGTGAATGATTGCTGTTCGGAAGCACATTGCCTGAGGAAATAAGGTCACATTCTCGTTCGACAACTAGGACACTCCTTGCCGAATTTGCCGCCATCCCTAAAACGAGCTTCTGCCTCCCCGCTCCCACATCCTGGCTGTCCAATATCGGGAATAAGAACCTATTGCCCTTAAACAATCCTGAGAACGTGACTTGGGAATAGAACGGATTCCGATACCGTGACACTAGAAAATATACCATATCATTATGTCGGTGAAAAATGTGGGTAAGATTATAGACTTTTTATAAGCAAAGATAATATTTGGATAGAATTATTTTTACAATTCTTGCGGAACTCATTTAATTTTGTTGTAGTAACAAGATTCTCTTTTGTTATAAAAGTTCTCTTTTAAAATTAAAACTTACATAAAACTCAATTTCTCCCTGACTGGGAAAAACAATAATCATGGATATGTCCATCTACAATCAACTGTTATTCCTAATTTATATTTTAGAATTAAAAGGTAGAAATACTTAAATTAAATTAAAAATCTATGACAATTCGAAAGAAAGTTAAAACGAAACAGGGGTTCGAAACGTGACTTTTATTTTATCCAAACGAATATAGCTTCCAAACTGTAGGTACTAGCAACAAATGTTATAAAAACAAAACACATTCTCCATTAAATTTCTGATGGGGTAACAGTCGTCAAATTTTCGACCCAAGCCACAACAGACCTAGACCATGTAAAAAAAAGCCCCAACACTTAAAAAATTTAGGCAGAACGTGACTTCTTTCATTCAAACAAATATAGCTTCCAAACTGTTGTTCCTATCAACAAATATTATATTTAATAAAATATTTTCCATTAAATTTCTGATGGGGTAACAGTCGTCATATTTTCGACCCAAGCCACAACAGACCTAGACCATGTAAAAAAAAGCCCCATTAAAAAATTTAGGCAGAACGTGACTTCGATTCAAACTGCTTCCAAACGGTTCCTATCAACAAATATTGTATTTAATAAAATATTTTCCATTAAATTTCTGATCGAATAACTGTCGGCAAATCTTCAATTCGAGCAAAACAAACAGAGCTAGAGCGTTTTTTTTTGTTTTGTTTTTTTGAGATTGAAAAAAGTTTCAACAAAAAATTATAAGTTTAGAACACCAACCAAAAGACATATCCATGTCAAAAAACAAAAAACGTTTCTAAATTCAAAGATATATGAAAAAACATTTTCCGAATAACCTCATTCTCGTTCATAAAGCAAGAAGACATTTCCGAAATAGCTCTGTACCTTCCATAAAAAATTATTAAATTAAGTATAACCGCAAGTTTTGAATTAATCTAAAGTCTGTGGCTTTCAAATTAAATAGCTGGCCAGTTAAATATTATTATAACAACAAAATTAATAGACATTTTAAAACAAAACAATTATTGAAAAAAAAATATTTTATCACATTATCTATTAGAAACAAGCACTTTTAGTTTCATAAAATAGAAGTTGTTTAATTACTATCACTCCAGCTTAAAACAAGTTCAAATAAACATTCCCTAAAAAATATTTTCATTTTTTTAAAAAAAGATAAAATTTAATTTTATATTTTATAATGTTTTTACATCTACTACATCTGCTATGAAAACTGTTGGCAAATTTTCCACAAAAAAAAAACTACTCCTTATGCTCTTCCTCATGCTCCTGCTCCTGCTGTTGCTCCTGCTCATTTATTAGTTCCAACAATTATCACCTATTTTATATTATCATTCATTATAATCTATTTTACTTTGCGCATTATTTAATTTTGTACATTATTTTCTTGTATATTTTATTTTGTTTCTTGTATACTTAGAGGCTGTTTATTTTAATTTTATAACATTATTTCTTTTACTTAATTTTATATCATTGTACATATTGTTTGAATAAATCTTTGTTATCTATTGGGTTGTTTCACATGAAATGTCCGTTTTCAAGGTAAAGGGATTTTAGTAAAAATACAATATGAAAACAATATAATTTTATTCGAAGTATTTACCTTCTTTTTTACACATTTTTCCCAACGTGACAACAACTTTTTTATCCCGGATTTGAAAAACTCTGAGCTTTGAAGTGAAACAAAATCTGAAAACGCACTTTTGATTTTAGCATCATTTGCAAAAATTTTCCTCTGCCGAAGTTGTCTAAATTCCTGAAAAGATGATAATCTGTTGGAGAATATGGTGGGTGCGGAAGAACTTCGTACCCCAGCTCTTTCAATTTATGCATGGTAAGTTTTGAAACGTGGGGTCTAGCGTTGTCGTGTAGGAGTATAGGGCCCTTCCGAGTTACCAATCCAGGTTGTTTTTTCAATAATTTTTCGTGCATTTGGCCAATTTCATTGCAGTAGGTTGTAGAGGTAATGGTCTCACCTCTCTAATTACAGTTGGAGGTCTTCCTCGGGGCTGGTTTTCCAAGTTGGTATCCCCAGTCGAAAACTTAGCAAACCAACGGTAAATGGTTCGTTCATTTACACTCCCTTCCCCAAACGCCTTACAGATGTTTCTAGCAGCCTTAGCTGCCGAACGACCTAGTTTAAACTCATAAAAAAATATTACACAAAAATCGCGTGTTTCCATGTTCATATTTGAAGGTATACTAAACAGTGTGTAATTGATTGGGAAGCTAATGTTTATAAAAGAAAAGTAGAGGATTAGTAACTGCTTGATTATGATATGTGAACTTTGGAAGTAAACAACAGAGACTCGCAAAATCCTCTATGTATTTCAAATATTATAAAATCGGACATTTCATGTGAAACAACCCAATATATTACCCATTGCCCTGTGGGTGAGGTAGCTTGAAATTATTCAAAAATATAATGTTTTTTTTATAACAATTTATTGAAATTATAACTGTACAATATTTATACATCAAGTAAATGTGCTGTTACCTATTACAATAACGTGACAAAACTTGTAAAGAACTACTCATCAGTAGCACTTCAATAAAAATTCTACACTAGAAGGTCTCTGGGCCATCTTCTTTTCAGACGCCTCGGAGGATTATTAGGAATGGTGTGGGAAGCAAGTTGAGAAATTAGGGGATTTGAGTGGTTATGGAGCGTACTATGAAAGGATTGATATCTGGTTTGGGCTAAATCTGCAACATATGGAACATTAAGATCTTTATGGATAGGTTTATTGGTGAAAAAGTAAGGTGCATTGAGGATTTATCGAAGGATTTTGGATTGTTAGGATTGGATACGATATCAATTGGATGGTTTAGTGGAGCCCCAAAGCTCAACTCCGTACGTCCAGATAGGTCTAATCACAGTCATGTATATTAGTCTTTTGTAATTAGTTGGGAGCTTGGAACGTTTGTCTAGTAAATGTTGAAGTAGTATATAACGACGGGCAGCTTCTTGTCGTTTTAGTCTTTAATTGATGTCTAATTATGCTTTTACTTAATCATCAAACACCTAATCAGTGCGATTTTAACTAACAAGGGGACGTTTGCAGTTGTAACTCACAGATTTGAATGCCGATTTGTGTGTGGGTAGTAGGGACCTATAATAGTGCAAAACTAAAGTTATAGCCGCCAATGGGCATTAGGAGCCGAGAAAAAAAATAAAATATGAAAATCACGTTTTATTTTTTTTCTCAGCTCTCAGTCAAGATAGAGAAATGATTCTTTCACGTTTAATTGCAGTTATGTAAGGTTTATGATATAAAAATACTTTCGTTATGCTCAAGATACCACCCGGCTTTAGGTTACTCAAAAAAATGACAAAATTCCAAGGAAATCAGCTGTAAATCAGTACATTTTTTTTTTTATGAAAAACTGACCTCAAATCTCGATTTAACACACCATAAAACCCTTATATGTGAAATTTTATCAAAATCAAAAAATATTGATTTTTTACCCCTTTCGAGGAGGTTAAAATTTTGAAATTGAGATTTCATCAACATTTTCTACCGGCCATAACAACTGCTGTGTTCAACCGATTGCAATAGTAATAGCATCACTAGAATAAGCATACATTCTGCTTTTTATCCATGCCTATAACATTGGATTTACTCCCGATTATAGTGGACAAAAACTGATGTGAATGAAAAAATCCAAGGTCAGCTATAACTTGAGATATTTTAATAAGGGGAAATCCTACAACCTCCGGATTTGGGCTAAACTATGCAGTTTTAAGGCTTCTAGATGATCTTAAAATTTTGTCTTAATCGGTTGCGAAATATGTGAGATAGCGCAAATCATTTACATTTTTTCAGAAATTGACAGCCCCTTGCCTTCTAAAATACTACAAAATTTTAAAGGTAAAAAAAAATTATTTTTGATTTCGAAAAAATTAAGTTTCTACATGTTTTTTGAGATGAGGAATCTGAAAATAATATCAGTTTTTAGTTAAAAAATTTTCCTCACCTATATTATATAAATAAAACGTTTTAAAATGACATATTTTTGTTTCAAATTGCATAGAAATCCTAAGATTGATGAATAATCTAAACCTAATATCAGGTTTTGGTTTAAAAAAAATGTATATATTTATCAAATGGTTTTATTTGAAATTTATTGTGTAAAAACTAAAATAATAATAGAAAAAGATCATTTTATATCAGTCTTATTTATATAATATAGGTGAGGAAAATTTTTTAACTAAAAACTGATATTATTTTCAGATTCCTCATCTCAAAAAACATGTAGAAACTTAATTTTGTCGAAATCAAAAATAATTTTTTTTTACCTTTAAAATTTTGTAGGATTTTAGAAGGCAAGGGGCTGTCAATTTCTGAAAAAATGTAAATGATTTGCGCTATCTCACATATTTCGCAACCGATTAAGACAAAATTTTAAGGTCATCTAGAAGCCTTAAAACTGCATAGTTTAGCCCAAATCCGGAGGTTGTAGGATTTCCCCTTATTAAAATATCTCAAGTTATAGCTGACCTTGGATTTTTTCATTCACATCAGTTTTTGTCCACTATAATCGGGAGTAAATCCAATGTTATAGGCATGGATAAAAAGCAGAATGTATGCTAATTCTAGTGATGCTATTACTATTGCAATCGGTTGAACACAGCAGTTGTTATGGCCGGTAGAAAATGTTGATGAAATCTCAATTTCAAAATTTTAACCTCCTCGAAAGGGGTAAAAAATCAATATTCAATCTGTGACAATTTCAATATCACAAATCGGCATTCAAATCTGTGAGTTACAACTGCAAACGTCCCCTTGTAAGTTAAAAATGGCTGCTAGGTATGCGTGAAAATACATTTCAGACATCATCCTTAATTGCATGCTACAAGACAACATTTTTATTGTTAAACCAATAACACTTCAATAATTTGCAAAAAAATTATCTAAGTTCTATACTTACGAGAGTGGGCAAAGGCTCGAGGGGAAATGGTAGAATATAATATACACACTCGATATATATCCATATATACACGATATATTTTAGTAGAACATTAATATTTAATTCTGCTAACGACTAATTCACAAAAAGCGTTCAGTCTTTGAAACCTCGATAGAGTTTTATATATTATATATTATATATACTATAATTATACTAACATCTGATCAACATATACCGATATATCATATAAATTGATATCGATTAATATCGAGATTTAGCTCCTGATTCCTGCTGGGATTACAGAATGGAGGGATGGGCACTTCAGAATTAAGTAGAGAACGGCCTACCGGCAATCCGTCCCGGGGACCGCAAAGTCCTGTAATGAAGGAACTAATAGTTTGTGGTTATCTTGGTCGACTTTCGGTTCAGTTCCCAAATCACACTTAGTTGAACTAATGAACATCCCTAATGATTAGTCTTCGATCAGCTGTGTTATTTCTGTATTAGTAAAAACTTCAATAATCAATGCCAAAAAAATCAAATGTTTGAAAGATTTGTTTTAACCAAGTAAAACAACAAGTAAGTAAAATTATAAATAATCGTTTGTGAAAAATATACTGACGAATACAAATTCCACCCATTATTTAATTTTTTGTTTTTGTTATTTCATATTTCCAACTAAATGTTTTATTTTTTTTTTTGAAGTATTTATTTAAGTGCCCATATTGCCTAATTATTAGTTAATCAAATTATAAATGCAATGAGTATATAAAACAATTTAAAATTACCAAACTTTAAATTAATCAGTTTTGTTACAATTTTACATTAGATCTGTCAAGAATTTCTTTAAAATAACATCAGGTTATTTTAACATCAGGCTACACCCCATCGAATGCAAGGTAATGAACGCAAGGGTCGGTTATAAACGTTATTCGTTAAAAATGTCGTAAATTTAAAATTGTTAAGTAGTTTTTTTTTTTCAAATGAAATTAATTATTTAATTACCCGAATACATTTCATATACCCTGGGTAAACTATATGGGGACGTAATCACCTGAAAAAGAATGAAACATTCAGCTGAGAAAATAAAATAAGCCAATAGGGTTAAACCCTGTTTACTCTGTCAGTGTATATTTAAAATTGTATAAAATAATTTTTTTTTCTTTTTCTATTGTTATTTTTATATTTTATTTTTATAAAAATTATATATAATATTATGATAATAAAAATATTTGCATTGTGCCATATATTCCATTTAATTTATATTGCCTATTATAGTATTATAAATAAAATAAAAAAATTACTAATACGGAAATATCTATTTTAGTTTCATCATTATGGGATTATTACAATAAACATAAATGTATTGTTTACTTAACGTACCAAGAAACATTTGTGATACACAGCATAATAACATTTAAATAAGGCTTTAGAATAGTTCCTTTTTGATAATAAAAATAGTTATTACACTAATTTTAAAAAAATTACTATTAATATTAATATGACTTTTTTTTTGTCCTTCCTTGATTGATTGTGAAGTTTTCATCTTGCACCATGAAGATTTTATATATTTTTTTTATTTTATGCTAGTCTTAAAATAAACATTGAATGAATAATTTTTTAGAAATTTGAAAAATTGAGAAGAAATAAAGTATTTCACTTCTTTATATTAGATCAATTTCTTTTTACGCCTCTGACTAAGCTCAGTTGAAATGAAATGTTTTTATCGACGGAGGAGTCAGGAAAGGAATCTCCGGTTGCCTTACTAAGCAGTGAGACCGATATCCGATTTTCTGGTTCAATAATTCCCTGATTATAGTCTTTCCGCAAGAAAAAAAGGTACCAATTCCATCGCAGCCGGATTATAGTGGATAGCATCTACTGTCAGCCAGATCAATCATCATCTGGGTTAGATGAATACGAGCTATGAATAAAAAATTACTTCAGTTTGACCGCAGAAATGAAGCTGAAGAGAATTATAGAATCGAAGAACAATTTAGCAACTTAGATCATCATCCTTATCTCTGCAAACTCATTCCTAGCGAACGTAAAACGTTCTCATGTATTTCCAAACAATTATTGAATACTTGAAGAAAAAGGAAAACCATATGTTCGACAATAAACTACCCGGAACTAGAATTCGAGTAATACACTTGTATGTTTTAGAAATTATTCAACTGGCCTGAAAACCTACAAACTTATACTACTATCTTTTCCTTAAATGTTACAAACAAGGTTGTAAACTAATCTAGCACCCGAAACTGATTCACGGACATTATAAATTCCTACCACCTACATGCATTGTTACCCGCTCCTATATAAGTGATCGAACCCATGAAATAAATCATAGTGCCTAGTCTCCCCTATTTATCCAATCTTCCGGTGTTCCTCAAGGTAGTATTCTTGGGCCGATTCTGTACATGGTATATATGCTTGTAGCTATAACATCCCGACTTATCCTTGCCCCGTCCTCGCCACATAATCATTGCATAGTGTTTCTCTAATGACATGTAAGAAATCTTCAAGAATGGGGTCAAAATTTCTCTAATTTTACTAAAATAAATTCAGAAAAATCTCTACTGTTTGTCATAAACGTACGACATCTTGTCCAACAAACCTTTTATAATGTTCCATTTATTTTAGTTTATTGTTGAATAGATCCGCTACTTAGGACTCCATCTGGACATACTTCTTAGTTGGACATAGTACTACACACAAGGCTTCTACGATAAGAAACTGCCATTGTTATGGGCTGCTTTAATAATTACGAGACAAACGTACCAATAATTACAAAGCACATATTTACATGACAGTAGTTATACTTTTTGGAGCATACGGGGGACTCCACTAAACGATCCACTTCACCTCGAATCGAATCCTTACAATCCAAAATCCTTTTCTAAACCGTCCATGGCTCTAATTATGTTAGAAATAAACTTATTTATAATGATCTTAATGTCCTATATGTTGCCGATTGGGCCCAAACTAGATAACTCCTTAACTACTTGCGTTTACTAATATTCTAAGCTGCTTAACATGTAATTCCAATAAGGCTCTGAGGCGTTTGGAAAGATGGCTGAGGAATTTCTATCATAAAACTTTAATTTAAACTTCTCAAAACCTGGTCCAAGCTGAATTAGTGTATTCGGGTTTTTTACATTATACGCGGGATTTATGTTTCAAACGAAACCTGAAAAAAAAAAAAATCGAAACAATGAAAACACAACGAAATCTCATCGACGATATATATCTATGACAACTTGCTATGGCATTAAATAATAGAACATTATTAGTGGTATCAAACAGGGCTTGATAATTTCGCAGTTTTAATCAATTTTCGATATAAGAGAATAAAGTTAATGCTGTATTAATTTTTTTTTCAAATCATAGATTATCTAGTCTCTTAGCATGCAAATATAAATATCGATGCATATCTCTGATTAGCTACCCATGCCTTTATAAATTCTCTTTCAAATAATGAACACACTCTTCATCAATATCCCAATCGAATCCCCAGCAAGTGTCCGTTGTTCCAGAACATTAAACATGAGATATTGTATTCCATGATGATGTTGATAAAAAGGTATTTCAAATATCGGTCCATTCCACTACATTGCGTTTTTTTGTTTCGTTCATGATGAACGAAACACATTAGCTATTTTTTTTTTTTGTTGTCCTTAACTTCTTTCTGTAACCTAAAACCTCTTTCTAATGTAATATTAGAAATATTACTATTAATTTATAATAATATTGTTTTTATTAATAAGAAACTGTAAAATCATTGTTACGAGAGTTAACGGACGGACGGTTGCACTCTTGAAACCGAGTTAGTGCCCGTAAAAACATATAGCATGTTAAGAAATTTTATCATATCCCGTTTCTACTTTCTCCTTCTCTTATTGCCTTACTTGTTTACAAGAGCAGTTATGAATTATCAAATGCAATATCTACCTGATTATCTTCCGTCTGCCCCCGTCCGACCGAGTAATCTTAGCACAGTCCTTGCTTGATACTAGAATAAGAAGCTATCTGTATGTATAGAACATCGCCCGTTCCTGTTTTAGAGAAAATTACCTTGTAGCTTGCACGTTTATGTCCGAGCAAATGCTTAGCAATAAAAACACAAGCTAGGAAAGGAAGCAATTTTCAACTTTAGCAACCTTATGAGAGAGCCTCGCCTAAGCCTGCTAATATTACAATCTTTGTTCAAGGTTCAACGTTTGTAAAACCACCGTATATTGACATGCCATCCATTATCGTTGAATGTTCTTATACTCAGTGTACGTGAAACTGAAATATAAATGAACAAAAATCATATTTTATTTGTTTTTCATTGTACTGTAATTAAATTAATAAATTCTGAATGATAAATAAATGCTTTGAGTCAGTGTAAAGAAAATTTTAAATATAAAGTAATAAATTTATTATTATTTTTAAGTGAAAATAGCTCGTAAGTAGAACCTAGGTAATGAACAAGCGGATTTAGCAGCCCAAGAAGCGTAATATTTATTAATTTTCGATACCTTAAAAAATATTTCAAATCCTTCTCACAAAATTTCACCCCCAGGAGAAACAAAGCGATGGCGAAAATTATTTTAAATTTGGAATTATAGATATGTTATTTAGTGTGTAAGGCGTTTACACATAAATAAACGGTGAGCCCCATCACCTGATTATTAATTTAACTATATTATTAATAACAAATTATGATAAATCATCTAAAGCTCCTTAAAAATACTAGAAAGCAGCAAGAAGAGAATGTGAAAAACTTTATATAAGGTTATTACAAGAAAAAAAAAATTAAAATATATTAATAACTGATAGGTATCTTCATAACTCTCCGGCCCTGGTCATTTTCCCTGTTGCACGTTCTGTTCGTAAAATGAAGGTATAAAATGAACCCCACCTTAGGAATATTTGACTCTCTAACCCTGCTACCTTGTTAAAATATGTAATCTATTATAATACGACTTCTAGTTTTCAAAAGCTATTGAAACATTACTAACTTATTTAGTATTTTACACGACAAATACTACCAGTTAAATTGATAATTTACTCTCTATTGAAAATATTTTTAATCTAGATACAATTAATAACTATCTGATAACAATGGATTTGAAATAGGTTAAAACCATACTTTAAAAATTATCATAAAAAATAATGCAATACTGTTACTTTAAAAAATGAAGTTACCACAGGCAGAATTCATTGTACAAATGACCACTCTAAATGCAACTTTTTTTTATTTCCGCAGTGGCACTCTAACTCTGTAGTCAGCCGCCGGCTGTAACTTCGTTTCCTCCATGCCCCATACATTCTCTCTTCTGATTTTCATTCTATTTTCTCGACTGTTACATTAAGCATTATTTATTCTCGCAGTTGATGTAATACTTAGTTATAATAATATTAGAATATTATAATAAAAATAAGTAGGCTCAATACGCAGTCAATGAAGTATATTTCATAATGACTTATTTTCACATAAAGAAATATGACCAGCATCCATGTTTAACCACCGGATTTTTCTTTAACTTAATAATGAGTCAGATACCACAATGGCATTATTCTTAGAGGCTGTTATGCTAATAGAAATTCTATTACAGCTGGATCCAAACCTGGGTTCGGTTTTTGGAAGTCCAGTGTTAAATGAGGGATGAAATTACCCGAAGAGTCGAACCAACTGGATGAAAGTGACCAGGAACAGAGACTGTTTGTTCAAAATTGTAAATAATCTATAGGAAGAAAAAAAAAAAGTTTTGTTTTGTGTTTGTTTTTGTGGTTTACAAAGAATATTGTATATTTTATTACTCAATTTTACTTTTTGATTATAACAAAAAAAAAAAAAACTTACATCAAAACAATTTTTTTTATTTATAAATGATTTTAAGGCATAAGTCGTCATTATACTTTTATTAGGTTCATCATTTATCATTTATTAGTCATTTACAATTCATCTATTGCCTTAAATAGAATAAGGCAATTGTTTTTATAGGGATTTAATGTTTTAAAAGAACATTTTTTAAAATACGTTTTTAATAAAAGAAATGTGGTACTTTATACTTTGATGGCCATTTCGGATTTCCAAGATAAATGAAAAAAACAGATATGATATAAAACAAATTTCATTTATTACTTTACTAGGAAATACCATTCCGTTATATGACAAACCGTTCATATAAAATTCCATCATATACAATTTTACTCAATGATAAAGTACATATTTAGTGTAATTAATAGTTAATAAGAAGTTAATTATAAGTTAAGTTATTTTTTTGTTAATTTTAATTATAAACGATAATAATATACAATATAACAATATATAATAAATTACATTACAATTGTTTGACATGACACATAAACAGGGGATCTAACAGTTAGCGGATGGATTCTGAAAACCGAGAGAATTTCCGTTATTACTGGCTGTCAAGTTGCACCGGTTTTGGTGGCGGCTTCCCACATATCACATGTTTACTTCTATCTTCGTGGTGAGTGGATTTATTTCAGCTATTGTGTCAGACAGAGATTATATTTTCAAGTTGTTAAAGTACAGTTTTCTACATATAATAATAATGTTTTAGTTTTTATATTATCAGATATGCTCTCTAAGCTTGCAATTAATTACAAAAACTCCGAGGTTTGCCTAAATATCTTACTTATTTTGTTCTAAATAGACGTATCCATAGCGGAGTTAATGTTAATTGAAGTAGTATATTTGATGACTGTGGATGGATTTATCCCGCAGATTTTTTTAATGTATCAGACAAAGGATAACAATAATTGTTAAAAATAACAAAACATAATTTTATTATGCTGACGTTTCGTCCTTTACATCAAAGCTTAAAAAAAAACGACAAATACAGAATCAGATTGTATAAAAATAAAATCGTAACTCAATAAACATTATAAAATATTTAAAAAAGGACTTAATAATCTTTTAAAAATTACGTAAAGGAAATTTTCGTCTGAAAATAAAATTTCCGCAGGGTGTTTAAATATAATAACATAAATATATTTACAAAGCAAAAATAGATAGTTTCATTACCATGGTATTATTTTGATTCATAATTCTTCAGGATAATGTTTTTTATAAAAGGTACTAATATCCCTATGTTGTTCAATTGTTTTTAATTATTATTAATGTTGCAATCTAAAAATTATTGATAAATAATTAATAAAAGAGCTAATCAATGATTACTAAGTAATTAGAAGTCAACCAAAATTTGTTTATTTATTTATTATGTTAAAAACAAAACAACATAAAATTCCATTTCCAAACATTGAAAAAGGAAATTCGTTTTAAATATACATAAATTTGCTTTAAACATTCAGATAAAATTCAGCCGAAAAAAAAAAATTTAATTATCTATTCAAGACTAAAACCACAAGAAACTGCCCGTCGACAACATTTACTAGACAATCGTTCAAAGCTCCCAATTAATTACAAAAGACTCATATACATGACTGTGATTTGACCTATTTGACGTATGGAGTTGAGCTTTGGGGCTTCACTAAACCATCCAATCTCGTATTCAATCCTTACAATCCAAGATCCTCCGAAAAATCCTCAATGCTCCTTACTTTGTCACTGATAAACTTATCCATAAAGATCTGAATGTTCGATATGTTGCTGATTTAGCCCAAACCAGATACCTATCCTTTCATGGTAAGCTCCATAACCACCCAAATCAGTTTTCAACTTGGTTCCTACTCCATTCCTAATAATCCTCCGAGGCGTCTAAAACAAATATGGCCTATAGACCGTCTAGTGCAGAATTTTTAAAAAAGAGCTACTGATGAGTAGTTATTTTTAAGTTTTAACATGCCATTGTAATTGTTGTCAATACATTTACTTAATGTATATATTTTGTACAGTTGGTTGTTTATTTTAGTAAATAAAAAAAAAAAATATATATCTATTTTACTTTAGAAAGAACAAAAAAAGCTTGTAAAAGTCAATTAATCTAACATATATATATTTATTTTTTTTGACTTTATATATTTATTCACACCTGTCAAATAAAATTTGCCAACCAGTGAATTCGCTGTACGAATTTAAATGGCTTGAAAGGCATGAGAGGGAGCAGAACCCAGCGGCACCTCCAGTCTTTATTTTATTTTATTATTTCAGTCGAGGAGGTTTCTCATCCAGCTCCTTTTTTAGTCTTGTCTGTGTGTTGTCGGGAATATATGTTGTGGCCATGTTGTTTTTTTTTGTGTATTAGGATGTCCATGTAGTTTTTCGTGGAATCGTTTGTAGTAGGTTTGTATTTGTTCTTTAACTGTTGCTATGCGTAGATCAGTATGTAAAGTTATGTTGCTTACGTACCATGGGGCTTTTGTAATTGTCCTGAATGTTTTTGCCTGGAAGATTTGGAGTTTGTTAATATGTGTCTTTTTGGCTGTCCCGTATATCTGAGAAGCGTATGTCCAACGTTGTAGAGTTGGACGTTTGGAGAGGAGTGAATATAAAAGTCTTTGGTTAAGCGTTTTACTTTTTTTTTTCTTTATCGGTGAAATGTGGACCCCATGTCATTCTTCGGTCAAACGTAAGACCAAGGTAGTGTACAGTGTCTGTTTGAGGAATCGGTTTGTTGTCAAGAAAAACTGGTGGGCATGTTTCAAGTCGAAGTGTAAATGTAATGTGTTGCGATTTGTCTGAGCCTTGACGGACAGAGAAAGGTCTATTAGAAAGAAAGGACTGTAGAATAAGATAGTAGGTCGGTGGGAGTATCGTTTTTAGTTTAAAGAAAATCTCTTGGTACCAGACTCTGTCAAAAGCTTGAGCAACATCCAGAAATACTCCAGTTGCATACAATTTGTGCTCTAGTGCCGTGCATATGTAGTCAGTAACTCTGTGTAATTGGTGAATAGTCGAATGTTGTGTTCTAAATCCAAATTGATAGTCTGGCATTACGTTCTGGTTTGTTAGTATATCAGAGAGTCTTTTGTATAATAAATGCTCGAAAATTTTGGAACAGACAGGAAGTAAGCTAATAGGTCGGTATGATGAGGGGATATTTTTATCTTTGTTTGGTTTGTGAATCATTGTAATATGTGCGTATTTCCACTGAAGAGGGAATTTAGTAGTCCTTAGATCTCAAATCGTCACAATGACAGTCAACACTGAAAATCTAACATATTTAAATTTCTTTTAATAATCTAATAAATAAAAGTAATCATGTGTGTCTTAAATATTAGCATATACCTAACGTTGGTCGATTTAATAAAAGATGTAATAATAATAAAATGTAATATATGTATTACAGAAACTGTTCTATGTCGTTCATCTGCAGTATAATCTCAATAGTACTAAAGAGCTGTGAATAGGAGAATGGGAAGCTAAGCCCAACTCTGCGTCATCATGGTCTACCGCAAATGGAAAGTAAAATCCAATCTTGTGGGGATTGCGGAGCTGGGGATCTGATTGGTAGGAGATATGAAAGGGGTGAGCGTCCTAACCTCATCTTTTTTTTTTTTTTTTTTTTAATCCTGAGAATGCTACATAACAAGGCAAAAGTTTTTAGTTTTTTAAAAAAGAACAAAGTTTAGTAAATTTAAGTACCTTTTTAATACTTGGAGACAAATTTAATACAAGGAGATTTAAATTAGAGTAAGAAAAAACAATTTAAAAGTCATAACTACTCAGCTTTGGGATTTATTAAATACTTTTACCTTTATCAATAATATATCTTGTCTCTAGTGACAAAATAGCTCCCTCTATTGATGTTTGATCTATTTGACTTCTGACTTGTTAACTAATTATATTCTAAGTACTGACATTTAGCATATTGACTGTCAATAATATTTTTTTTTTATTGATCTAAATCTAAAATACTCCTCGGTGGGTGATTGAACCAACAGAAGAGGCTCATTACCTCGGAGCAACTTGCCCTATGATGTCTCCGGAATGAAACGTGGTCATAAGGGTATAAATAGAAATGGTTTAATATATAAAAGGTTATAAAAATATATGGTAGGATAGAGTGGTAGAAGGTACATGATTAAAAGGAGGTAGGGAAAAATGGAGAGCCCTGGAGACCCTGAAGTAGATCAGTTCTTCACTGGGATTGTGAACAAGTATCTACCCGCTTTTGTTTTTTTTGTTTACTAGCAGAATTACTGCAGGGAATGAAATCGACTTACTACAATGCGAAGGGAGTAATTAGAATCCATAGAATAGAATAGAATAGAAAATAAACTTTATTCTGAGACAATGTCCCCTAAGAATAATATAATGTACATAAATAAATACAATGAGTCTAGCTTTCATAAGATGAAATAAAATACATTAAAAATCTGGTTAACTATTTACAATTTTACAAACAAAGAACAAAAATAGAAATAAAAATTACAAAAATCCAATAATTGCAGAGAAAAAATAAAAACCTATTTACATCTACTGAATGAAATTCTTTTTTTTTTTTTTAGTGAAGTTTTGCTAGTCAGTATCATTCTGGAGGGAAAGGAGGTATTGAAAGAGAAGGGATTTAAATGTGGACAGAGATGGAGCATTACGGATATTACAGGGTAGTGAATTCCACAAGGAAGTAGCACGGGAAATGAAGGAGTGGTCAAATGATGTACTCTTATGGGAAGAAGTATACAGGTCAGAGGAGCGAGATCTTGTAGTGCGGGAGGAGACCGAGGATCTGAACTGGAAGATGTTATAGATGTAGGAGGGATTCCGAGAATTGATGGTTTGATAGAGGCCATTTTAACTCTGTATACAGATGTGATGTGTGGGAGGCTTTTGGAACCCTAAAGATAAACCTAACGAAACAGTTCATTAGTCTCCTTAGTTTACTCTCGAGTTCCGCCGTCATGCCACCATATGCAACACGGCTGTAGTCCAAATGGGGTAGGATAAGGGAAGAAAACAAGAGTTGACGAGTAGGTTTCGGAAGGGAGACCTTACAATCCATAGCAAAGAATCCAAAACCGTTTCCTCTTGACAGAGTAATCAGACAACGAGACAGTCTCTTCTGCTCTTCATTCTGATGACTGCAATAGGTAAATGGAAAATTTGGACAGTAGTCCTAAAGTGTACGCTCGGGCCATCTAACACTTCCAGAATTTGAGACCTGCTGCAATTAGGCGGGGTGCCAGGCGGTTAAAACTGCAGGAGTAGTACAGTGCGATGTAGAGCCATTTATGTATGTACTCGTAAAGTTTCTCTTATATGCAGGCAATATTTTATTAATTGCAGATTCGAAAGAAACACTGCAACAGGCAATAGTGAAATGGGAAGAGGAGCTACTTCGGAAAGGAATTTCCATTAATAATTCAAACAGCAAGATTCTAATTCTCTCACGGAATGGAAAAAATTACGTATATAAATATAACTACTTGGGAACCATAATAAATAGATCTGGTAGGATTGGCCAACAAATAGCCAATAGGATTTCAAAAGCGAACCAAGTTTACTACTACATCAATAATAGTTTTATTACACACCATAAAGTAGGAAAAATGTTATAATGCATATACTCGTATATATGAAATATACCTTCCCATATTAACATACAGCGGCGACAGCTGGGTGACAGCAAATTAGACTCTTTTACGTTAGCTATAAGGTAATGTTTATAAGAATGTACTGAAGTTTTATCAACAATGTTTAAATATATCAACTGAAAAAAATATATAAAGACGGGGAAACTCTACTATTTCTATACAAAATTACTCAACCAGCTATGACGGAATATAGAAACTAGAATATCTTAGACTATTTGTCTGCTGTTCCTGGTGGATATAAAACTTGGGTTATAGCATATATAAAAGAACTACTGGTAAAGTTTTAGGAAATAAACCGCAGCTTAAAATATAGAAACTCAATGACTATAAACTAGAGAGAGGTAAGAGGGCTGGCTATCTAATGTAGAACATTGACACGAGCAGCGGATAAATATGCCGGTTGTTCAAAGGCTCCATCAATAAAAAAAATAAATAAAAAATAAACAGCTGTTTAAGTGTTTATATATTATTATCATTTGGAGTATAATTAAAACAAATTACTCTGTAACAAAAAAAAAATATGATCATCAAAATTTTTTTTCTATCTAAGATATAAAAAGGGTAACGTATATATAGATCATCAAAATTTGTTATTTAGTATTATTATTATTATTATTATTATTTAGTATTATTATTATTATTGTAAAAGGGTACATGTTATGTGTACTATTATAATGTAAATAACATAAATATTCATGTTTTACATTTGCTAGGAATATTGAAAATCCAGGAGGCAAAGAAATGGGTAATGTTAAAAGGAAGTAAGATTGGCGTTTTTTTTTTCGAATTAAGATGGGCAATGAATTTCATATAGAGAAAGCGCGGATAATAAAGGATTTTTCGAAGGATGCAGTTCGATGCGCAGAAGTTTACAGGTTGATGGGTTGGTTTCTTGTATTTAAGAGGTGGATGGAGGAGCGCAGAGTAAGGAGGTCATAAATATAGGTGGGATTTTTTTTTTTTCAAGGACTGAAATATGAGTGCACCTAGGAAGTATTGGCGTCGGAAACTGAAGTAAAGCCACCCAATTTCAGAATATCTTTGAGATATGTGAGAACGTCAAGAAATTCCAAAAATATATCTAATAAACCAGTCCATTAGTCATAGTGTAACAACTCTTTACTGGTAAAACTCTTAATAGTTTAATAGTTCACATTTGAAAATAATGATATTGAATTACGCAAAGCAGAACTTTTTTTCTTCCGTGTTTCGCTGACATTGAAACAAAGAATATAAATATATTTGTTTTTTTAAATCGCCTACTAAATTATTATAAAAATTAGATTTATCCTAATTTGCGTTGTTGAAACTTCCTATGCGCATTCGTATTTCAATTATTTTATCATTTGAATTGATTTCTTCATTTGTTTCTGTCAATTATAATATGGACATACAGTGAATCTGATAAGTGAATATATGTATACATGGCGAGAAAGGCAGGAGGGGGAGCAGAACCCAGCGGCACCTCCTGTCTTAATTTATTTATTTATTTTTATTTTAGTCTAGGAGAATCATCATGCAGCTCCTTTTTAGTCATATTTGGGCATTTTCTAGTAATTGCGAACTAGTCATATCGTGTATTCTGATGTCCAAGTTTATTTTTCGTGATATCCTTTTTTAGTAGCATTGAATTGGTTTAGTTTAATAACTGTTAGCATGTGAAGGTTAGTGAGTAGATTTATGTTGCTTACATGTCAGGGTGCTTTTTCGATGGTACTGGGATGTCTTTGCTTAGAAAATTTAGAGTTTTTCAATATGTGTCGTAATTTAGAGTTTTTATCTGTTCCGTTTATGTAAAAGAGCATGCCCGAACAGGTAACAGTAAATAAGTTTACGTGTGTTTTTTAAGCCGTAGAGTTGAATGTATTAAAGAGAAGTGAATATGTAGATAATCGTTCCAATTATTAGAACAAATGTATTCATGTTTTACTTACAATGCGTATCTCAATCCACCTCTTAAATAACCCAACGCATCTAATTTTATACTCCACTAATGCATTACTTTGAAAATTTTTATTATTTATGGCTCCATCCATCTCGAACACTTCATTTATTACTTTTATTTCTTCACCTCAGATAGTAATCTTCCGATAGTCATATGTTTATGCAAGTTATATATATCTTTATTTTTGTAATTTAAGAATGTTACTCATGATCAATTTTATTACTGATATACTATTCGTAGTGGACATGTGTGATTTGATTGATTAGTTTTTTTTATTACTCCTTAAATTCAAATGTACTAAACATACCAGAATAAAACGACAAGAAACTGCCGTAGTTTTCGACTTCTTCAGTATTTACTAGACAAGCGTTCAAACCGATTAATTGCAAGAGACTCATTTACATGACAGTAATTCGACCTATTTGGACACTGAGTTTTCGTCTCCTATCGTTAAAAACCTTTTATCATCCAAAAATCCTTAACAATATCAGAAACAAACTTATCCATAAAGGTCTTAATGTATCATATGTTGCTGATTACACTCGAACCAGAAACTTATCCTTTCAAAGTAAACTCAATAATCATTCAAATCCACTACTTTCTCAACTTGCTTCCTACTCTATTCATGGTTATAGAATAGGTTCCTCTGCCGAAATTTTAGAACCACCAGTGTTTGTATTACATCCAAATAAACAATCGATTTCATTTTAAATTATTTTCAACATTTTCCTTACATAAGGCTTGATTATTTTAACAATTAATGATTTTTCGAAATAAACAAAGTTTTGAGAAGAAATAGCCGTTTCGAATGTAACTTTTTTTCATTTAAACCAATATAGCTTCTAAACGGAAGGTCCTAGCGAAAAATGTTACTAACAAAAAACATTCTATATTGAATTTCTGATAAGGAAACTGTCGTCATATGTTCGACCCGAATAACACCAACACAGCTAGAGCCTGTCAAAAATGTTACACCAAAAAAGTATAGTCCACCAATCAAAATACTAAATAAATATAGAATTATTGTTAGAGCTGCTGAATAAAGCCTGTAGGATTTGCCACTGAACACTCCATCACGGCATGAACCTCTTAAAATGATTACATTAGGTTCAAACAAGCTAAGTACAGCTTAAACATAACGAACTTGAAAACGCTCTCAGGAAAAATGCACGAGACTTGTAGAGAGTGGCCCTGATAGGGGCTTGAATATTTCCCCTACTTATTCCCCCTCCTCTTTTTACCCCTCCCTAGCAGGGGCTTAGCGGGCCAAATGCTGAAAATAAATAGGCAGCTTTTGTCCTTACACTGGGATTAGCCTCCTTTTTTTATACTGTTACCCCCCCCCCCCCCCTCACCCTCTAGGCAACTTTATCCTTATTCTTACCTCCTAATCCACCAAATTCTATTTTTATTCAGTTTGTCCATTTTCCCTTGCTTTCTCCCTTCGGCTATTTCAATGTAAATTTATTCCTTGCACGATAACCATGATTTCATATTAACCTACTTTTTTTTTTCTTTTTTTTTATCAAATATAAAAGTTTACTCAAAGAATATGTTTTTTTTTTTTTTTACTTTTTTACTTTTTTTTACAATAACCTAATGTACGTTAATAGCTTAGTAAGAATAACCTAAAGGAACGACAACGATGGTATGGAATATATGCAAATTTATTTTAGGGTTGTTTTTATGGAGATTCTCCCTAGTGTGTGTTGTCGCAATTGTTTGAACATGCTCTGGAGTTGTATGCAGGCATTGATCCCTGATATACCAGAATAAAATTCACACAGACTTTTTTTTTATTGTCATAAACAATAACAATAACAGCTTTTATTGCCATAAATTTATATCGTAGGGCAATAGGCGATATAGTTAATGAGGTATCCATTCATATTATTTAAACCAATAGACACTCCCACATTAAAAAAATAAGGGAATGATTAAAAACTATTAATGAAAACACTCAAACGTGTATTACATACAAAATTTCATTAATAAATTGTCATCTCAGTGATTAAGGGATTAGGTCGAATTTTGAACAAAATTAGTTAAACTAAAAATAATCGTGAAGGTTTTCTTCAAGGTGAATGAATAAGATTTTCATCAAGTGCTTAAGTAAGATTTTCCTTTTAAATAACTATGTTTTAAAACGAACATCTTTACTTGAATCCTTTTTCACCATAAAGAAAACCCTCCACGATTATATAACACTTATTCACTGGGGAGACAGAATTAATCCATACTTTCTTTAGTTCATGCCCGTAGACTAGAACAGTGCCGGAGGAGTAGGCCGAGACATATATATAGGGTTGCCAGATGTCCGGTTTTTTTTATGTCTGTCTGGTCAAGAAAGGCATTGTAAACCGGACAATCTTTTGTCCGTTTTTAGTGAAATTTCGAGTAATATATCCCTGTGTGAAAGTAGGATAGTTGGGTGGTGATAGTGGGGTCGAAATTAATTAATTTTGTCGCGTAGCGCTCTAAATTATAGCAACCTGACTTCAATAGTTGCTTTCAGCATATCTTTTTCATTAGTTGTCCGGTTTTGTTTTTTCAAACACTCCTAGCAACCCTACATAATGGCAACCCCTATAGGAGGATAATGTCTAGTGCACATTAGTTTCGATAGGATTGGTTGAAAGGTGGCCACACCATTGATTATTGGTTTCAGCATCGATCTTTCAGGTTTTTGTAAAAACATTAATTTTTTCGGTAACTATTTTTTTTTCTCATGTTTTAGGAAAATGTTCACTTTTTCTTAATGATCAGGTGAACAGTAACAGAATTTTTACAAAAGCCTTCTGATAGTTAAATAATATACCATAATGTTTCGAAAGGTTGATGTTATAATTTCACTGATTCAGTAACTATTTAATTTTTGAAACAAATTTCTTTTGAATTCTGAAAATTTAATATATTTATAATAGAAATTTAGGAGACATTAATAATTATCATTTTCAAGCATTACAATGTTAAAAATTTTAGATTTCAGAGTATTGATTCTTATTAGCAATTCTTAATTTAAAAAAATAAAAAATAGTGTTTTGATTTATTAAATGTCCATTCTCCCAGTAATGCAGATTTTATACATACCATCGTTAGGTTGGTTTTAATTTCTTATTTCTGAATTTAATTATAGTCTCTAATATCAATATCGTTTCATATTTTTTTGTTTAAATTTTAGTTTTTATTTTTATTATGAAAAGTGTCAGTATATAGAATTATGTACTATCTAAATGTATTGGGAATTCAAAAATTACGTGATGGTAAAGACTGATTCGATTGACTATCGCCGTACACCAAAGTGGAAAAAAGTCGGTATAAATAATTGTGTCTAAAAACAGTATATCAACGTACGGCTTACGCTGAATTATAAATTAAAGGCTTTCTTTATCTAAGATATATTAACTATCTTATCTATGATTTGTAAATATATTAAGGCCTTAAGTTTAAGAAAATATACAGGGTGAGTATCTCTTAGTGTATAAAAAAAAATTGGGTGAAACTAGATCAAAAATGTAGTAAAATGCCGCAGACCTTACCTTTCTATTCCTATGAATTTATACCTAGATGTGTCTTTTTTTACAGGGGAAGGCATTTCTACCGTTACATGTGGAGTATCGTTGGTTTATTTATATTTGTATAGTTGTCGAATAGTTTGCCGAACAGATTGAATGATGAAATAACAAATATTTGTTAAAAAATATCCTACCACAACTTCATCACGATATTCCACCTGAAGATCGGCAAAATATGATTTCCAACACCATGGCGCTCCTCCACATTATTCGAAAGCAATACAAATATAAACCAACGATATACATGGATAGGTAGAAATGCCTTCCCCTGTAAAAACAGACTCAACTACCCGTAAAATTCACCTCAAAAAGTAGTATTCTTCAACACAATCTGCATTCAGAAGCTAACGGCTAAATTGAGGTCTATGTTCATTATCATTGGATTTTAAACATTACATTGAAAATCTAATAAAATAAATCCTAAATAATAATAATAAATAAATAAATGTAATAACATAAGATCCTCTGATTTTCTGGTGTCGCTTTATTGACAGTAATCCTTTATTTTCAATTAAACAATAATTTTTTTCTTTGCTTTTTATTCCAATGAAGAGTTTATTATGTTTAAAATGCACATTTCCATTAAGGGATTGTCATAATGTTTTATTTACACAAATAACTGATTTGTATGCCAAATGAGAAAACCACGTTTTTTCGGTTTCAACAGTAAATTTCTCCATTAAATTGAAACAAAATCATTACGTTTAACATATCATTCGAAAGCCGATTGAATTTTCAAGTTTTTTTCAAAAATTTGACGTTTTGTGGATAGTTTTTTCAAAAAACGGTGTGTTGAAGTAAATACGACATTGTGACTTCCCCAAATAAGGTGAAGATCAAGCTGTTCTTTAGATACCAAGTTTGTAAAATTCAAGGTTACAAGTACTCAGCTATTATAGAAAATATAATGCTAAATCCGAAACTGTGGTCAAATTTTGAAGAATATTTAAATAAAAGATATTACAGCTTTTGTGGAAATAAAAACGTGGTTTCCTCAAAAAAGTCTTTGATTTACGGTATATCTGCAACGGCATTTTGCTACATTTTTGATCTAATTTCACCCAATTTTTTTTTATACACTAAGAGATACTCACCCTGTATAATAGCTTTTAAAATAATAGGATGTGGGTATGAAAAGAGAAAGACGATGGAAAAACTGACTCCACTAAAACTCTCCAAATTTCCAAAGCAATCCACCCGCTATCCAACTCTGTCAATCAACCATACCAAACTACCCACAATTTTAAAACCAAATCTTTTGTCAACTTTCAGTTTTCAGCAATCTGACTCGCGTTTTAATTTTAAATTCCAGTTTCACTTCCCTCGGAATGAGGAATGGAATAATCCATTGATGATTGAACCAATTCCTTTGTAAGCATAACATGGAATAATTCTCGAGGTCTACAGTGGGACAGTCACTGGGACGGCATTGTAATACCCTGCATACACAAATCTTGTTATCATCGTGAGGTTATCATCTATATAGCTAGTTTATAAAGCAACGAGTTGTGAAGTAGGAGAAAACATATAAATTGTTTTTACTTGAGTTACATATGATGGTATAGCAGTAACAATGCAATGAATTATTTGAAACTTCTATTGGAATTCTAGAAAATATATTCAAATATTTTTGAAAACTAGTTTCGAATGTTAAAGATTCATAATAGATGATATATATATTAATGTAAGACAAGAATTTCAGTATATCGGTACTCACTAAAGGAGGCAGAACGAAAAGTGCTTTTGAAAGGTATCAGGACTTAGAGTGGCTTAATGTGCAGAGGCGGAAGGGTCAGGTAGAAAGGTGGGTTAAACCTTTTGGTTTTCCTGTGCTCAGTTTTTTTTTTTAAAATTCCTGCTGGGAACAAATTTAAAATGTGAATATTGGAAATATATCTGATCATTTAAAAAAAAAATCTGGATTGCTTTTGAACGATTTTATTATTTTAACGATTCAAAGATATTTAATTTAAGACTATTTTCTAATTTGTATTAATTTCACTTCCAAGTTTTGTAGCGTTTGTAGTTATTTTCATTTAAATGGATAGCGAACCTGGATTCCTGGGTCTTTTAATTATATGTACTATATCTTATATGTTCCTTTAATCTTTGATTTACTGATCTTCCAGTTTTTCCCTTGTATTTAGCTTCACAATCATTCCCTTTAGTTCTTATACAGTGCTTTTCTTTTGGGAAGGGTGTATTTTAAATGTAGGTTAAAACCTATTTTTTTTTAATTCCTTTCCGACTTTGGTGGATATGGGGCTGTAATATGGTATCAAAATATATTTCTTTGGGGTAGCTTTATCCTCTGGGGTTGTTATGCATATATTATTCATAGATATTTATGGATTTGTTTTTTAAAAATATTGTCGATCGTGATTTTACTGTATCCGTTATTGCTGGCTATAGTGTATATGGTTTGGATTTCTTTGTTATAATTTTGTTCATTTAACGGTATGTTTAAAAGACGGTAAATCAAGCTGTTAAAGGCATTATTGTGTACATCTGTACATCTGTGTGCGTGGGTTTCCTCTATATACCAAATGCATGCTGTTTATTTTTTTAAAGAGATTTCAATGTCTAAAAAATTTAAAGATTTTTTTTTCTCTAACACTAGTGTGAATCTAACTGATGGATGAATTTCGTTAATTTCGTTTAAATTTATTTGCCTGTTTGGCCCTAATCTATTTTAAATCCTGCACGCATATATAACTAAAATAACTAGTGAGTTCTGATGTAAAAAAATTAAAAATAAATTCTTCAATTTTAAATCTGAAATTGTTTTAAATTAGAAAACAAAATGAAACTTTATTTATGTCACAAATCTGCGTGATTTTGGCTATATATTATAATAATATAATGACAGAAACTTCCGTTCGTTAAACGTATAGTGGACCACATACCAGGCTTTGACGTCATTCTGTCATACCGGAATGTACAGCATCTTCTCCTGCATGGAATGTCTCAAATTCCAGAATCCCTTTCTAAGGTCCACCTAAAACATTTATTTCTTTATTCATTCAGATAGGAATAAATTTACTCTTGATCAAACTCACTGAATCCAATCTACTGAAAAGTACTGATAAAATTCTTGTTTTTTAGAAGAATAAGACACGGTTCACAATAGACTATTGTATTAATAGATTTAATCTTAAACTAGCTTTTTTTGTAATGTATAAAGATATTCTGACAATGAGAATTCAATCTTCAGTGAACTAATTCAAATTATTTTTGGAATAAAGTAAGATAATTTCAATACTTTATTTACAGTTGAATGCACATTTGTTCACTGATAGTTTATGTCAGTCAGCACTTCTTTAAGATCTTTTTTTTTCTTTAATTTTATCTCTTTATTGAAATTTAAAACTATATACTATCATATAAAAGGACAAATCGTTTTTTCGTTTGTGATCACTAACCGCGAAAACTACTGAACCAATCTGTACTATTATTTTAACTACATCGTCTTCATAGTCCAAGGAAGGTTCAGCAACAATAAAATGTAGATATTTTAAATTCAATTGTCATCAAACAGCTATAAATATCTGGTGCGCAGTGGAGATAAAAAATTTGCTTATTTCTATTATATTGCTATCAAAAAAGTCATACATATGTGGTGTGATGTGTGGGTCCCAATGAAGTTTAAAAATCTAACGATATGTAGCACCATTCTGCAACAGAGTTTTATTAAAACTATTAAACCCATTAGAACCAGATTTTAACTATATCATCTTCATAGTTCTAGGAAGGTTTACAATAGTAGAGCTTACTATAATAATTATTTGAATGCACAGTGTCAAGTGACAAAAACGAGGTTTGCCACACTGTCATAAAGTTTTCATAAAGTCCAACCAATTGAAATCGATAAAATTATTTCTGAAAAATAAAAATTATTCATCTAGTAAATTTGAATATTTATAACAACATTTCGTTTGTTTGTAAAGCAGCTACCCATTTATAGAGCTTAAATAAAATAAAATGGCAGAGTCAGGAGGCCATCGTCTTTACAGACGCTTTGAGGGTTCTCGTGAATAAAATAGAAAACAAGTCGACATACTAGTGGATTTGAATGGTTGCAGAGTTTACTATGAAAGGATAGGTAACTGTTTTGGGCTAAATTAGCAATATATGGAACATTACGGTCTTTATGGATAAGTTTATTAGCGACAAATTAAGAAGTATTATTGATATTTTTAAGGATTTCAAAATATAGGAAATGTATACGAGATGAATCCTATAGTTTATTGGAACACCAAAGCTCAACTCTGTTAGTTCTAATAGTTCTAATTTCTTTCATGTAAATAAATCTTATGTAATTAATTGCCAGCTTTGAATGTAATGTTCTGTAAACGATCTGTCACCATTATTCAACGGCAAAGAATCTCACTAATGGATACAATGGCCACCATGTGTATACTTGGAAAACAAAGAAAAGGAATTGAAAATAAGTGGATAAGAGATCTGCAGTCGTGATCTTGAAAACAGAAGATAAAGCAAGCGGTGACTCTTTTGGCATTTGTTTTTTCTAATATAATGTAAAATCTGCTTATTGTCAATTAATATTGAGCAATAGGTGGTATATAAATACAAAAACAAAAATAAGCCGTAATTAATTCATAATCAGTTTACAATGTAATACAACAATGAATAGGACAATCGATACCAAACAATTCTTAGAAAAAAATGTTAATTTACTTAACTTACTAGGGGAGGACAAACTCAGTCTCTCACGGATTTTGTTGGAAACTTTTTTGGGGGTCCTGGTCAAAAAATATTAGACATGTATTTTGCCGTTCCGACCAATGGGCCCAAGAAGCCAAGAAGCCAAGAAAAAGAATAAAATAACATTAAAATAATTTATTTTATATCTATAGTTTAAAAAATGATATCGGCATGATTCTTGCACTAAGATTTTTAATTTTGATTGAGAATTTAAGGAAAAATACAGCCGCTCCATAGATTTTGGTTTAAATTTATTA
Source organism: Euschistus heros (assembly GCA_003667255.2). Lineage (NCBI taxonomy): Eukaryota > Metazoa > Arthropoda > Insecta > Hemiptera > Pentatomidae > Euschistus > Euschistus heros. Next base: position 531,627 of record RCWM02000390.1, read on the forward strand.
AATTCTAAAAAAATGATGAGATTTTCAAGCAAACTACCTCTATAGATTTTTTCACACGAAAATTGACGTCAGATACTAATTCAGCACCCTCAAAAACATTTAAAAAAGTTTATTCAATAAAAACGAAACATATCATTTTTTCACCCTCTTCGAGGAAAATGAAATTTTAAAACCGATTATTGGTTACTTTCCTTAAATTGCCATTACTTTTTCACGCAATTCACAGGTTGGCATCTCTGGAAATAGGAGAGCCTCAGCTTTCTTTTGATGTATATAAATGCAAAATTTGATGAACAAAGACCTATTAAAAAAATTGGAAAATCCGAAAAACGTTTTCATTTCAAACAGAACGGATTAGAGATGTTATGTTCCGGGTTTGAAGAATAAAAGAAAATTTGTAAATACATAACAATTAAATCTTATATGTGGTTCTGTTAGTATATTATGTAAATATTAATTTGTAATAAATTATTTTTTCTCCTAAATGCTTCACTGTGTAAAAATAATACCAGTAGTACTTCAGTCAGTGAAAGACACTGAAAAGAATATGAAGAAAAAATATGCTCTCTTTATATCTTAAATGTTTTTCAAAGCCGTAAAAATAAGCTGGGACGTGTTCGGTATTGTATTTACCTACATCCGTAAATCTACAAGTTGGTAATTTATGTTCAACAATTGCGGATAAATAAAGTAAAACAAATTATTTTAATTATAATTAGGTAATAAATCAAATAGGGTAGGTCAACGAATGCTTAGAACAGAACAATGGCTATAATCAAATCTTGTATAAACTGTCAATTTATCTAATTTTGTTTTGTAGAGTTGAAATTTAAAAAGGTGTTTCTGATAAAATATTAATATACTTTTACTTCTGATTAATTTATTATTATTATTATTTTTTTTTTTTTTTACCTCAAATAAATATTAATTCACGTTTTTTTATTATTTAAAAAAAATAGGGTTTAGAAAATCATATAACTTGTTCTCCAAATATTATCCCAAAACATATTGTTATTTTTTTTTAATGTATTTATAAGACGATGACTATGTAGTTAAAACTAAAATGGCTGTCTTCCGAATCTATTTTCAACTATTACTGTAAGAGAGCCCAAGAGTGGATACTCTCTAGGATTGTATTGAATAGCCATTGTTGCTATTGTCATACTGATTACCTTTGATGTATTGTTGCTTCCTGGTGTACTGTCTAGGCGTATACAGTATACCTACTGTACATTACCTGTGGAGCGTACTATAGACTGTTTCGACAATGGGAAACCTCTTCAAGCTATTAAACAATTTGTATTTTATCTATGGCAATTTGAACAATTCATAAAATATTGTTTAAATACTTTGGGGGGTGGATTTAACCCAACGGACTGGAGGCAATCAAAGGAAGAGTTAGGAAGCTGAACAAGGCCTATAAGCTAACATTGCAAATACCGGTATCCTATAAGGCCAAAATCAGACACTATAGGTCGGTAATACAACCTTAAGGATTGTAAGCTTCGGAGTGTTTGGTTTTAAATAAAAAAAGGGGAGCTTTAAGAACTCGAAAATAAAGAAACGAAAATACTCGGTCCCTAGACGGATTGAACTCCTGATTGGACTTGGAAGAATAGGAAAAATGAGGAACTCTACAATACGCAAACAAAAGCAAGGACACTATGAGGAAGACGGGCTGGCCAAAAGAATCTTCAACTACATCATAGGGTTAAAATCCACTTCTAAATGGTTGGATGAGGTGAAGATCAATAATGAGTTCAGGAGTAGAATTGAATAAATACAATCTTTTCCGGAGAAACCACCCAACAGGAGACCCAAGTGGATCATTTCCGAGGAGAAAAACAGAGGCAACCGTTTAAAGAGGTTCTGGGAGAAGAAAAGAAAAGTCATGAAAACTTGAGATCTTTGCGGTCGATACTTGGCCAAATTCGGCATTAAAAAAAAAAAATATATTGTCACAACATTTGTGTGAATGAAAGTACATATTTGATTTAATTTATTGTCCATTGTAAAATATGAATAAAATTAAGAAATTTGTTTATGAATTTTACTCGTTTGGCAATCTAATTATTGCACTATAAAATCGTTAAATCCCGGGATATTAAAATAAAGATTATCCTTAAAGAAGAAAACTAATTAGTGAGTATAGCTGCAAAAAATCGTAAGATTGTGGTTGATCTGCAAAACAGTATCCTTTTAGTATAAAAAAAATAAAGAAATAACTTACTTTAATTATCTATTAAAATTACATTAATAAAAAGTTTGAAAAAAAAATCGTTAAATCCTGGAATATTTCAAAATAATATCCTTAATAACAAAAACTAAAAAGACAGCAATGGCGGAATATCCTTCAGATAACTTGAAAACCATTAAATCATGGGATATTTCAAAATACAGTCCTTAATGACGAAAACTATAAAGAAAACAATAGCGGAATATCCTTCCGCCATCTTAAAAACCGTCGAATCCTTAAATATTTCAAATTAGTATCCTTAAGGACAAAAACTAAAAGGACAGCAATGGCGGAATATCCTTCGGATAACTAGAAACCGTTCCTAGAATATTTTAAAATAGTATCCTTAAGGACGAAAGTGAATATATATGTGGCCAAGAGATGTCTTTCCGCCATCATGAATTAGTATCCTTGAAGACAAAACTAATAAAATCGTTAAATCCTGGAAGATTACAATAAAGAGTATCCTTAAAAAAGAAAACTTATTAAGGAGGGAAAGTGTCCTTCGGCTGCAAAAAATCGTCAGATCCTGGCAGATCTGAAAAACAGTATCCTTTTAGTATTAAAAAATACCTTTGAAGATTATAGTGCAAAATTACTTTAATTATCTAATAATAAAATATTTTAAAAATGAAATAAATATAAAAAAGAACATGCGATTGAAAATATTAAATTAGAAATTTAAAAAAAAATTAACAAAGAAATAAAACATTTTAATTGATATTTACAATTAAAACAAAGGTATTTTTTTTTTTCATAAATGAAAAGGTACTAAATGGTTTCATCTATTGGGGCAAATTACAAATTAAAATAATTCTATACTATATTTCTAAACACAAAAGAAAAAAAAAATTCTATATTTTTTATTGGGTTCTAACATGCGGTTTATTACATTTTAACTTTTTCTAACAGACGATGATCTAGGAGAAAACTGTAGTGAAGCAAACGTGCTTGAATGAATTTTCAAATAGATCTGATCATGTATTTGATATCAGCTCTAACTAAAGCATATTATTTTAGAAGTGATATATCCAATTGAAGTGTATAATAAATTTTATTTAAAAATTCAAATTCAGAAATTTTGTATTTTAAGTTCAGAAAATATTGATCAATAATCCTACTATAAATCCTATGTTATATTGTAAATCCTACTATATTATCCTATATTATTAATTATAAAACTTCTTTTCATCGACGTATAAAAACCTGAATTTATTTGTCAAGAAGACGACCCAAGGCATTTTATTTTCCGTAAAATATGGTCTTAAGATAAAAAAGCAAAAATGGGATCGGATAGCCAAGTTCTTAGACAGTGGAGTTGAGTTGAAACGGATAAATAATGGAAAGAGACTATCTGATTCTTGCTAGCCTATTCATCAACTCGGTCATGCCTACCGCAAGCGTTTCATCTTCTCTGTTTATCGCTGTTTATGCACGAGTTATCCAGTTGGTAACCAGATGAATTATACTTTTTCAATTACTTTGTGAAAGTTAAATATTTTTTTAAAGAAGAAAGTGTCAAAAGAATTTTAAACAAGAAAGATAAGTTAATTATAAATAGGGGCAATTTAATCATATATATTTCATAATAAAAAAATGAATTCGTAATATAAAGGCATTTGTCACTATTTACCTTTTTTTTTTCTTTTTCTTTTTTCCTCTTTATTGAAATTTAAATCCGTACACAAAAATACAGAATTTATACAGAATGCGGTTTTATAATAAAAGACCCTGAGGACATCTTATTTTCAGATACCTCGGTGGGCTATCAGGAATAGATTGGGAAGCAAGTTGAGAGACTAGTGGATTCGAGTAGTGATGAGACTTATCATCTAAAGATAGGTATCTGGTTTTAGTTAAATGAGCACCAAATGGAACATATCTTTATGTATGTTTATTTGTGACCAAGTAAGAAGGATTGAGGATTTCACGAAGGATTTTGGAATTTGATAAGAATTGGATACGAGATGAATCGGACAGATTAGTGGAACCCCATAGCTCAACTCTGTATGTCCGAATAGGTTTAATCACTGTCATGTAAGTAAATCTTTTGTAATCAATTAGACGCTATGAACCTAAAAACGATTTCAGAAATCGTATTACATACCTTTGAAAAAATGTGACCCATCAATTAGTTTCATACAAAAAGAAGATACTATTTCATGAATGATTCGAATTTTATCCGTTTGTGACTGAATCAAACCCCGAGGATGTTTCCGGTTGTGTTCAACGTAATGGGGTATTCTTCCCAGAAGTAATTGGTAGTATTTTCTATTCTTAAATAAATATTTTTCACAAGTTCATCGTAGCATACTTTCAATAAAACCTTTTTTACTTAAATCGAATCCCTATTTCAATCAAAGTTAATTTAATTAAAGTTAGTACTATTGGGGTGTACGGAAATTAATATAAGATTTCATGTTTTATTTTTTTTTTCTCAACTCTCAATCAAGATAGATATATAATTTTTTTCACATAAAATTTTAGTTTTAATTTTAATTTTAATTTAATATTTTAATTTTAGTATGCTATTTCTTTACCACAACCAAAACCCGTTGTCCGGAAATAATGGCAGGATTTCATGTTTAAACCAAAACCTGATGTTATTATAAAAGATATTAACTATCAGGCTTTGGTTTAGGTAAAGAGATAGCATAAAAAACCACAATTTCACGAGGAAAAATTATTTCTCAATCTTGACTGAGAGCTGAGAAAGAAAAATTGAAAGTGATTTTCATATTGTTTTTTTTTTTTTCTCGGCCCCCAATGCTCATTGGCGGCTATAACTCTAGTTTTGCGCTATTATAGATCCCTACTACCCATACAAAAATCGGCATTCAAATCTGTGAGTTACAAGTCAAAACGTCTCCTTTAAGATGGAACCAAGATACCCCACTGTATCAGATCTGGGTAATGGGATCTTATTTAATAGGACTTTTTGGATGAAACTACGACGTTGAGTATAAATAATGTATCAAGTTTTGGTTGTGGTACAAAGATAAATAATCTATTTTTAATAATAATATCAGGTTTAAACATAAAATCCTGCATTAATTTCCGGAAATCCCAATAAAAACTTAAATTGAACTTTTAAAAAAACATTATAAAAATTAACTTCTGATTGAATGAAATAATTTTTACTATGCCAGAAATAAATGGAATAATATAAAATATACATAATATAGGCATTTGAAGCCTAAATATGCACAATAGTAAAATGTTGGCCAAATATGCTAAAATATGCAACATAAAAGGTTTCCAAAGGATTTAGTACAAGATTTTTCTTACAGATTTTAACTCACTTTTTTGAAAGAATGAAGCAAAAGAAATATACAATTACATATAACTTACTGATTATTTATCGCTATGAACTGTTTAATCCGTTCACTTACAATAATATACAAGGATCCTGATTTTGTGTAGAGAACCGGCTGAGGCACTAATTGCCCAAAATATTCAAGAGCCCTTGTTTAATCAGAGCTTCCCCCTGGCCGTGGTACCCTCCTGGAATCCTGTGGTTAGGCCTCTGTGGCTTGTAGGTACTCAGCCAGTAGTGTCTCCAGTCTTGTTGACTTCCTAGACAGAGATACTGATTAATACACTGATTAATTTTCCGGTAACTGTTCCTTAGCATCAATCAAATATGGTAAAAAGGTACATCGCTGCACACTCATTCTGCGTTATAATAACTTAGGTCAACGGGTTTGTTCAGAGTGTATTCATATATAATAAATATTTTAAGATAACCACAGGTTAAACAGTAAAATACATCTTTTACACCCCCAACAACATGAGTCTTTTGATTCAGACTACAAAAAAAAAAATTAAAAGGAAAAAAAAAACAATTTTCCTAATGTTTGTATTTATTTGATGAAATTTAAAATATAAAAAACATATATTCTTCTTCTGCTTCTTCTTCTTTTAGCTTAACAGACAACATATAGCAGCCCCTGGCTTTTTTAAATTCTGTCCTAAGTTTCTCTCTGTCCATCGCAAACAACACTTTCATTTTCATCTGCCGTATGTCTTGGAGTACTGTCTCTCCAGCGGCCCTCGGGTCTCCCTCTTTGTGCCTTCATAGAGTTTCTTTGGTATCCTATTGTCCTCCATTCTCCTTAAGTGACCAAACCATTTCAATCTCAAAGTTCAGATGCTGGCCGAGATATTAAGATATTTGTATTTGCTGAAAGGTCCTTATTTTTCCTTCTGCCATATTCCATTTTGGCGTACAAAAAACATATATATACATGAAATATTATATTGGTGGAAACAAAACATTAAGAGTGCATAGGATAAATACTGAATTACCTGGCATGAAAGACATAAGGATGAATAAAACCCTTTGATACTTCCTCCTATCTTAATTTTTTTTTTTTTTTCAAACTTAGTTTAGGAGATCCCTCATCCAGCTCTTTTCCACCCTTCTTTGGATGCTGTCTGGAATGTGAGTTGTGTCCATGTCGTTTATGAGTTGTGTTGGAATGTCCATGTCATTTTTCGTAAAATAGTTTGCAGAGAGTCTTAATTGCTAATTAATAGTTGGTATGCAAGTACGTCGAATTATGTTGCTTACGTACCAGGGTGCTTTTCAAGTCCTGAATGTTTTTGCTAGGAAGATTTGGAATTTGTAAATCGCAACACAAAACGACTCTTCGACATGAAAAATGTCCTCCAGTTTACATGGCAATGATTCCACTGGTTCGACATTTTACAGAAGTATAAGACCACACATCAAGAAAAAAGGAGCCCTTTTAAGTACGAAAGTTTACGACCTACTTTTCTAAAAACATATTTTTTTTTAGTATATCAATTTATTGAAATTTACAACTATACAAATATGTTCATCAAGTAAATGAGCAGATAACGATTACAATGACATTTCAAAACTTGAAAAGAACTACTCATCAGTAGCACTTCAATAGACATTCTACACTAGAAGATCTCAAGGCCATCTTCTTTTCAAACGCCTCGGAGGATTATCTGAAATGGATTTGAGTGGTTATGGAGCTTACTATGAAAGGACACATAAGGAACATTAAGGTCTTTCTGGCTAAGTTTATTAGTGACAAAGTAAGGGGCATTTAGGATTTTTAGATTTTGGATTGTAAATTGGATACGAGATGAATTGGACGGTTTAGTGGACCCCCAAAGCTCAACTCCGTACGTCCAAACAGGTCTAATCACAGTCATGAAGGTCTTTAATAATTAATTGGGAGCTCTGATCGTTTGTCTAGGATTGGTAACGACGAGCAGTTTCTTGTCGTTTTAGTATTGTTTGTGGATTCCAAGTAAGACGTTTGTCTAAGTGGAGTTTAGAAGAGACCCAAAGCTCAACTTTGTACGTCCAAATAGGTCTAATCACAGTCAAGTAAATAAGTCTTTTGTAATGAATTGAGAGCTTTGATCGTTTGCCTAGTAAATTTTGAGGTAGTCTGTAATGATGAGCAGTTTCTTGTCGCTTTAGTCTTGTCTAAAAACATATAAAACTAAAACGTAGACACAAAATAAACACTTATAATTACATACTAAAACCTATAATATTAATATACCAAAAAATCAAACAACATAATTGATCTTTGAAATAGAACATATAACCAACAACAAATTAATAGATAAGATCAATTTAAAATAATACAAATGATTATCTTACTAAATCTTATAAATGATTAACATAATAAATGATGAACATAAACAATATAGAAAAATAAAACATGATCGGTGCTAGTGAAGAATGAGAGGCGTTAAGAGGAAGTTAGGTGTCTTCTATGGGTCAAAGCCACAACGAAATAGTTTAGATGTTCCTGATAAGTAAAAAAGTAATATAAATAATTATTAAAACAAACAAAAAGAAGGTAGAGATTTAATAACTAAATAAGATAAGATTTTTCAAGTAAAATTAATTAACTGATATCATATGACGTCAATGAAAAGTTTTCATTTTAGTATCGAATCGAGTGGTATACCATGATTGATTGCCATAGAAATTGAATTAATAAGATGCAAGATTATTCACATCAGATCTCTAATGGTTACTGTGTTCAGGTTCTTATACTTTAGATGCAAACGAAGCCAGGAAAAGAAAGATTGATGAATGAGGGTGGAGTTTGATGGATTCACCATCAAACTCTGAAAAGCAGAGTTTTAGGAACAGTGGAGTGGTTGAGAAGTACCATCATTCAATAGGGTAATCACTCAACGAGAATATTCTTAAAAAAAAAAAAAAAAAAAAAAAAAAAAAGTAAAGACGGTTCTAGGAACTTTAATAGGTTTCACTATAAAACTAATTTCAAGTACCGAAACCTATTTAGCACTCCGAATTAAGCTTTATTATTCAAAAGTTACTAGGTAAAGTTTATACTGATATTAACTAAACTTTGTATTCTCTTTTTTTTCAATTCTTTTTAATAAAAAAATGACAACTTTATTTTCTCCCTTTTTTAATTTCTTTCAATACCATAAATGACAATCAGCAGTGATTAAATAAAAATATATGAAAGTGAAATGTTAGGAATTATAGGTGATAGTACACAGTGCTTCTTCTTCCTTTGTTTTACAGACTTTTATGTAATTAGATCTCTCAGCCAGGTCCTCTTCAGTCTATTCCTGGCATTGTCCGGCATGAGTGGAGTAGCTATCCCTTCTATGAATTTGTTAGTATGTCCATTTAATTTATATTGAAACTGTTTGTAGCGAGCCAGCGTGTGCTACTAAGTACTACTACTAAGTACCGTTGCTTTAGTGCTATTAACCTCAATGTTTTGGACTGGAAACTTAGTAATCGTTTTATTATATTTAAATGAGTACCGTAAACTTGTAAACTATAAGTACATAGAGGTATTAGCGTATCTTGTTAAACAATTAAAATCGTAATGAATAAAATTTTAAAATATATACGTATATACTAGCAATCTCTGTCGCCGCTTCACCCCCTCATAAGTCAAGAACTTAGATAATTTAAAAAAATTTTATAAAGTTATTTATATTTATGGATCAATAAAAATCCGAAACATCCGAATAAACTACATTTCGAGTTTTTCTCCCGATATTATGAGGATGATTTGATTGCAAAGACTTCCAGTTCTGGAGAGCCCAACATACTACTGGAATAGTCCAAAGATCCACTACAACGTTTTATAAGTCTTAGTTTCTTTTGGATAAAAAAGTTAATATGGGACTATTGAAAATATTTTTCTGGTTATTTTAACAAAAATCAGGATTAGTTTTTAAAATATTTATTATTTCTAATAATTCATAAATATTTAATTTTATGCTATTTTCTGATTGATGTATTAGTTAAACTAAAACATCAATTAACAAAGTGATATATAACTGACAATGTAATATATATATATATATATATATTATATATATATATATATATATATATATATATATATATATATATATAACTGATGATGAATTTTTAACATTCGAAACTAGTTTTCAAATAAAATAATTCCAATACAAGAGCCAATTGATTCATCAATCCTTATTGTATTGATTTTTCTATATGATCATAGGTACGATTTTTTAAAATATTTTTTCTGCTATATTATATTTAGGTGGTGAATTTTCTCCTAAAAGTAATCAAATCACATATAAAACGGCTATAAAAAAAATAAGGTCCCTTCCAAATTAATCAGACCGTTACCTTTATCTAGCAGATGTGAAAAATGCTTAAAAATGGTTTTGGTTAGTGATTAAGGTGGATTAAATATTAGATTTAATATAGATTACTAACTGCTGGTTTGCATCAGTCAGTGACAAACATTGAAAAGAATGCGAAAGACATATCAGATATCGCAATCGCTTATGAATCAATATCAGTAAAATCTACTAATTAATTATTTAAACCAAGAACAGTGAGTGGATAAATAAATAAAGTGAAAAAGTATTGTCTTTATTATTGGTTTATAAATCAATTAAAGTAATTAGACAACTTATTGGAGCAGAACAATGGCTATCGATAAACGAAATGTGAAAATGTCAGTTTACGTGATTTTGTTTTTTAGAGATAAAATCGAAAAGGGTGTCTCTAAGAACTATTTAATGATTTTTTGGTTGTGTCATCCTTGCATTATCAGTTATTGTATTTCGTTTCAGTTATCACACCTGATTAATTTAATTTTTTTATCCAATCCTAATGGTATGAGTAGAAATTCAAGGTAAATAAAATAATTTAAAAATCATGAAAACTTGATAATTACAACAATTAAAATAAAATTAAATACGTTTAAAAGGTCAGTATGATGTAAGATTATCAAAAATCAACCTTGAAAAATTTAAACTAATACACGGTTTTTTTATTTATTTTTATTGGGATGGTGATGCTTAACGACTTAGAGCAGGGTATAACTCTGTTTTTTATTTAGATATGATAACAGATACCACAATACCTATATTACACCACTGTGCTGATTGTAAGAAATACCAATTGCGAATTCATGATTATGTAAATGTACAGATGAGTTCCTTCTCAACATTACATAACCAGGTCCAGTAGCGATCCTAGTGACATAACCATTAGTTGATATCTTATAGCTTTAACGATTCGTTTTATTATTTCATCATTTTAATTAGATTTAACAAAAAAAAACAAACATTTATTTTACCATTTGATGGATCTTGTGCCTCAAAATATTACTTCAGGTATCATAAGAGAACCCACCGACATTTTCAATAGGGCTGAAATTTTTCACTGGATGGTTTTTTGGTAATTGTACGTAAATTAAGTGGTGGGAGTTCTAATAAATCTCTCAAATATAAGCGTATACAGTCACACATATGGTACAGATATAAAAGTAAAGATTACAAAATAAATTATTAAATGATTATTTTAAAAAAAATATGTATATATGTCTATTTTATAACATAATCTATTTAATCGATTTATGTGCGAATTAATATAAAAATCTATTTAGCGTCAAAAATCCAATTAGAATTCTTTTAAAGAAAAATCTATCTAATTCCTAACAAGGCTTTTTCTTTGCATATAGAACAAAGCGTCCCGAACTCAACTTTTCTTTACCACGGAAAGGGATCGAAAAGTCTGCATGATTAAACTTGTTTTCAACATCTTTTGCCAGCGAATCGAATCAAACACTTCGTCTTGATTACATCAGAAAACTTCCAAAGTTCATTACGAAATTTTCCTGCAGTCAAAAGTTAGGAAGGTACTTGCTCAGCATCCAAACTCGACGCTATACTCACTAAAAGCTTCATAACTTTGGCCGTGGAATAGGTGAATTCCAATAGTTTTTTTGACAGAAAAAAAAAAAAAAAAAGTTTATATAATCAATTCGATCCATATACACACCAGTCTTATTCATTTTTTTAAACCATTTTGCTACTTACATTAATCATTTTTCTCTCTTATCTCTCTCTCTCGCTCTCTCTCTCTCTCTCTCTCACACACACACAAAAAAAATGTAAATATACACACACACACACACACACACACACACACACACACACACACACACTCGCATATACATAAGTACATATAAAAATACCTTGGACTATAAATGCTTGATTTGCATTGCTAGTCAAAAAAGTGTATACAATGCCGAGATGGATTGTATACAATGTTTCGATTTCTTATTATTAATTCTTAATTTCTTGATATCTTATTATACTCCATTTATCAATTTTTGTTTTCACATTCAGGCGGAGGTCCCTCACCCCACAGTCCCAAGAGCCTGAACAAGGTGTCATTATTCCATAACATCATAACCTTCATTCTCCTTCTAATACCAGTGATAAAAAATTATAATCAAAAAGTATCGTATTTATGACTATGCTATCTCCATACATATACGATTACTAATCTTCTGTTAGATTTGTTTTAGTTTATGAGGCATCTCAAAAAAAAAAAATAATAATAATAAAAAATCCCAAGAAACTTATTTCAATTTAAACAGGATTACTGTCGGATACAAAAAATTAAACTAAATTACTACTGGATAAAGAAAAATGTTTTTGTAGATGTTTTTTCATAAATTATTAATCTTTTATTTTGACAAATATTACTATATACCGCAATAAAGGGCAATACTTAATAGTCCTCTATGCATTCATATTCATTCTTTATATATATATCATCATAATCATTTTAATCATTTTACCCCTATACCCCTGCCGCAGTGTGGGGTCATAATTTGTAGAGTCTGGACCAGATGACCCGCTTTTTGGGCCAGCTTTCTTCTCTTACTCCAGTTCATATCCTGACTCTTCACACTCTCCTCTTAGCCTTCTACCCTGCACGCGAGTTTCGTCTTCCTGGCAGTTCTTTCTTGGTTCATCCTAAGGAGGTGGGCCGAACCACCTTAGCTTGTGCTCCTCTAGGATGGTCTCAGACGGCTTAACTTTGAGACTGGTCCGTATAGTACTGTTACGTTTCCTATCTCGTCGGGGAGTCCTATATCCGGGGGAGCCGGATGCACACATGAGTCAGGTTATACGTGATATATATATTTCTAGGATTTACACTAAAGCTGAAGATCCCCAAACCAGCTCTACCTTCCAAGAAGGTTCATTGGAATTCCAAACTTTTACACTCGCCGCGAAACTTGAAAAAAGTTTCGTTTATACATATGTGTAAAAATTATTAATGTATTATTCTAGTTTTAAAAAAAGACAATAAATGAAACATTTTTTATAACAGTTAGAAAAAGCTTTTATAAACGGTATCTATATATTGACCACTGGACTTAATAGATCGATCACCAGAAATATTATTTCTAATTGGTTGATAAATAAATTTTAGAAAAAAAAATCCAAACATAAGAAAAGATATTTTATTCATTCTATAAAAAATCTTTACATTCTTTACCTAAAAAAATTGGATTCGCAAACATTTTATTAACAAAACTTTGATTTTGCTTAAGTTAAAGTAAAACTATATTAAGTATTGAAAACAAACCATAGAAGGGATAGAAAGGAGTATTTATATTACTATACAGATCCAATCATAAAAACCACACAATACATTCTTGGAAGAAGAAAACAAAACAATAATTTCCAAAATCCTGGACGTTGATGACTCGAGGCGTGGAGAGCACTCATGAAGCCCATTAGATTACCACTACACACTCTTGTGTCAAATGAGCTAGAAAGCGATGGACATTTGCGGAAGCCTATCGCTCTGAGAACGGAGATTCGAATGGAAATGGATTTGACTGAGTGATTTAGGAGGCTGATGACTGATGGCGGCCGAGCACGGCCTTCATTATCGCCGGCTAGTCCTCCTCTGCCTATTGATCCCTCGGCTTTGTTAACCGATCCCTGGAACTATCTGCTTATCACTATATTGACATTTAGTAATTATATTGATAGTTTTAGATATCTATAGTTCTTCGAGTAAGAGTTACTTACTAACATCTTAGCTGAGAGAATCTTGTATGTTTTCAATGGTTAACGTGGCGTGTGTTATCTCTGTTCGAATTAATTTTCAGACACACAGATCTCAATAATCCTCCTTAAAGATTAAAATAGAACCAGTCCCGAATTCACTTACACCTTGTTATTTTTATACTTTCCCAATATCTCCACTAAAGTCTTGATCGCCTGTCATAATAACCGTCTAAGTGATAATAATTATCAATATGAAAAATAACCTATTATAAAAAAACAAACTACATTCATTTCTCTTCGATTTTTTTTTTTCCAAATAAAGTTGAAAGAATTATGTTTAATGCGGTTCTTGAGGTGTAGTAATTTATTCAATCAATAAAATTAAAAGAGAAATGCGTATGTTATTCCTGACTTTATGATATTCAGGGGTTTTACAGATGGACAGAATTTTTCCTTTAATGAGTAATTATTGAATTGGATAAATGATCCTATGATTTTTGTATATATTAAAGTATACTATCAATCTATTAAATTAGAATAACAATTATACTACGTAGAATATTTGGTAGAAAAAAAAAAAAAAAAAAAAAAAAAAAAAAAAGAACATACTTAAATGTTCTATTCATGCAAATTTAGAACGCTTCAAAATGCGAAACTGCGGGAGTCTTAGCCGGTAAGTATAGTCCAGGTATCAGCAACTCTACGGCTAAAATTGGCGTGTAAAGTCGTTGGATTTAGTCATTACTATGACCTAATTCCAAAAAGGGTAATCACTTTTCATCTGGTAAAAGATTCTAGTATTTTTGATGGTTTTAAATAATGTATTTTAAATAACCATACATTTTTTATTTATTTTTAGTCTGTCCTCGTTGCCGGAGTCAGATTAAATTGACACACAGAATTTTATCTTCAGCAGATTTATGAATTGAGAAAGTAAATAAATACACTGTAATTGTGATGTATAACACATTTTTTTTTTTTTTTATTTCAAAAATTTTTTATTCAAAAGATAAATAGTACATTAATACATATATCATTAAAATATAATGTATCTAGACAGAGTTTTACAAAATATCATCCTTTTGGATGTTTTAATGTGATTGAATGTTAGAAAAAAAAACATAGTGTTATAGATAAATAGCGACATTCAGTGACGATGTTACACTGAGATTAAGGTAGTAACAAAGGAAAAAAAAAAAGGAATAAATAATTAAACAGATAGGAAAAAAATAAAATAAAAAAAAAATAAACAGAAATTAAAAGAGAGTTTTAAGACGGGAATTTGTCCTTCCATTCCAGTTGGTTGGCTTTGAAGTAGGATTTAAAGAAGAAAAAAAGAGGATTGGACAGGGTAGGAAGCATGTCGTAAAATTTAATGTGACAACGTTTTATGTACTGAACAGGGTTTTCTAGATTAAATCGAGATGCAAAATCAGTCAGTCGGTCTGTACGCCAAGGGGACTGTCTTCGTATAGTCATTAGTGTTCTGTTTTGGAGTCTGTTTAATTTATTGATGGTATCTTGAACTAAGTGCCGAAAAAGAGGAGCTGCATGAAGAAGTCTAGGACGAAGGATTGCTTTATAAAGAAGAAGTTTCAATCGGACAGATAAAGTTGGAGAGCGAAAGAGATGCGAAAGAGAAGTGAATGTTTGTCGAGTGAAGTTTAGGCGATGACGGAAATGACTGGAAAAGGTTAGGTGTCGATCGAGGCGAACACCAAGGTAGTTAATAGATGATGCAATCGGAATTTCGGTATTATTAAGCTTGATTGGCTGGATCTTTTTCCTTTGGGATTGACGGGAAAATGAGAAAACTATGGCGTCAGTTTTAGAAGGGTTTATACAAATACCTAAATTGGAAAGGGAATCTGAAATTTGTTGAGCCACCGCTTGTATATTTTGAAGGGCTTTTGTAGTGCTGATGGAGGAGCTGTAGATCGCAATATCGTCGGCATAAGCTGATATTTTGACGCGTGGGTAACGAGTGCCGATGACATTTGCTGTGTAAATGGAGTAGAGGATAGGAGAAAGTACAGAGCCTTGTGGAACACCAATCCGAGAGGACTTTATTTGATGACAAGGAGTTTCCAACTCTATAAAAAAAGGAACGATTTGAGAAATAAGACCGAAGTAGATTAAAGAGGAAAGGAGGAAATTCGTGATGAAGAAGTTGAAGAAAAAGATTCTCATGTTGAACGCAATCAAAAGCTTTTGTACAATCAAGGGAGATCATAGCAGTAGCGTGATTTTTAAGAAGAGCAGTGGTAACATAATGTTGTACACGTGAAAGTGAATGCACAACATTTAGACGAGGTTGGAAGCCTGCCTGTTCGTAAGGGATAATTGAGAGTTCATCGCAATGAGTTTGAATATGCGGGAGCAATAATTTTTCAAAAAGCTTTCCTAAATGGGAGAGGAGGCTAATGGGGCGGTAATGATCCGGATTTAAGCCAGTTTTATTAGGTTTCAAAAGTGGTATAATAATGGCTTTTTGCCATGAGCTGGGGAAATATCCAAGAACTGAGCAATTGTTGTAGATGGAGGTAAGATAATTTAAGGTTATGCGAGGAAGATGGCGGAGAAGAATAGCCTGTATATTATCTGGCCCAGGTGCTTTCTTAGGTGCCATTCGAAATATCGTTGCTTTAACTAATTTAGCATCAAAATGGGGTACATCGGAAGATTTAAATGGCAGAAAAGGAGGAACATAAGGAAAAGGTGCAGAAAAATGTTGAGCATAATGATCACAAAGAGCTTGTGCTTGCTCTTGTGCTGTAGGAAGCGGAGAGTGTAAAGTGGGAAGGTTAATAGGAAGGCGTTTATGATAAGATGATCGCGATAATTTCCAAAATATTTGTAAATTTTGGGAGGCAGCTGTTATTTTATTTTCCCAGATTGAGTTTTTCCATTTTCTGTAAAGCTGGGAGATTTGTTTTGTAACAGAATGGAGAGCAATGCGGTCTTCTGGTTGATGGCATCTCCGCTACCTATTTAGAAAACGATGACGGACATATATTAACCAAAGAATATGTTTCGGAGGTGTTTGTAATACTGAAGGTTTTGGTTGGAAGGTAGGGATAGAATGAGAGGCTGCTTCTTGGAGCAAAGTGGTGAAACGATCAACTGCGTTGTCTATATCAGCCGTGGTTGGTATATCAGGTAAAGGGGGCAAGGAAGAAGGAGAGTTTTTGAAAATAAAGGATTGAAATCTTATCCAGTCAGCTTTAGAATAATTGTAATGGAATGAAGAGTTGGGTGGGTGCTAATAGAGGATATGTGATAGACTACTGGGAAATGATCTGAAAAGGGAATGTTGTTAGGAGTATAACAATAAGTAATAAGATGAGGTGCAAGGGTATAAAGTAAATCTATTGTACTAACATGGCCTCGAGAAAACTGAAATGTAGGAGAAGAAGGGGAAATAATAGTTCCTGGAAGTTGTGCGATGGCTTTTCCCCTCGGATTGGAGGAAACATTATTCCACATTTGATGTCTGCTATTAAAATCTCCTATCACAAACGATGATCTTGGAACAGATTGAAGGAACTGGGTGAAAGGTTTCACTGGAGAAGAAGGACGAGCGTAAATTCCATACAGCTGATGAGGGACTCCATTGGCATATAAAATTATACCCAGAAGTTGAATTAAAGGATGAGGGGATGTGGTTTGAAGAAAGCGATGTTTAATGGAATTGTGAACAAATATGGAAACATCAGTAGTAAGATAGGAAGAATAAGAGAGAAAACGAGTGTTTACGGGAAGTGAACCAGTATCAGTAAGAATAAGAATATCAGGGCGTGCAGAAGTAAGAAGGGCGTGAATACCTGGAATGAAAGGAGAATGATTAATATTAAAGTTAACTACCTTAATCTCAACCATTAATGTCCATATTTGATGAGGCCTGAAGAGTGATAAGAAGTGGCTAAAGAGAAGCAGAGAGCTGCTGGATGCTTACTAAGAGAGCCTGGAGTTGAGTGACAATGGGCTGAAGCGCAGAAGTGATGGTTTGATGTATTATAGGAGTTATCTGCTGAAGGAATGAAACTGCTGGCTGAGGAGAATGCGCTGAGCGAACATGTGTGCGAGATGGCTGCGGTGCTACGATATTAGGAGCTGAAGTTCGTGGAAGATTTGGAAATTCTTCTGAGGATAATGGTGGCGGTAGAGATGTTATTGTAGGCTTGACAGGTTTATTTTTTGCAACATTTATATATTCCAAACGTCGTGTGCATTGTCTAAATGAAGCCGTGTGCTCTTGATTACATCCTGCACAACGAAGTGGGGAGTCTTGAGGGCAGTCTTTTAATTCGTGATTGCCACTACATTTAACACATTTAATAGGGCGAAAGCAGTAGGTGGAAACGTGCCCGAAGGATTGGCACCGAAAACATTGGCGAATTCCTTCTGATGGTCTTTTTCGTGGTAGTTCGACCCTGTATCTCATGCGATTGACTGATCCGGGAGCCTGGAGACTTTCAGGTTTTACTGAAGGGGATGTGGTGACTATAATCTCAGGGAGATCCATTTTGGTTCCATCTGAAAGTGTTTTCTTTAGTCTTCGTGTAGATTTGACGCGAGGAATGGCCAAAAAAAAAGGTCCTGTTAAAAAGCCGGTTATGAAAAAAGGTCCTGAGCCAATTCATGATTTCTGATTTTCTCTCTTCAGTATTTGCGGGATGTAGGCGAATGTCTCCAGATCGTAGTGAGGAGAAAGAGGCGGTTATATGAGGTCGAGAGTTGAGAAAGGTTAATAATTCATTTCTCGTTATGTTTGAAATAATAATTGGTGGAATCTTTGGAGGAGAATCAGATGAAGGATGTGTAGAAGTTGATGTATTTAGTAATGGCCTTTGGTCAGGATGAAAATGGTCTAAATTTAGATCGGGAATTAAATTTCCATAAGAGTTGGGAAGCGCTTGTCTTTTGGCTGCTGTACTAGACTCGTCAGGTCTCTCCCTGGCCATGGCAACCAACTATAATAAAGCTTGTTAATTACCTGTTTGGAGCTTCAATCCTAACCTCTCCAAATTTTAACTAATTATTCTTCTTTAAAGTTGTCTATAAATAATATATAACTTATTTAAAATGATCAATTTATCTAATAGTTAGAGTTAAAATGCTAATATGAAATATAAAACACTTCGTAACTTGAAGAAAACTACAATAAACACAGAGAAATACTACAGCGTGTTCTAGCTTTCACAAATCATATGGTACTACACACAACACATATGGTGGCACGTACAACATATATGGGTAACCTCCTCATGTGCTAACTCAATTACCATATGTTCTTCCTAAAGAAGGTTATAATATTTGAAATAAATTAAATTATAAAACCTAAATTTGGATTGTAAAAATTAAACAAATAACAATAAAATGAATTGAAAATTATTGACGGATTATAATAAAAAATACAAAATTTAAAGTTATAAAAAAAAATGTATGTCACTCATGATGGCCACAAATCTCTTTTAAATTAACTTTTCTGGCATATCTTTTAGCTTCGGTTTTCTCATAACCCTGAAGAATGTTTGTGTTGTAAGCCGAAACGTCGGCATAATAAATTAAATTATTGTAATTTTATCTTTTATATCTGACTGTACATTATACATTTATTTAAAAAGAAAAAAGTAATCGTCTAGCTAATGGAAAATCCATTTCTTACTATTGCATTATCAAATCTAAAATGAAAGGGTGTGATAAAATCTGAAAATTTAATAATCTGTTGTAAATTTTTAGTGATTTTTTTTTTTTATAAAATCTCAGCTTTAGCCGTATCATGAGCGTAATAAAAATAATAATAAAGGTCTTTTCCCTGCCCTTTCCAACCCCGATGTAATTTATAAAATTATTAAGACATATACTCTCCTATTTTCTCCGAAAAGTAATGCCATCTAATACAGTATTTAATAAATCTTTCTCGGTGTTCTTTTCTTAGATGTTTTTAATACACTATCATAATGCAAAAGGAAACTATATACAAAGGGAAATGTAGAATAATACATAAATTATGCATGAAAATTTGTTTTTCTTCTTTTATTTTCTTTTTTGTTACGCTATACAAGACCTGGGAAATGTTGAAAAAAGAAAATTGAATTATCCTGAAAAGCCATTTGCAGAAGAGAAGAGACAAGATGAGATGAATGCCGTAGCAGCCTGCTCTCAGCTGAGACACTCTTGTACTTTATATAATACTTTAACTGTAAAGATATACATATATTTAAATCAAAAAATCTTTATTTATTTATTATAATAATAATAATAATAATAATAATAGCTCCTTTATTTCCACATAAGATAATTACAAAATAATAAAAGAAATTTACATTTTTTTTTTTTCAAGGAAAAGTGGCCCATCTTTGGGCATAAGCCTCTCCCAGTTTTTTCCAAATGTCTTTTACATTTGCTGACCGGTGCCATAGACACCCCAGAAGATCTTCGATGTCGTCCCGCCATCTCGAACTAGGTCTTCCTCTCTTCCGTGTTGAATGGACAGGATACCAATCTGTGGTTCTTTTGGCCCATCTTCTACTGTCCATTCTTGCTATGTGGCCTGCCCATTTCCACTTAATTTCTAGGAAGGTTGTCACCGCATCTTTTGTCTTGGTTATTTTGCGGATCTTCCTGCTACGGATTTTATCCCTTAGCTTTATCCCTAGCATGCTCCTTTCCATCGCTCTTTGGGTAATAGCTAGGCTATTAATTATATGTCTGTTTGCAGGCCAAGTTTGGCAACCGTAAATTAGGGAAGGTAGAATGCAAATATCGAAGACTTTTTTCTTCAGGGCGATAGACATGTTACTTTTGAATATATCTTTGTTTGACCAATATTTAGACCAAGCTATTTTGGTTCGCCTTTTTAATTCTTTTTTAAATCTTTCTTCAAAAGATATATATTGCCCGAGATAAACGGTTTCTTCTACCCATTCTAACTTGCGATCTTCTACGTAAATATCTTCCTTGTTTCTGTTTGTCATTAGGAAAGATTTGTTATAGTTGATTTCTAGTCCTGCTTCTTTCCCTTCTTCGTTTAGTTGCTGTAGCAAGCAATTTATTTCTTCAATAGATTCCGAAATCAGGACAATATCGTCCGCAAATCTCAGATTCGATAGTTTTGCTCCATTGATAGTTATTCCCATTTTTTCCCAGTCCAGTTTTCGAAATACTTCTTCTAGAATACAATTGAAGAGTTCAGGTGATAAAGGATCTCCTTGTTTTACTCCTCTTTCTAACGGAAAGTCAGCTCCAGGTTTTTCGAGAATTATTCGGGCTTTACTATTGTTATACCAATGTTGTAAAATACGAATTATGTCATTGTTGATAGCTTGTTTTTGAAGACTTTTGAATAAGAAATTATGCTTTACGGTGTCAAATGCTTTGCTGTAGTCAATAAAGGCAAAATATACTGGTATTTGATATTCGTTGGATTTTTCGATAATTTGGTGGATTGTGTGTAAATTGTCAATTGTGGAGTACCCTTTGCGGAATCCAGCTTGTTCTGGAGGTTGGTTTTCGTTTATTTGGTTTTTTAATCTCTTCTGGAGGGCTTTGGAAAACAATTTTGCAAATACAGGAATTAAACTTATAGGGCGGTAATTGGTTAGGTTTTGTCTGTTACCTTTTTTGTGGATTAATAGAATGTCTGATTCCAACCACTGTGAGGGTAGTTTACCATATTCATTTGTATAATTTTATTAAATAATTTTGTTATTGGTGGGGTCATAGTATGAGGTACGCTTTTTATAAGTTCAGCTTTGATCCCATCTCTACCTGGCTTTTTTTCATTTTTGATTTCTTGAATAAGTACGAATATTTCATCTTCAATGAAATCTATGAATTTTTCTGGGTTCTGTTCGATATTTGAGTTTTTTATTTATTAATATTTTAGTGCTGTCTGAATGAAGATCCCTGTAGAAAGAAGTAGCACTGCTCAGGACATCTATTCTGTTTGTTAGTGCTTGACCGCTGGTACTGTGTAACTTGGTGATCCATTTCTTTCCTACCGAAGTGATCCTTCTTGCTTTTCTGACAGCTGCATTTTCTTCTTTCTCTTTATTTATTTATTACTCAATAATTATAACTTTTTTGTCTCCATTTACTTATTTACATATTTTACAAAACAAAGTGACGCACAGTCTATCGTCTATTGTAAATATATCCAAATCATGACAAGACAGGCCAGCGGACGGAGCACTTTCTTCAATTTAACATAAAAGATTCCAACTCTTTTTTAGTCCCCTTATTATTTCTGACACGTCTACTATGTCATTTATTTTTTAATCTATTATAGCATCGATATAGTTTATAAATATAAAAGGAGAGTTCAAATGATTTCTGTTGATGGTTTTAGTATCAAGGAGTTCTTCTAAATAATCGTTAATAATAAGTTCTTTTAAAAAAAAATGAATTACTTGTGGTATTTATTAATAAGTATAAAATATCATTATAATATATTTAATTTTATATATTCTGGCATGTAATCCAAAAAATGGTCGACATTAAAACACCGTCAGACCCTAAGCTCAATATACTCTATCTCAATAAACTATGTCAGTCCGGGTGGGCATTAATCTAAAACGGATGGTAGCCACGACTTACTTGCCTGACAATTTCTTTTTTTTAATAATTAATTATTTATGTAAAATATTGATGAGGTATAGTTGACTGTTAGGTATTAGAAGAAGTAGATAGTTGGGGTATGCAGTATAAAGATACACAGCAATTAAAAAATAAGTTTCAACTTGCATTGCAAGTTTTTTTTTATTATTAGAAATAATGTTTCTACTTCTAGCCCTGATGAAGGCTTGCAATGCAAGTTGAAACGTTAGCATTACAAATTAAAAAACTTATTTTTTAATTGTTGTGTATATTTATGACTGCATACCCCAACTATCTACTTCTCCTATTTATGTAAAATAGTTCTTTTTACTTAAGGTTTCGATGGGTCGAATAATCAATAAACATAATAATAAATAAAAGGCTTAGCGAGCCCGAACGTTCGATGCCGACACCACCAACCGTTAAGCACATACCTACCTCAAAACCCAAATCCCCAAGGTTGGCTTTGGCGCAATCCTCCCACCAACATCTCAGTCTGCTCGTTGGTCGTTTACCCGATGGTTCAAAACTGATTGCTTTTTTCAGAATTTGGTCATTACTAAACCCAACGACTTTACATGAATGCATGAAACAGAATGCATCACTTATAAATCATGCGCATATTATCCTTTAGCATTATACTTGTTTCCTCTTCGTGCTAATTTCTAAACACTCTTGCAATTTGTCGCCTGATGGGGAAATAAGGCCTCTAAATCTGCCTAAATCGTCAAATTGTTTGGTGGCTAAAGTTAATGGCGGCAGTGTGTGGAGCCGGGAGCAGAGAGAAGAGCAATCTAGAGGCTGATGAATGTTGCTCACTATCTTATCAGGGACGAGCAACGCCATCCTCTTCCTCTAATGAAGTGTCACTCAGCAGGGTCCTCTTGTCGCATCTCTTTTCTGATCCTATCGCTCCCCCGACCAAGGGGGGTTCATCCAGTCAATAGAAAAACACTATCAGCTTTTATTTATAATAATAGATTAACGGTTATAATAGTCGATAGTTAAGACCACGACCAAAAAGCTCCAATCAAGGACTGGTAGTGTTCACTAAGTACTGTTTTTGCCATCCCCCAGGCGGTCAGCTTGAGGCCTTGAGCCCAGTCCTAACCAGAGTAAGGATAAAAAAAATAATAACTGTAAAAAAAATCGCACTTAAAAGTACTTTTTAATTAATTAAATTCCCCTAAAGGATGTTCACAAAGTAAGCCGAAAAATCTGTACTAAATGAACATAAAAAGTTTACTTTATTATGGGACTAATTGTCCCCTGAAAATAACACAAAGGCACAATGATTTGCTACTGTTTTCTGGCAACATTAACTTTTAGCATGAGAGTATAAGAGTAGGCTGTAAAATAAAAAATAAAAAATTATTAGATTCATTAATAAATTTAATACAGGAGTTTTGAATGTAGAAAAAATAATTAGATTAAAAATATTTGCAAGTATGTATACAGACATAAAAAACACTAGAAGTAACGTAAATACAACAGTTTTTTTTTAAAAACTATTTATTGATATTTACAACTGTACACAATATACAACTTTAATGTGATTATAATGATAACAATGGCATGTAAATAACTTGTGAATTACTCCCTAGTAAGACTTCAATAAGAATTTTATATTAGAAGGTCCCTTGGCCATCTTCTTTTCAGACGCCTTGGAGGATTATCGGGAACGGAGCGGGAAGTAAGTTGAGAGACTAGTGGATTTGAATTTGGAGCTTATTGTGAGAGGATAGGTATCTGGTTTGGACTAATTCTGCAACATATGGAACATTATATATAAAAGTAAAAGAGAAATTTTTAAAATGAGAAAAAAGTAATACTATATAAACATTATTCGAATGTGTGCCGTTTCCCATAATTGATTCCACCAATTCTTAAAAAAAAAAATATCGATCTCGAGAATCGATGAATAACCGATCGATAACGTCTTAGGAGACAGTTTTTTTGTACCTAATTATGTAGTTATTATAAATCTATTCTTCCCGACGATTATAATAAGAACTATTATAAAAGATATTTCATTAATCTATAATTACTATAACTTGAGTTTAATCTATAACTTGAGTGAACTTTCATGTAATAGAATACATACATATGGTGACCCCTGTGTACCAACTTTTAAGTAGAATCTGCTATAAAAACTGCAACCAGAAACTACAACGTCGAATAATAGAAAATATTAAATCGGTAAAGGAAGAAACAGTAATACATATAAAATTATAAACTGCTCTAGATAAAACAATAATTTTTTTGTATTAGTGGTACACCCTAATGTAAATACACACTCAAAATAAAATATGTTGTATTATTGAAATATATAAAATAATTACTGCGAATTATTATTGCTAAATAATTACTCTGATAGTACGTGCATTTCAGGATTGTGAGGAGGTTTTGGAATAGGAGATAATAGAATGAGTCTAGGGCAAGACTATGTCTGACTAAAGGAGGTGGAAATTCCAGAGGGTGGAAAGGAAGAAAGGTCTGAAGAAAAAGATCTCATGGATGGAGCTCTTAAATTTTAGGTTATTGTAAATATAGGACGAATGATGACTTGTAACATACAAGGGGGAGGACACACTCAGTCTCTCACGGATCTTGTTGGCAATTTTTTTGGAGGTTCCTGGTCAAAAAATATTAGACACGTATTTTCCGTTCCGACCAATGGGCCCTAGAAACCCGAGAAAAAAACAAAAACATAATAGCATTAAACTAATTAATTTTATATCTCGAGTTTAAAAAATGATATCCACATAATTCTTGCACCAAGATTTTTATTTTTGATTGCTAATTTAAGGAAAAATACAGCCGCTCCATAGATTTTGATTTAGGTTAATTAAATTATAAAGAAATGATTAGATTTTCAAGCAAACTACCTCTATAGATTTTTTCACACGAAAATTTACTCAGATTCTAATTTTGCGCCTTCATCAATTCATTCATCAAAATCAAAAAAATATCATTTTTTTCACCCTCTTCGAGGAAAATGAAATTCTTAAACCGATTATTGGTTACATACCTTTAAATCGCCATTACTTTGTTACCCAATTCACTGGTTAGTATCGCTGGAAAGAGGAGAGCCTTAGCTTTCATTTGATGTGTATAATTGTAAAATTCGATGAACACAAACCTATTGAAAAAATTGGAAAATCCGACAAACATTTTGATTTTTAGCTTGAGTTTGAAACCAGATAGGATGATGAAATCAATGACACTTCAAGCGTATTAGCACCCTATATTTCGTGTAAAAAAATAAAGTTGATACATTTAACAGTCTAAGCGTTATTCATGTTTTTGTCAATTTAAACAACAGTTGCCTACCATTTGGTAAGGCAACTTTTGAAGCTTACGAATTTTTATTTTTCTATTTTGATGAAATTTCATAGTAAAGGGTTCTTTTTAATGCGAAATTAGAATCCAATCTAGAAAAAATACATATATTGAATTCACTTCACTTGAAAACTTTTAGCTTTTACACTTTTACACAATGTGATCGAAAATTTTTTTAGCCCTAGAATTCCATTTCACACCCTCAAAACTTTGGAAACGTATGTATATATATATATATATATATATATATATATATATATATATATATATATATAGAGAGAGAGAGAGAGAGAGAGAGAGAGAGAGAGAGAGAGAGAGAGATAAATAAAACAAATATATATATTTGATTGTTATGTATTTACAATTTTTTTTTATTTTGCAGTTGAACATGTTAAAATATGATTGTCATAGTTGACATTATAGCAATAACTGCCTCACTTCCGTTGCTGACAGGATTTTATTGAATATAATGAAAATGAAATTGTAACGTAATAATCTTCAGTTATTAGAACAACCCAGTCTACAAACTCGTAGATGTGTTCTAGGTTTGAAGAATATAAAAAAATTGTAGATACTTAACAATCAAATCTAATATGTTGTTCTGTCTGTATATCATGTAAATATTAATTTGTAATAAATTATTATTACAATAAATAATAAATAATTATACTTATTTTAATAATAATAAAAGTAATAAATTATTTATCCTAAACAGTATATATATACTATATTTGTTTTTTTTATATATATATATATATATAATATATATATATATATACACACACATACGTTTCCTATATACATAAGTTTTGAGGGTGCTGAAACGGAATTCTAGGGCTAAAAAAATTTTCGATCACATTTTACAGTGTAAAAGCTAAGTTTTCAAGTGCAGTGCATTCAATATATTCTTTAGAAGAATCTACATCGGATTCTAATTTAGCATTAAAAAGAACCCTTAAATACGATACTTCATCGAAGTAGAAAAATAAAAATTAGTAAGCTTCAAAAGTTGCCTTACCAAATGGTAGGCAACTTTTGTTTGAATTGACAAGAACATGAATTACGCTTAGACGGTTAAACGTGTCAACTTTATTTTTTTACACGAAATATAGGGTGGTAATACGCTTGAAATGTCTTTGGATTCATCATCCTATCTGGTTTCAAGCTCAAGCTAAAAATTAAAATGTTTGTCGGATTTTCCAATTTTTTTAATATGTTTGTATTCATCGAATTTTACAATTATACACATTAAAAGAAAGCTAAGGCTCTCCTCTTTTCAGGGATACTAACCAATGAATTAGGTAACAAAGTAATGGCGATTTAAAGGTATGTAACCAATAATCGGTTTAAAAATCTCATTTTCCTCGAAGAGGGTAAAAAAAATGATATTTTTTGATTTTGATGATTAAGCGTATTTCAATGTTTTTTAAGGCGCTAAATTAGAATCTGATGTCAATTTTTGTGGGAAAAAATCTATAGAGGTAGTTTGCTTGAAAATCTAATCATTTTTTTATAATTTGATTAACCTAAACCAAAATCTATGGAGCGGTTGTATTTTTCCTTAAATTCGCAATCAAAACTAAACATCTTGGTGCGAGAATCATGCCGATATTATTGTTAAACTCGAGATATAAAATAAATTAGTTTAATGCTATTTCGTTTTTGTTTTTCTCGGCTTCTAGGGCCCATTGGTCGGAACAGCAAAATACGTGTCTAATATTTTTTGACCGGGAACCTCCAAAAAAATTGCCAATAAGATCCGTGAGAGACTGAGTGTGTCCTCCCCTTGTTAGTGATAAATGCACCTAGGAAATAATGACATAGAGGGGAAGAGCCAGTCAATTTCAGCGTAAAGTTGGGAGACATTAAGATGCCTTAGGGCATCACAAACAAATCTAATAAAGCTGCTCATAAAGTGCTTCAGGCTATGTCTTTGTTTTATATTATATTATATAATATCTATAATATAATATATAAAATATAATATAAAACATTTATCTCTACAACCCGTAAAGAGGCTAGTAGTAAAATATTTGGATTTGGAGATTTATTTTACGGAAATTTGGCCGAAATCATGCAGAACGGCCTTCTTTCCTTTTAAAATTAAAGTAATAAAAAAATAGAGACTGGGTGTGCCCTAGGAAGGTCTTCCAACCCTAAAGTCGACTCATAGCTAAAATAACGAAAAATTAATTTTCTGCTTACAGTCGAACTCGAATTCGGCCCTGGGAGCAAGTGATTCCATTGCCTTGCCCAATGAACTACCACACTTCTATTTTTAGATATGTACATATGGATAAAAAAAATTATTAAGTCGTTTAAAAATGAATATTATTCCATAGGTATTGATAAAAAATCAACTCATCATTAATATTCCATTAAGTAATTACAATAAATAATTTAATACATTGCTATCCCCAGAAGATAAATTTCCATTCCGAGTAGGTATATATTATTCTGGGATTAGGAGGTAAAAAAGGGCCCATGAAAAAGCAGGCTAAAACAAATAGGTCCTGCTGAAATAAGCCCTCAACTTAACTAGCTAAATAATCGCCCATGCTCTGTTTGGAATCCCAACTAATTAACACATGGTCGGTGTTCTAACACAAATAACATTTATCAATCAAGGCCCTAATTACTAAAAAAAAACGAGAAAAATAAATTAGTTAAGTAAATTAAGGTGCATTATGTGAAAAACACAATTTAACACTCAAAATACTTCCAGATATATATATAAAGGTCAGCGTAATAATAAACAATTTAAAAAACGTAAGAGCTAAATACTTAATTAATTGCGAATAATAGAATTAAAAAGGTCTTACACACAGAAACAAAAACAATCGCGAATTCGCTTTGCTTTTTTTTTTTTTTTTTTTTTCTTTGGTATTAAAACTACATCCAATTATGTGTGGAATAAATTTGTGCTTTTCAAAGTATTAATAGTTTCGTTAAAAATATATTTTTACCATCATTAACTAATGACAGACAAATGTTATGTACTTTCAGACTAATGAAAAAACAATAAAAATGCCTCCCAGGATTTATATTGATGCTGAAACAATATATATATATATATATATATATATATATATATATATATATATATATATATATATATATATATACATATATCAATTTATTTAAATTTACAACTGTACAAATTTAATGTATATATGTATATATTTAATGAGCTGACAACGATTACAATAACATGTCAAAACTTAAAAAGAACTACTCATCAGTAGCACTTCAATAAAAATTTTATATTAGAAGGTCCCTTGGCTATCTTCTTTTTTAGACGCCACGGAGGATTATCGGGAATGGAGTGGGAAGCAAGTTGAGAAACTAATGGATTTGAGTGGTTATGGAGCTTACGATGAAAGGACAGGTATCTGGTTTGGGCTAACTCAGCAACATATGGAACATTAAGGTCTTTATGGATGTTTATTGGTGACAAAATAAGGATCATTCAGGATTTTTCGAAGGATTTTTAATTGTAAGGATTGGATACGAGATGAATTGGATGGTTTAGTTGAACACCTAAGCTCAACTCCGTACGTCCAAATAGGTCTCATCAGTCATGTAAATAAGTCTTTTATAATGAATTAGGAGCTTTGATCGTTTGTCTAGTAAATGTTGAAGTAGTCTGTAACGACAAGTATTTTCTTGTCGAAACAATATTACACAGAAAGCACTGGAAACTGCCTCAGCAAAAAGCTTTAGGAACATAAGCCGAAAGTGTAGTATACGATTAAATAAGTATATAAGAAGGCTTAGAGAATCCGAATGTTCAGTCCCGGCACCACCAATCTGCGTTATAGGATTGCTATGCCCGTCTCTGTGTGAGTCCGGATCAGCATTAATCTAATTATAGGGATGCCAGTCAGGACTTAATCTCCTGACAAATGATAAATAAGTATTTTAAATCTTTAATTAATTTAATTGAGTCTTCTCCAGAAGGTGATCGTGGGGTCGATAATTATGTGTGTTAATTATAATGAAGAGTAATCAAAATATATTAATTAAATGAGAGACATGCTACTTGGCAATAAACTGTATGGTTAAACTAAAAACAACATATATTTAATCAAGGGTTGACATACAAAATAATAATATGGAAATCTGGATCATAACTTAATTTAGTATCTTAAATTTAACATAAGAAACTTAGCCTAGACTTATCTTTGAGGGAGATGCTATGACGTGGGCAAGGCGTCATCGGGGGAAGTGGAAGTCGTCAGTGAGGTGTCATTTGGAAATGACTACATCTTAATCGTCTACATCTTAAGAGGTAAGACAGGAGCTCCTGGGCCAAGCTCCGAAGAACTCGAGGAGTCAGCTCTGGAGAACCATGGCAGGAAAAAGGGACTGATCAAAACTGCCCCCAAAATATTTTCCCGGATCTTTTTAAAGTATAGGCTTTCCCCCCCCCCCCTGTACTTGGGACCCGCCCACAGACTTCCTAGCTTTTTGAATTTTAGGAAAACATAAATATCTTGTTTACCCCTAATATTAAAAGGTAAGGGACAAGCAGGTAGAGAACTTTAATTGCATGACTCGACAAAGGATGTGAAATTTCGGACCACCCGTGGGGTGTTGTGGAGGTGCTACCCTTTTGCCAACACGCGAATATTATCTTTGTTATTTTCAAACTTATAGGTTTGATACATAGCAGGATAGATAGACAGAATTTGGAATGAATAATATCCGTGAAATTTTATATTTAAGTAACAATCCTAAATAAACTAATTATTTTTAATTTAGAGAATTATTAATAAACATAAATTAATTTTTACAGATTTGCTCAAATATATATATATATATATTTTTTAACCTATGTCATGAGGAGGTACTGTTAAATGCTAGTCTCCCACTCCCCTATAAGGTTTGTACTATTACAATATCATCAAATTCATTTATTGTTACTTCACTATATTACTATTTTATTTCTTGTGTATTTATAGGCTAGTTATATGAATTTTCTTTCTTTATTTTATATCATTGTAAATATTGTATGAATAAGCCTTTTCCATATTATTCCTGGCTCTTAAATAAGGCAGATTTTAATTATTTAAAATACAAAAATAAAAAAAATAAAAATAGAAAATAAACAAAACTACATACATAAACTATTAAAACAATATGAACTGAATGGTCCCTAATTTTAAAACATACTTCTCCTTTTTTAAATCTAGCTCTAATGACATAATAACAATTTTCATATTTTGTATATGCTCATTATATCACAATTTTTTAATATTAAAAAAAATTACTGATATATAAGGTATTACATTATATTTTATCAAAATGATATACTCTTATGGCTTATACTCAACCAACGTTGATATCACTATATTTGTATAGACTTCCTCAAACAAATAGCCACTTTAGGTTGCAAAGTCTTTGGTAATACCAAAGTTCCAAGGGTTGGCGGCATTGTCGCCTCGCTTGTTTGGAACAAAGTTTCAGATTCTGTTACCACGAAGTTTGAGGCCTATAAGGAACTACGAGTGACCCACTACAGAAAGGTAGCCAGGATCTTTTGCCCACACAGACCCAGTTACATGTTCTGTCTTCTATTTCAATTCTCTTCTCGGATCTAAGAACGATACATTTGTTGTTATCAAAGCATAATTAATAAATATTTCAATATACAATGTAATTTATTTTTTATTTTTTTTAATATTATAAGTTTCAAGTTATAAGTAATATAGCTAATACCAAGGCAGCTAAAACCTTTTTTCCCTTAGTAAAATCGTACGAAAATCGTACTAAGACAACGGAGTGAGAGGTTGGAAAAGGAAGATGGAAGATAGCCAGTGATGACTGTCGATAATTTGTGAGGCCTAACTTGGGCTGTAGTGCTAAATATAATAATAATAACGTTTCAAATGCACGTATATCGGGTTCAAGCATATATATATATATATATATATATATATATATATATATATATATATATATATATATATATATATATATATATATATATATCTTTCCACCTAAGCCGTGGTCTTCTTCGTCTAGTCCCATAAAACATTCGGGCAACATGGCCCCCAGCGCAGTCTTACCAGCTTTATATACTTCATCAAGTCCGGTTTATCATTCATATAATATATAAAGCACGTATAAAATATTTTTTCTTAAATAATATTTTCATGACATCTCCCTCTTGTATGGAGAAAAATGAAAAATTAGAAGAAAGTCTGTGCTAAAATATCCTAAAATGCTACTAAATCTTAAATCTGCTTTTATTTTGGTTCCATCTAAAGCTATATTTTTTTTAATTTTAAAATGTCAACAATGTTACCCAACAAAATATTGTGATATAAAAAAATCTAGATAGCCTACGATGTGAGGCTACTTTTTTTTTTCTTAGCACAATGTTATGTTATACTAGATGCTGCATTTATAACACTATATTTTCAAATCAAAAAGTATTTTGCTACATATCCACTCGAATCCCCTTGTCTCCCAACTTGCTTCTCACTCGAATCCCGATAACCCCCAAAGCGCCTGAAAATGGTGAAAGGGATCTTCTAATATAGAACATTTATTGAACTGCTACTGTTGGGTTGTTCTTTACAAACTATTGGCATATCATTGTAATGATTTTGCTGCAAATTTACTGATTGTATACATTGTACACGATTGTTAATTATTAAAGTAAAGTATAAAAAAAAATAGGCTCGATACCTGTCTTTGATCAACGATCTGCTTTTAAAGTTGTTTTCTTAAAAGCTTAAATAGATGAACGAGCGTCATTTAAAAAGGACGAATAAACAGCTTTTCCCTTAAGTTTTAAAGTGATATATGAAATAAAAATTCGATTAATTCCAAAATTCTATGTGGTTTAAAGTTTAATACATTTATTTATTTTGAAATATTCAAGAACACAATGAAAATGCTGAGCTTATGCTGCAGATTTGTTTTGTTCCGGATGAGAGCAGCGGAGATGGTGTTCTAGCCGCGGATCTTCCTTGTAACTGAATGTCAAGCCAGCCGGGTATTTGCATAGGAAGCACACGTACAAGACCACTCCTCGTATCCTACTATTCTTCCAACGTGACCTTACTCCACAACAACTGATAGTTTCATAAAGGATTTTCTTATTGGAAGGAAAATCTTACACTGAGAATGTTTTTCTCTCCGAACCTAATAAAGTCCAATATTCTGCACTGGTTGAAAATTGTTTTCCACCCAATGATTTAAGTTCTTACTTGTATATATATATATATCGAATATTTTAAGGGTGTACCAAGAACATTTTTTGTTTTTGTCGCTGAAAATCTTGATCAATATAAATAATTGTTATATATTTTTTAATACGCTTTTATTAACTTCACCTGTAACGGAATCTTGTATCGTAATTTTCACCAATTTCCAGCTATCTGATTATCTTAAAAATTTGCACACATGTCAGGAACCAATGACAATACAGTAATTGCACTAGTTTGTTTTAATATTCTTACTAAGTCCAGTCGAAATACCCCCAAAAAGGGGGCCTGCCTTGCGAAAGGTGAAGAAGTAGGTGTTACGATTCGCTATGATCTAGATGGGTCCTGAAAATAAAGTATCAGAAATATTTGTCATTGGAAAAATGTGAATGTGTCAAAATTGGAAAAATGTGTCATTTACATAATTAAAGTTTATTAAATTGTGTATCTAAAAACATCTCTTAAGCTGAATTTGATTCAGGCGTTTAGCCACAATCGACAGTCGAAAATCAACTAACCAAAAAGTTAGCTTTGGTCATGTTTAGAGTCTATAACACAAAAATGGCTAATCCAATAAAAAAATGTTATATACTAATAGTCGTAGATCATTAGATTTCGTCTAAGACAGGTTTAGTTCGGTTCGCTATTTAAGCTTGTTTTTTTAGTTTTTTAAACTATAATTTTTTTTTTATCTAAAGGTACATTTACTATTATTTTTCGCGTCATTAGATTAGATTAGATTAGATTGATTTTTTATTTGGGCGGTCAACTACCAGGTTATTACTCCATTTTCATTTAAATGGTGAAAATTTATTTTTCTTCGTCCTTTATTATAATTTTTGTATTATATTTTATAGTAAAGTGAGTGTTCTTTGAATAGATTTATAATTTTGTTAATAAAATTTCTGGAGTCCTCTAGAGCAAGTTCTGTCGATCGGGGTATTTTCTTAGTCCCAAAGTCTTGTTGATATAATATGCAATCTTCTATTATGTGTTTAATGGTCATCGGAGATTGACATTTTTCACAATGTGGTTGGGCCTCTTTTGTGATCAGATATGCGTGAGTCAGGTTAGAATGTCCTATCCTCAGCCTTGTTGTAACAACTTCTCTTCTGTTACCCCTTATTGCGCTTGTCCACTGCTTCGTACTTTTTTTTATATTTCTTAGCTTGTTCGTCATTGGAGTTTCGAACCACATGATTTCCCACTTAGTTTTTACTTTTTTCTTCAAAAGCGCTTAAATATCATTTGGTTCATATATTTTTAGTGGTACGGTATTCATCACAGAAGCTTCTTTGGCAGCTTTGTCCGCTGCTTCATTTCCAGGAATTCCGGAGTGTCCAGGGGTCCAGAGAAAAGTTACGTTTTTTTTATGTTTTTTTAATATTTCCAAATGACTATGGATCTTGTCAATTGTGTAGTTAGTTTTGCTGAAATTAGCTATACTTTGAAGTGCTGACATTGAATCAGTACAAATTAATAATTAGTCATTAGTTCCCGACTTGAAAATTAAGGAATTCGCCCACTAGCATACTCTTCTAACCGATATTAGTTTTTAGTAAGATATAAATTAGTTTTCAGTCCAGATTTTAGCACCGTTGACTATTACTATTGCCTATTTCCAATCGCTCGGGGGTTTAATAAATTCGAACTACCTGTAATTTATTCTATTTTAATCAATAGCAATTAGATAAAGAATAATTAAAAATGAATATCAAGTGTTTTTATTTAATAACATTATAATTTTAATAATATGGATATATGGATAATATTACACTTGATCTACTTAAGCGTCATCATACAATTTCAATTATCTATACTATTAGATAAAAGGACAAACCGTTTTTCGTTTGTGATCACTAACCGCGAAAACAACTGAACCCAATATGTACCAAATTTTTACTACACAGTCTCTATAGTTGAAGAAAGGTTTTGCAATAATAAAATTTACATATTTTCAATCAAATTGTTGTTTTAAAAAGCGATAAATATGTGTTGTAGTGAAGTGGTGAATAATTACGGAAATTTTAGAATAAGATCAAACTTAGAACTAGAAATATTGTTTCTATAGTCAAAGTGGAAATATTTCAGTGGTTTAGCCACGTGCAACGGATGCCGGAAGGAAAGAGATTGACTGGGAGACCAAGGCTGAGGTGGTTGGACAATCTTAAGGATGACCTAAGAAAATGGACTGAGAGGTTGGAAAAGGAAGGTGGAAGATAGTAAGTGTTGACTGTCGGTTCTTTGTATGGCTCGACTAGGGGTGTAGTGCTCAATAATAATAATGATAACAATAATTACTTACGGAAAACTTATGGATAAGTGGCGGGCGTCATTCAGCAGAGGTTACAAAGATAAGGTGTTCTTACACCTTATCTTGTGTAAGAGAAGTAGACCACCATGGTAATAAGTTGTCTGACTGTCCAGTGCATCTGTATTTTTATTTAATTATTTAATTTTATTTTTTTTAACTGAAGATCTTGGCACATAATTTATAACTGAGATGCTCTTAAATTAACTCTACGGAATATTTTACGGAAAATTACTTACGGACAATTTATGGATAAGTGGCGGGCGCCATTCAGCACAGGTTACAAAGATAAGGTGTTCTAACAGAGTTAGAGATTGATAATAAAATTTGCTTGATTCGATTAAATTGTTTTAAAAAAGCAATAAATAGGTGGTGTGACGTTTGGATCCCAATGACATTTACCACAATCGAACGATAATAGATAACGATCTATTCTCTAACAGTGTTTGGAATGTTACAACTATTGAATCCATTTGTACTAAATTTTTACTTAATCATCTTCATACTTATAGGGGTGGTTAGGTTAGCAATACTAAATATTTAAATGCCCAATGTTGATGAGAGGCAGAAACGCGGTTTGCAACACTTTCGAGTACCTTTGTGGTTAGAAATTAATATCCAACCAGATATCAAAAAATTATTTCTCTCAAATAAAAATTATTTTTATTTTACCAAATCAAAATGTCGATTCTTTGCTTTTTGATATGGTAAGTAAAAATCTGAATCATAGGTCTATAGTTGTTAGCACCTTAGTTGTTAGATAATGCGATGGGTTTAATAATCCGTAAGAGTTTCTTTATAGTCTCGTTCCTTCCAGATTAACAACTCACACTTTCAAATTAAAAATGGGATGTCCAATTATGCTTTTACGTAATCTTCAACCAAGTACAATTTTAACCAAGTTAAACATTAAAAAAAAAAAATGAAAAAAAAAAACTTTATTCTGCGACTTACTGTCCCCTAAGAATAAAAAATAAACAGTTAAAAGTACAATTTTCTGGCATATTATTTACAAATTAGATGCTTCAGTAATTTTAGCACACATTCTTTACAGGAAAAAAAATTAACTTAAATTAAAAAAATAAAAATAAATAAATATAAGACATAATAATTATAAATTAAAATACAATCGTATATAAATGAACACATAAAAGAAAGAAAGATAAAAAAGAAAAAAGAAAGAAAGAAAAGAGGTAATTCTAAGTATCCATTTGATTATTGACACATTTGCGGAAGATTAATTGTCTAAATGGTACAGGAATAAATCATTTTTAAAGGAAGTTATGGAAGCTGCTTTACGAATAGAAGTGGGTAAGGAATTCCAGAAGGAGGTAGCACGAATTATGAAGGATTTGTCGAAGGAAGCGGTTTTATGTGAGGCGATACATAGGTTAAAAGGTTGGGATCTAGTGTTTAGGAGGTGGATAGAAGAACGCAGAGTTAATAAATCAAGAATATAGGAAGGGTTTTTGGGTTTTAGACATTCGAATAGGAAAGTACCCAAAAAGTATTGCCGTCGGAATTTAGGAAATAGCCACCCAAGCTCAGAATATTGGCAAGTAACGTGTGACCGCCTGGGGATCCCGAAGATATCCCCCGCATTACTGCTATGCGTGAAAATAACATTATATCAAGTAATAATGCTCAATTGCATAGTACAATGCAAGGCGAAGCCGCGACGGGAGATGCTAGTTATACAATATTCAGATGCGAATTCATATAAAATTTTATTTAAAAAAATGATCTGAGAGCATAATGGAATTTCTTTTTTCATCGCTAAATAAAACTTTAATTAATCGTTAAAATCTTTACTTATGAAAGCGGGCGAAAGCGCGGCGGGGGAAGCTAGTATACTTATTACAGGCTATTAACATTATATTTATTTATCGAAGGTTTGAGGGGCCTAAGTCGATATTACAAGGACGGTCACAACCTTTCTTTCCTTGTCTCTTTAGCATCTCCTTCCTCCATTACAAGGCTTCCAAAACTGACCTTTCCAGGGCACATCTTAAATATGGGTATATCCTTTTATCTAACCTTTGCATTTCTTCCTTTGATATTATGACTTGTTTGTCTGAAAACTGCTTGGAAGATATTCGAGCTACCTGCTGACATAGGACAAAGTAGTTTACCAGGGTCTGACAATATCCTTATTGGGTGTCCTGCCGTAAACCCCGCTAACAGTGAGTGCTCATATTGTTTTTGTTTTTTTACGCTAGAGTTTAGAGTGTCCAAGCCAGCTAATTTCTCGATATTTTATGAACCGCACAATATCCTTATGGTTTATTAATTCTTGCAGTTCTTGATTATTTCTTGTGCGCGCTATGCGCCTTTAGCTCGTTGGTCTACTTTTTTTGAGTGTCCAAGATTAAGCACCGTAACAAATTACTTGCCTGATTAATGATTTATACAGATTTAATTTGGTTCGGTTAGAGAGCAGAGTCGACTTCATCAAGTTTACGGGACCAAATTACACAATATTTTTTTCTAGATCTCAAACCTTATTTGCAGAATTAATTTCAGTGCCTAGGTACATAAAAGGATGAGCCACTTCAAACCTATAATTATTGTATTTAACCTATATATCCCTTCACATAAAACCGCTTCCTTCGACAAATCCTTCATCATTCGTGCTACGTCCTTCTGGAATTCCATACCCACTTCCATTCGTAAAGCAGCTTCCATATTTTCCTTTAAAAATAATTTATTTCTTTAACTTTTAGACAATCAATCCTCCGCAGATATGTCAATAAACAAATGAATACTTAGAATTACTTGTACTTGATTGTATTTTATGTTATAATTATGATTTCATATATATTTTTTTTTTTTAATTTTTTTTTTTTTTAATTTAATTTTTTTTTTCCTGTAAAAAATGTATGCTGTAATTACTGAAGCATCTAATTTGTAAATAATAGACCAGACAATTTTACTTTTAACTGTGCATTATTTTCATTTAAGTTTATTTTTTCATTTCATTTCAAATATTAAGACTATGTCTTTTATAAAATTTAATTGGGTCTGCAAATGTTCATTAGCTGATAATATAAATAAGTTTTTATCGTAAAAAAATAAAAAAATACCTATATTGTACGAATTTTCAACTCTATAAACAACTAATAAATGCTAATAAAACTCTTATTTACGTCCTTTAAGATTAACCATGTTTCTGGAATGTTCAAAATACCCGAATCCCGTAAAAGGTTTTGGGATTCAAAAACAAATTTTGAGCTGTTGGGTAAACGCTTAAGGGTTAGGGACGTATATGGTTTCGGGATTTTGGGGGAGGTTTGTAGTCAGAGGTTACTGATATCGGCATATTGTCTACGGCTTAGCTAAGATTTTTTATATACATCATAATTAAATATGTCAATGAAATAAGTTTTCAAATTTGAACTAAAAAATCCCCTTAAAAAAAAAAAAAAAAATAGGTGTAAAGAAACGGGTGTAAAGTCAGCTGATGTTATTCTGACGAATTAATAAAAAAATAAAATAAAAAATAAAAAACAGTATCTTTAACTATTGAAAAAATTAATGGACTACAGTGTTAATTTATATAATCATAATCCTATGAAAACAATAAGGTGGTGTATAGGTTTCAAAACACTGTATAAATATATATAAATAAGTATTTTTGTTTTAAGAGTTTTTAAATTAATTTCGCTGAATCATCGGTAGGTATATTTAAATTAATGTTACCATCTAATAAGACTCACCATTTTAAACTAATGATGGGATCGCGTGGCCAGAAGTTATTAATAACACACATTTCACATGAAACTATACCAACTATTATTCTCCATTTCAGTTCCATATATTAGTAGGAAAGGCTTTATTTTCGGAATATAAGCACGGATAAACAGCGTAAATAATTTTATGGTATTAAAAACAAATAAAAATCAAATCTCCTAGCTGAAAAGTTAATTTAATGTGCTGAAATATTAGGCTAAATAAACTAAATATTGAAAATGGCAATGATGTGACAGGGTTTAGAAATATAGAATGAAGCCAAATTGAATATAAGGTTACTAAATTCTAAGAAAATTATAATAAATCCATTTAGTGAATGATGGAATTCAATATCTGATACATTGATAAGTTAATATAGCGCTATCAAAATATTTTAAAAAATCTTAGGTCCGTGAGGGCATGTTAGAGGAGGAAAGATAATAAGAAAAAAAATCGAAGTGATCAAAAACAGAAAACAATCAAGGCAGAAAAACTGAATAATTAAAAAATAGTTTGCAGGTTTCCCTGATATTGAAAAAGCGTTTGATAGTATCTGGTATACGGTGGAAAATCAAACTGCAGTTTTGCTCTTCATTTTTCCTGATGTATAAATATTAAATAAAAACTTTACAGATTATCGGTGTCTTTCCCTAGTTTTAATTTTAAAACTCTTATAAATGAAAGTTAAATTAAGAGAAACATTTACAGATTAGTATGATCGATATAATGTTATTATGAAAAATACAAGTATTTCCGTCAAACGGTTCCTTTGCTTACACCATTTGGGTTCCAATCCGTTGTAGAATTAAAAAAAAAAAAAAAAAAACTCATGGTGTGGAAAAAATAAAAGTTCACCATTTATTTTTCAAGTTGTATCAGATTGCAGTTGATGATCTGATAAACCAAAAAAAAAAATTTAATACACCAAAAATCCCTTTATACGTCTCCTCAATACCCCATCCACCAATATTCCTCTAAATATTCTCTCAAGGATTATTTAATTTTTTCTTTTTTTTTTTTAGAGTGAAATTTTTATTCTATTTGTTTCGTTAAAGAAACGAAATTGTTCCGAAGAAGAAACAAAAATAAAGTTTTACGATTTTCCTTCTTTTTTTTTTAGTTCATGAGCTAATAAATTTTTAAATACGTTTATACTGAATTTAAAGCAAACAGTAAATTGTGTTAGATTTTTGTTAATATTTTATAATAGAGACTTTTATTGAGTAATTTTTAAAATTTTCCATATATGTGAGAAATGATTAGTGTAGATGGCTTTATGATTACATTCACACATTATGTACAATAAGAAATAAACGAAAAGAAGAAAAAAAAAATAGAACAGAACAGAACTATGCTATTCATAAATAATATCAACCATACAATATATAAATGTAATATATATAAAATTAAAAAAAAAATAAATAAATAAATAATAGCAATGGTAAACATAAAATAAAATTTGATTAAAAGTTAAAAATACAACCGTACTTTATTTACAATATACACTCATCCAAGGGATCCCCAAAACAAATCACAAGGCGAGGGATAAGCCAGGTCCAAAGAGATCCGCAGGCGTAAAAAAAATGTTTTTATTCATCAAAATTGAATATTACAGTAAAATTTTATTCTATGTTAGTATCAAATATTTGTTGTAACAGTAATTTTATTTAGGTTTTATAATATGTTTATTTTGTACCGATATATTTGTATATATTTATCTCCTCGACGAGAGGAATGGTTCAAGAGGAAAACAAAGAAGACGAAGACATATTTATTGAAGTTTAAATTATATTTATATGGTATGCAACATTCTAAAATACTCTTTCATACACTGCAAATACATTTTTTTTTTTTAATCATTTATGTCTGTAATTTGATTTACTATCCCTCAGTGAAATTAATAATTCCTTAGATATTTTTTTATATAAACTGAACAAAAATAACAATAATTTCTTTTTTAGATACCTTATATATTATTTTGTAATTTATTTTTGTTTTTTCTGTCAAAATCTCTCTATTACGGGTATCATATTAGTTAATAGTTAATATATCGCTGAAAGGCTAATCGCCCTTTAATCGGCTTAAAGACTATTAA
This sequence comes from Euschistus heros, assembly GCA_003667255.2. NCBI lineage: Eukaryota > Metazoa > Arthropoda > Insecta > Hemiptera > Pentatomidae > Euschistus > Euschistus heros. The sequence continues at coordinate 572,510 of RCWM02000390.1, forward strand.
ATTCTTTTAAATAACCTATTTAAATCTAAGCAATTATATAAACACTGTTGGTACATAACACCCTTTAGTACAAGCTCTTAGCTGTCAAGTAATCACAGAGAGACCCGTTGCGAGACCTGAGGTCCGAATGGAAGAGCTCTCCCCATTTAGCGGAGTGGCTAAGCTATCTAGCTAGCTATCCAGGGCACACCACTGCATCATAACGCTCCTCATCGTAAAGCCGTCTTGTATTCAAGGGGGGTCGAGATGGGCCTCTCTTGTGCAACTGGTAGCAGCTTTTGTAAGTACCACCATCTCTCTGGGCTGTTCCAGTAGATGGGGCGGTTTGAAGAGTAATAGAAAACTAAAATGGAAATATACTAGGAAGTAGACAAAATACTAGCTGATTAAATTTAAAAATAAAAAATACATATTTTTTTAATATTAGTGTTGTAGCTCGAAAAGGCATTTAAATTTTTTTTTTCTCATCGCATTTTCAATATCGATAGTAAAATTATGTTTTACTTTTGCAATTAACTAGCAGCCCCCGTCGCGGCTTCGCCCGCTCTCATGAGCAATGGGCTTCGATATTTATATAATAATAACTGAAATCTTATTTGTTAATTGATTAAAATACTGTATTAAAGTATGCAATCGAATATTATTTATTTCTTCAATGATATTTTCGCGCATAGCAGAAATTTTTAACCTGGTTGAAATCTCTCTGATTAGGTGTTTGAAGATTACGTAAAAGCATAATTATACATCCAACATTAATGAGTTGGTAATCCAGAAGGACAGAGACTATTAATTAACTGTAGCGAATAATGGACTGCATTATCAGTGCTTGCATCTAAAGGCCCGTGGATTATATTTTTAACCACAATATCAAAAAGTATAGGGTAAACATTTGATTTGGTAATAACTTCTATCCGGCAGAAACAATTTTATTGATTTCATTTGGTTGGATGTTAAATTCTAACCTTAAAAGCTAATGACAGTGTAGCAAACCTTGATTCTGCCACTAAAAACATTGTAAATTTAAATTATTACTATTGTATATTTTATTTTTGCTGAAAGATGAAGTAATTAAATTTGGTTTAAACGTTTTACTAATATATATATATATATATATATATGGATAAATTTCTTGACTGTTACTATTAAATGTTTAGTATGGTTCTTGAGGTTCAGTCATAAAATAAAAAAACCACTATTTTGTCGATGTTTCGAAACTATATTGTTCTCATAATCATGCCAATGTTACTAGTGGATATGAATAGACTAACAATTCTAGTACTACCCCCGGGCACTCGCAATCGCGATGAACAAATCGGGGATGAATGTTCATTTGAACATTCAGCAATCATTTGATGAGTGCCCGGGGGTATGGATCAGTGAAGAGAAAAGATTTCCCTGGTTCGGATGCGAGCTCGGTGGCCTAGTGGATAAGGCACCACGCTAGAGAAGTGGAGACTTGGGTTCGAATCTCAACCGGGTAAATTTTTTCTCTTCAAAAAAAAAAAAAAAAAATATATTAAAAAATAATTATTAACAACCAATATAAATATTTATATATTTATTATATATATATATATATATTTGTTGTAGATCTTAAATATTGTACAAATGGATTTATAGCCATCCACATTATATATTGCATGAAATAAATTATAATAAATAAATATAATGAATAAAAAAATCACATTGCAATCTTGCATTATGCAATTATTTTTTTAAAAATTATTTTAAAATACAGTTTTAATAAATAATTAAACGGGTTAATAATGAACCTTGATGTTATAATAATTAAGTAGAAGACTTATATTCTTTTTCTTAATGAATTATTAAATATGTCCGTATCAAATTAAGTATATCATAGTAACATTTATATATTTAAAACCAACATATGTATATGTCTGTATATTTGTTATTTTTTTATGATTCTTTGTGTAATATTGCGATAAATTAAAAAACATAAATTTATAGTTTGTGTTAGAGAAATTACCAAAATTTCGATGAAGTTACTATTTTTAGGCTCATTATTGCTCCAACTTGTATATAATACTAAATGAATAGTTTATATATTTAAGGCTTTAGTATTTAAACTTCGTTTCTTACAAAGAATGCAAGAAGAATGATCTAGTCCCTAGCGTAATTAATGAAGTGAATATGTTGAATAAGGAATGAGCCAGCTTTACATTAAGGTCCCCTACGAAACACAAAGCACAAGGCAATCAGGGGACTAGAAAATTGTATGCAAAATAAATGATGAGAAAACGCGAGTCAAAGCCCTGATGATCTCTCTCCTTAAACAATCCATTAGTAATATTGTGTTGGAATTCAGGAGGAATGGGGGAAATTGAGAATTAATTATTTAGAAAGATGAAATATAAACACAGTTACTAAGTCCTGGATCAATTGTAAGAGTAAATGGAACTTCAACACTTTCAAAAGTCATACTTTAGAGGAAATGAGACAAAATTTATTCCAGCAAGGTTCTGAAAATGTTTTATTTTTTTACCATGCAAAAATGTATAAGATGAAATATAATGTTATCTCTTGGTATATTATTATTAGAACTACCATTGTCTAGTAATAACATACAAGAGATTAGTATGTTATTACTTCTTCTTTCGAAACGCTTCGACATCCTGATCCGTTATCAAAATTATTTCTTGGAATAAATACACACAAATAATAATTAGAAATCAAGATTAGAACATTCTATACTAATTAATTAAACAACAAAAAATCTAACACGTATGAATGTTCCAACAAGAATACTCTTAAGGGTAACTCAATGGATACTGCACTTCTGATAAAATATTAAAATTAATTTGTATGTCAATTAATAGTAAAGTATTTATAATAAAGTATAATGTACTGACACCCAACTTTTCCGATTTTATTTACTTTATTCACCTATAAACGCATTTAATTTTACATTTCAGTCGCAATAATTGTGATTTATATTCTAATAGATTATTCCTTAATATGGTTCAAGCCTTCGATGGAGCTTGGTATATTACAATTGAAACTATCTTCCCTCTATCTGTAAATAAAGATGTTATGACAAATTAAAGGCGATTCATATTTATTAATTAAGTGATGGTTTGAGTGTTGGGAGCTCAGAAAGTTTTCCTTTAATCTCAAATTAAAATATATCTTGAAATAAAAAAGAACGGTTAGGTCCATTTTTCCTTTCTAACACAATTTCTAGGATAACCGAGTTAGGTTCCTGTTCCGTGACAGTAGCTAATATCTTCTAAAACTCATACAAACTTTACTACAACGCACTTACTCACAAAGCGACGAGAAAACCCAATTTCCATCAGAGCTGAAACAACATGCTACAAACTGTGTTGTTTATGTCTAGCAGTAAAGTTCCACAACAACTACACATTGTCTATTATTCTAAAATAACTTTCAAGGATTGTTTTAATGCAGAGACCAAGTTGGGTTAGAACTAACACATTTCTCGAAGTGAATTATAGCTACAATGCCAGCAAATATAATATGCTAATTCAACAAATGAATTTGTTTGTTTCAAACTGGGTTATTCTAAAGATTCTTCTTTTACTCTCTTTTATTTTTTATTTTTCAATTGTTTTTAATGAATTCTTTAAAAGATCGACATACAACGGTCCTTGTTTATAGATGTAAGGATTACTGTTTATAATTAGGCAAAATAAAAAATGATAATAGTCAAATTAAACAGAAGACAAAGTTAAAGTACAATTAAGAAAAACTGTGTGCGTGTGAGTTTGTATGAACTTTATTCTGGAACAACTTAAATCCTAAGACAAAAATTGAAAGATACAATTCTCTGACAAATTAACATTTAGTTCTTCAATTATATTCATGAGAAACTAGTAGGTACCGAGTTTCCAGTTCTTCAAACGTCTACACTCAACGCAATCATTTATAGAGAATAATGTTTCTGCGAGAATAGAGATACTCCTTAGCTATTTCTCTTTTCATCTTGCTACCTGGATAGATAACAGGTGATTGGTGAGAAGGGGGCAATAGTCTCCACCAGGCTCTGATAACTTTCCTATTAGGCGAGTAATGGCCTGTAAAAGATGGGGTGTGTCTAATCCCGGCCAGACCAATCAGCTAATGGAAATGGAATTCTTCAAGTCGAGTTTATCAGGTAAAGGATTACCAGCAACGTAATATTGGAATGTGTTTTGTAATTGTTGACCATTCATTGAGCAATTAAATTAATTTATATTTCAGTAAAAAATATTTTTCCTGCATATATAAAAAAAAAAAGACCATGCAAAGTCTATACGAGGCAAATTATGACAAAATTGTAATTTTTTTAAATTTTTATTTAAGTACAAAGATTAAAGATTAAAACTATATATATAGCAATTATCTAGCGCTAACATTTTAATTCTTATAACACTTATATTTAGACCCCTCGAAGGTTTATCGTGATATTAAGGAGACTAATGGATGAAAAGAAATAAATTTAACAGAAATAAATAAACTTAATTAATAAAATAAACAATATAGAAAAAGGAAAGCTGGGAAATAAAATACTAATAGAATTTCCGAATCCTTTAAAAACCAGTGTTGTCAGCAAGGTTGTTCTAACTAAAAGGGAGCCATTGGTAAAAATACAAGATTATTAAAGATGTACAGTCATTCTTTTTTATTTTATTTAAGCTTAAACTTAAAATAAAATAAGTATAGTATCTACATACAGCTATTCTACATATAAATAAACACAGATATACATCAAAATATCCAATGCTGCAATAAATAACTTTCTCCCAACGCGATGTAAATCTCCAATTTCGGCCTTAAAAACCAATATTTGGCCAACTCAAATGAGACACATCTTCAAGTGTTTTCGCTAGCACAAATTGGAAAACCAAATTGTAACAATCGACTCAGAGGAATAATCTTTCCCAAACAGGGGGAAAATAATTCTAACAGCTTCAGTAATTTTTAAAACACGTTTAAATTGGTGAAGATTCACATGAATATACTGTCAGCACAGAAGTACGGATCTTGTTACTAATCAATCTGAAAATTCCATTTGGCAAATATTTTATATATATATGGATAAATTACTTAATACTGGAGTAGATAAATTACTCAGTTACATTTTAAGTAATTTATGTTTAAAGAATTCAGATTTGAAATATTTTCGATTTCATTAACTTATTATAAGATGATGTAGGTTCATCTTTTCTTTGGGTAGGCCTAACCTAAGAAATAAAAACTTTAGTTTGTTAATAAGGATTGATGCATTAATTGCCACATTTATTGAAATTCTTTTTATTCTAAATATTATCTATTTTAATGGCCAGATGAATATTTCCAATAGTCCAATAATTTTAAATTTGTTTCCAATAGGAACGGAACAAACCAATCAGTAATAGGGAAAACCTAAAGGACCCTTAAGCCTCAGCACATTTTAGTCCACTATAGGCCCTGCTATATTTCTGAAGTCCGTTTTCCTTTTAAAAATTTATATATATATATATATATATATATATATAATATATATATATATATATGTGTGTAAATTTTTTGACTGTTACTATTAAATGTTTAGTAAGGTTCTTGAGGTTCAGTCAATAAATAAAAAACAACTATTTTGGCGACGTTTCGAGACTATATTGTTCTCATAATCATGCCCTACAGTGAAAACAGGTTACAATAATATTATATAAGTTATACAAGTTATTTCAAAACATAAAGTTAACTACAGTACAAGTATATAACAGCATTTGTTAGAATAATAAAAATATATATAATTACAGAATATCAGGGAATATGAAGATACTTACAATGTTTCTAGTGGATTTGAATAGACTAACAATTCTAGTACACAACTAACCTAGGGAATTTTGAACAGACAGTTACTAAGGTTTTGGGGAAAACCCTATTTCTTAAAAATTAAGTTAAACGGACTGGGTGGTATTGCCAAAAATGCAGTTACAAAAATATTTCAGTGTAATATACTAATAAATTATATTTATATTTATTTAGTTATTTATATTTATATTTATAGTAGATTATACTGAAATATTTGTTTACCTGCATCTTTGGGAATACCACCCAGGCCGTTTAACTTATTTTTTAAGAAACAGTGTTTTTCCCCACAACCTTTGTTTAAAAAAAAAAAAAAAATCTATTTTAAAATCCTACTCATAAAAATGACTCGTTTTAAATGCCTCATCTCCATCACGAAATATTGCTAAACCAAAGTTCTGTTCGTCTCAGAAAATTTTTTTCTTTCTAACACAAAAAATATTTCTCTTCATTAATTATAAAAGAGTAATTATAAAATTGTTTTGAATGGCAAATTCAAGGATGGGCAAGAAGGTCAATAAGGCCTTGTTCGTATTTTTAGATCAGATAACTTTTCAGTGCTCCATCAACAAACTTTACGAAGCTGGGCCGCTGACATAATTCAACATTCAAGGTCAGGCTGTCGGTGAGCTACCATCCTCCGAGGTGTGGCCCTTAACAAAGTTTAACGAAGCAGTTGGGAAGTGGGGTATGAAAAAGCCCAAGTTGAACACGGTTTGTTAACTCTTGCTTAAGAACGTGTTGGCTTTTTTTCAGGATGTTCAGACAGCTCGGTTCAGCGGTTTTGTCAGTAATAGCAGGCTGATGAACAAGATATGTGATGCGAATGTAAATAGCGTGATATCAACATATATATTTGAACTAAAATCCGACAAATATCATAATACATAAAAAAAAGTTTACTCTTAATCGGCGAGTCAATATCAAAAAAAGTACATTCGATCATCGACATAGCATGAGTTGTATAAATTCACTCCAATAACCTTTGACGATACCAATAACGACAGAGATCTTTTAAATGATAGGCTTCTAACCGAAATGTTAAAAAAAAAATCTTTTCTTCATACTGCTAATTTAATTATGTTTCACTTGAGGGACGCATGATGGTATAGAAGGATCAATACAATTAGAATTGATGAACTAAGTGCCACTTCTATTGGGTTACTAGTTCTATTGGGTTATTAGAGTACTAGTTTCGAATGTTAAACATTCATCTTCAGTTTTAAAACATACAAAATTTTACTATGTTACATGAACTATATACCTATACTAACATTTTCATAAATGTAAGACAAGAAATCAAGCATTATTACCAACCTAAGGAGGTCTAAGAGATATCTGAAATATATCCATCCAGGGAAGGGGAAGGGGGCAGGTATGTTAAATATTCGTGGTTTACTATGGGATTTCCCTTATGACTCATTCGATTTGTCCGATCCTATTGGAATCAAATTTAAAATGTGGGCAAAGGAAATGTTCATCTGGTCATTTAAACAAAAATATGGATCGGTTTTAACCGATATTATTACTTCTAATTATTCATAAATGTTTAATTTTAGGCTATTTTCTATTTGATGTATTATCTTTATTTATTTGATGTAAAGTCTCTATTAAATATATGGTTATTTTCATTTAGATGGATAGCGAAATTGAAATTTTGAGTCTTATTATTGTATGCTCTTATATGCTCTTTTACTCTTTGATTTACCGATCTCGAAAACCCCCCTTACCTATATATTTTTTTAGAAATGGTCTTATTTGAAATTTAGTGTGTAAAAAATTATAATACTAATAGAAATAGATCACTTTAAAACGTTTTATTTGTATATTATAGGTAAGGAAATTTGTAAGCTAAAAACTGATATCATTTTCAGAATCCTCATCTCAAAAAACATGTAGAAACCAAATTCTGTCGAAATCAAAAATTAAATTTTGTTTACCCCTAAAATTTTGTAGGATTTTAGAAGGCAAGAGGGTGTCAATTTCTGAAAAAAACAAACAAAAAAAAAACCGTAAATAATTTGCGCTTTCTCTCATTTTAGCCACCGATTGAAACGAAATTTTAAGGGCACCTAGAAGTCGTAAAACTGCATAGTTTAGCTCAAATCCGAAGGTAGTAGGATTTCTCGTTGACCTCGGAATTTTTTATTCAGATCAGTTTTTGTTCAGTAAAATTTGGAGTAAAGTTATATGCATGAATAAAAAGCAGAATGTACGCTGATTCTTGTGATGCTATTACTATTGTAATCGGTTGAGCACAGCTGTTGTTATAGCCGTTAGAAGTGGATGAAATCTTAAGTTCAAAATTTTAACTACTCGAAAGGAGTAAAAAATCAATGTATATATATATATATATATATATATATATATATATATATATATATATATATATATATATATTTATAAAATGTCACTTATTAGTTTTTTTTTGTTGCGTAAAATCGAATTTTGAGGTCAATTTTTCATGAAAAAAAGTTCTCACTGATTTGCAGCGGATTTCATTGGAATTTTGTCATTTTAAGCACCCTAAAGCAGGAACGTGTCTTGAGCATAAAAAAAGTATTAAAACAACAAACAAAACTACAATTTGACGTGAAAGAATCATTTCTCTATCTTGACTGAAAGCTGAGAGCTTTTTTTTCTCGGTTCCCAACGCCCATTGGTGGCTATAACTCTAGTTTTGCACTATTATAGGTCCCTACTACCTACACAAAAATCGGCATTCAAATTTGTGAGTTTTTCAAATGAAACCGTGTCAAGCCAGTTTCGTTTTCACATTTATTAACGGTAGTGTTTTTAAAAATGTTAGTTTTAGTAAGAATAGTGTATTCACAAGTGTCTGGATACACAAGTTAAAAGAAAACACTAAAAGAAAAAAAAAAAAAAATAAAAATAATCATTCAAGGTTGTTGGGGACCTGGCTTATCCCTCCATAAGTGGACCAAGGGACATGTTTAGTTAGCGGACGCCTAGGCTGAGTATATATTGTAAATTAAAGCAACATTGTATTATTTACTTTTTTTTTTATATATATAAATTTATTGAAATTTACAACTGTATAAAATATATACAAGTAAATATGTTGATAGTGAATACAATGGTACGTAAATAACATGTGAAGAGCTATTCACTAGTAGCACTTCAATAAATTCTACACTAAAAGGTCTCTAGGCCATCTTCTTTTCAGACGCCTCGGAGGATTATCAGGAATGGAATAGGAAGCAAGCTGGGAGACTAGCGGATTGGAGTGGTTATAGAGCTTACTATGGAAGGATAGGTATCTGGTTTGGGATAAATTAGCAACATATGGGACATTAAGATCTTTATGGATAAGTTTATTTGTAACACAGTAGGGAGCATAAAGGATTTTTGGAAGGATTTTGGATTGTAAGGATTGGATACGAGAAGAATTAGAAGGTTTAGTTGAGCCCCAGAGCTCAATTCCGTATGTCCAAATAGGCCTGATAACTGTAATGTAAATGAGTCTTTTGTAGAAAATCGGGAGTTTTGAACATCTGTCTAGTAAATATTGAAGAAGTCGAAAACGACGAGCAGTTTCCTGTCGTTTAAGTCTTGTATGTGGATTCCAAGTTAAATGTTTGTCCAAGTGTAGACCTAGGTAGCGGATATGTTCAACAGGGATCAGTGGAATAACTTTTAATTTTATTTCATTTTATTTTTAGTAAAAAAATGTAAAAATATTTTTGATTCATTTAATTCACATTTTGTTCTTCTTATTCATTTATTTCTTATCGTTTATGTTGTAATACGCAATAGAGCTAAACAAATTTAAATTAAATTAAAAAAAAACATTCTATTAAGAAAATGCGGTGTAGGTTTTAAATGATAGTTGGCGGGCACATTTTTAAATAATTTCTCCGTCTTTTTCGTTATCTTCTCCTCTTTGTTTTAAACCTCACCATCAATTTTTCTTTACCTAATTTATTTCAGTACAGATGAAGTCAATCAACAACATAAGTTGATCCGAGTGCTAAGTTGCCTCCCTCCTTCCCTTCTTCTAAAAGACCATTTATCAACGTCCCGCTGTGGATTGCTCTCCCCGCAATCGATCTATTAATAATTGTCTTAACCTGGGCTCAGATATTGTTTCTTCACAATTCCAACTTTAACAGCCTAATTATTTTTCCAACTTTAGCTATTTCCTACGATATTTACTGTCAGTAAATCATTCTAGCATTGGCAATAACTCATTTCTATCGCAATTAATAGTTATGTTATTTATGGACGTTGATCTAATGCTGTAAATTAGTGTAACTACATAAGAAGTGTTGAATTGAAGTTGCATATTATTAACTTTTCTAAACAATTATTATTAAAACCCAACTTAAAAAGAGGTTACTATGTCGATCAAACATAATTATTTACATTGAATAAGGAAGTATAAAACCAAACCAATTGCAAGAAAAAATAAGTAAAATTTTACATATCAAGATATTTTACATATCTTAAGCCGTGTATTTTCAAATATTGAAAAATTTAAAAAAAAAAAAAAAAAATCAATATTTGGTCCACATCGAAAAATACATTCATTTATTAGTGTTGCGTCCAATGCGTCATAGAAGCTGTTAAAAAATAACAATGAAACGTGGCGGAACTCTTATTCTATACATCGAGTTTACGAATCACGAAATTCACGCTCCAGATAGTTCTTGAACTAAAACATCTTGTAAATAATGTTAAAAACGTGACAATTAAAAAAAAAATCATAACTGTTCTTTTTTATTAAAATTATTGAGTAATTTAATAGATTTTTTTCGAAATAAAAAAACATAAAACAAACTCGCAGTGGATATGTTTTTAATATACGTAATTATCATTAGTGTGACAATATATAATATTAACCCATAGGTAGTGAAATATTTTTTTTTAATTAGATTTATTTTTCCTCTTTAATTTTAAAATCCACACCTGTCACTTATCCTGTGACAGCAAGGATATATATCCTGTGATATATATATATATATATATATATATATATATATATATATATATATATATATATATATATATATATATATATTATTATTATTATGACATGCAATAAAACTGGAGTTTCAGAACATGAGGGAGGTCAGCACCCAGCGGTACTTACCCCTAATATGAAACTTGATATTTAATTCATTTTAACGGAGTAGATCCCTCAACCAACTCCTTTTTATTCTTCATCGAGCATCCTCTGGCATGTTTCACGAGGCCATAGTTTGTATTAAGTAGTTGATATGTCCTCACAGTTTGTCATGAAATATTTTGTATAAAGTTTGGATGTGATCTTGCACCTTTTGTATGCGTCAATCAGTATGCAATTTTATGTTATTGATGTACCAAGGTGATTCTGTAATGAATCTTAATGTTTTTTTTACTGGAAAGTCGGTCTTTTTAGATGTGTGTATATTTCGCTATCTCATAAAAATTTGTGAGGCGTACGTCAAAAGGGGTTTTAGTAAGTATGAGTATCTAGTACATGGTTATCACTTCTTTAATATTTCGTATAAAATAATTTTGTTCATGGTGAATAATTTTGGGAAAATCAAATTTAAAAGAATGCTTTGTTTGCCTGTATTGTGTGGTGAGAATGTTTTACACCAAAAAAAAAAAAAAAAAAAAAAAAATTAAAACGAAATATGAAAGAAATGATCACTATAGAAAAAACTAAAAATCGTTCAATAAACAAAAAAATCAGACGTCCTAAATCTCAATACATGTTATTCCAAATTAATACATTTAGGCTAATAATATACACTTATATTAATATACATCTTATAAATAATTTAACCATATATTTATTACACAGAATGGTAGAAATCACTTCTACCAGTATCTGGGAATACCACCAATTTTGGAAATACCAACCCTCCTAACCCCTTACATTTTTTTCAAAAATTCCCCAGTTTAGTTGTAACTTGTTATAATTTAGTAGTAGATAGTTTAGCATATCGACTAGTAACATTGTATGTAGTTTCGTACTCCTCCATATTTTTTAATTTTATGTAGTTTATTATTCTAAAGCATGTTTTACATATTTATATTATAGATAATTTTATATTTTGAAATAACTTGTAAAACTTATTTAATTTTATTGTAACCTGTTCTTTCACTGTTGAGCATGATTATGAGAACAATATAGTCTCGAAACGTCGCCAAATTAGATGTTTTTATCTATTGACTGGACCTCAAGAACCTTCAAACATCTAATAGTAACAGTGAAGAAATTTCATTAATTTACTGAATAAAAGTAATATTTTCGTCTATATAATCTCCTTTTAGGATTTATTTTGTTTCTTTATTTTTTCATATTTTAAAAAGCGATCATTTACAGGCTATTAAGATTGGTTATTATAATTGATCATAAATGTTTAAAGCTTGATAGATAGATAGATAGCTAATATTTTTTGTTAATATAACGCTAGCGGAAAATTAAGTGAAGAATCTAATTTAGTTCAATGATACCCCTCATTTATCACTAAATCATAAAGAATCGGCTAGCTGTTGACGTGGAGGAAACGGATGATGATAAATTGCTTAAGTGAACCTTTCATACTAAAAGGTCTCAGTCAATGGTTTGGAACTGAAACCTATTCGACCATTTCCGAATAACCCGCATAATATCGTGTATGTCCTTTAAGGAGACTCGTTTTTTTTTTCAATTTAATACACAATCTGATTTTTTTTTAAAATATTTTTGTAAGGTTATAATAATATTTTATAAAATTGAAATATAAGAATCAAATAGTCTATGGATAATTAGTTGAATTAAATTTGAATCGCAATGAATGATGACAGCGCCGATATTCAAATACGATTTTTTTTCTTTGATTCAAAAACGAAGCCCTACAGCTCGTAATTAATTACCACAAAGCTCGTCAACAGTAGTATCTAACACCCTGGTTTTCTCAAATAATTATTATCATTGTTATACAATGATCTAAATTATTTATTTATTTTTATAATCAAAATTATTGTAAATTACTATTTTCTTATTTGATCCCCGTCTGTCTTTTCAAGTCTATATTCTCTCCGCTTCCTTTCTTTTTCACCTCACTGATGCCCAGAATGTCCACTTTGTACCTTTTCATTTCTTCCACAAGTTCCACCTCTTTTCCCGTCAGTGTCTTAATGTTCCAGTTTCCAAATCTTATGTCCAATTCCGTTCCAGATCGTTTCCGTTTAGGCAGTCCATATCCGAGGCCATCTTTGTTGCTCTGAATCAAAAATACTCCTCTGTGGGTGATTGGCCCAACAGAAGAGGCTCGTTACCTCGGTGCAACTGGCCCTCTGAAGTCCCCAGAAGGAAGGGTGGTTATAACGATCTAGGAAGGAATATAAAATATGGTTAGAGTGGTAATAAAGGACATGATTCTCCCAGGATAATGGAGGTGGGAAAAAATCAAGAGCTCGCGTGGGCAGGGTCGCTAGGTCCCTGAAGTAGATCTGTTCTTCACTGGGATTGTGAAAAAGTATCTAGCCAACTTAAATGAATCACGCAGATTAAGGAACGAGTCCAAGAAGGCAATAATTTTGGAAAAAAGAAAAACGTGGGATGAATTCGGAATGAGCCTGGATGAAAATCATAAAGGAAATATTAAGCAGTTCTGGCAGACCGTAAAGCTTCTTAAAGGAAATACCAAAAAGCCGGTTAGGAACATAAAAGATGAAGGAGGCAATATGGTTACTACCCTGGATGATATTTTGGATCGGTTATTACCAAGATCTCTTTTCGGAGGAACGTGGTACTACAACGCCGTACGTACAAACAGCCATAGAAGAAAGCCAAGAATGTATAGAAGAAAAAGATGAGGTCGAATATGCTATAGAAAGACTAAAAGTAAACAAAAAGCAGCGGGAACAGATGGAATCGCCCCAGAATTCCTGAAGTATGGCGGTAAAGAACTCCAAAAGACAATGCAAGGACTGTTTCAAGCGGTATGGGATAGTAAGAAAATTCCTAAAGACTGGGAATATAGTGCTATTATCCCAATATATAAGAAAGGCAGTTCAACATTATGCGAAAACTACAGACCAATAAGCTTACTGTCTGTAGCATATAAAATGTACACTTCTATCCTTGAAAGAAGGTTGAGACGTATTGTGGAGAGCCAACTTGAGGATGAACAGGCAGGTTTCCGCCCCACCCAGGATCAGATTGTCGTCCTCAGAAATATTGCTGAAAAAGCATGGGACAGGAATAAAAACATTTATTTGGCTTTTCTTGACCTAAAAGCTGCATTCGATTCTGTGCCTAGGCATGAAATATGGAACGCACTTGCCGCGAAGAATGTACAGCAAATTTACTGCAGGCAATAAGATCGACGTACAGCAATGCGAAGGGAATCATTAGGATAAACGGCAAAGAATCCAAACCATTTTCTCTTGATAGAGGAGTCAGACAGGGAGACAGCCTCAGCCCTCTTCTATTCATTACTCTAATGGATGAGGTGCACAAGATATGCAAGCGCAGAACGCCATGGACTGCAATAGGCAAATGGAAAGTGCGGACCGTACTTATGAAAAGTCTCTTATATGCAGACGACATTGTCCTAATTGCAGATTCGAAAGAAAAGCTGCAACAGGCAGTGGTGGAATGGGAGGAGGAGCTACTACGGAAGGGAATGTCCATCAATAATTTAAAAAGTAAGATCCTAATTCTCTCACGGAATGATGAAGAAGACATTGAAATATATTGCAATGGGGAGGTCCTAGAAGTAGTAAACGAGTATAACTACTTGGGAACAATAATAACACCCACATTCAAATCAATTCGTTTCAACCACCTACCATTCACCCAGGTCTAAATAAAGTGTAATAAAAAATTAAAGTTTACAAACATTAAAAATTTCAAACCTATAATTTCGTTTGCTTTTTTGCACTAAATCATATCCATCAAATTCATATAAATATTTAAATACAGATGCATGGTCTAAGAAGCCTGATATCCCCTCCTGTATTGATTTTAACTATAATATACTATAGAGGTCTCTCATCCAGCTCTCTTTCAGCTTTTTCAGTACGCTATTATTAGGTATGTGCGTTGTATTTTTGTGATTTATGAGTTCTGTCGCTATATAGGTAAGTGAAAAATTAATGAATTCCATTAATTAGCGTGTTTTTTTTTAAATCCTCCATTATTTATTTATTTACAAAACAAAGATAGGGAAAATAAGGTTTAGGATATTGTTTTACCTGACTTGGTATCTTGGTTTTTGAAGATCGGTGTCCTCAGTAGTAGTTCTGGTTCCTCTGTACACTGAAGGTAATTAGCGTCCACGTTATTTTTATAAATAAAGAGTGCCCAACTGTATCGTGTTTTACATACACAGCATAATAATCTATCAAATTAAAAGCAGCAACATTCGAATTACTATTTCAAAATGTCTGCTAAGTATACAAAATTACTCTTTTTTCCTGATAGTTCATTACCAAGCATGCTAAACGGATTTAATATAAAAAAGGTTAGAAAATTTCTAAAGGTTTTCCGATAGTGACGGTTGGCTGTGGGAGATAACATTTTCAATGGATCCTAAAGCTCTATACAGTATTTCCACTGAGTAAACAGATATGATTGTATCTACGTCGATTGTCAAGCATCTAAGCATCAAAGCATAAAATACTACGAATCTGACTGTACTGTAGACTTTAGGGATCAATGAATATATTTATATTGCTTTTATACCAATGATAATTAAATAGAAACAATCAAAATCAGAGGAGAATTATTGATATTGATGAAAAAAATGTACATACTTACAAATAATTAGGTAATCATAACTTTATTAAATCAAAAACTATGAGACATTTTTTTAAAAAGGAAATATGATATAAAGGATACATATTTTTCCCTCTATTTTCTTGAATAGTACCCAATCGAAGAAGAGTTTATTTAACTATATTTGCATGTCCCAAGCCATAATCTTACAAAACATATTACTAGTTCTATTAAACTATACACAAGTTATAAATTTTTGAAAATGGCTTGAGAGAAACGAAAGGGTCTCCAAGATACCTGCTTAACCCCTGCTTAAGAAGCTGGTTAGGGGGTTCTCAAGTTGAGTGAATATTTTTGAGATATATATGAATGTGTTTGTGTATGTATTTTACACATTGTATGTATTTTAAGCCTTAGCTCAAATAGAACTATTATCAGTTAAATAGGAAGAATAAATAGAGACTATAAGAGTTGAATAATTCCTAACTTCATCTCTTTAGGACCTCTCCGTATAAACATAAATGCCTGCTATTTTTTTTTTTTTTACATTAGTCAGGATTAAATGTAATTTTATGCCATTTCATGAAATATTATTTTATTTAAATATATAGGTAAATAAGAAGGATAACGTTTGTAATGTCAATGACATTTTAGATACTATCTATTAGTAGCACTACAGTTGAAGAAGCAGAATAATTAAGATTTGGAAGCGTGTGTAATAGTTTATTGTATCCATTTACTTTTGTTGTTTTAGTAGTAATTAATTCATCTCATTATTTATTGATTCTCTTTAAAAATAAGGAATGAATGTGTACTTTACAGTGCTATTACTTATTAACCTTCTGTGTGGCAAATTGTAATATTTGCCAACATAAAAGTTTATAATATTAATTTTTCATTCATAAAATAAAAAGAAATAAAAAATCCTAAAACTATATTTCCTAGTAAAAATACAATGTTACCCTTCAGCTAGGGCTGTTTTAAAGACAATTGCAGCTCGTGGACAGTAATAGCTCGTAGTCCTTCCAAATTTTCCCTCTAGTTTTTAAACCCTAATAAAACGCAACCCGATTAATTATCTTTTTCATTACTCGCAAGCTCATTCGTCTTAATAATTTTTAGCATAGTGTTAGCTTGTCAGTCGATCAGTGAAGGGTTTGTAATTTATTTCAATACTTTTTTTTTTTTTTAGATTAGTGTAAAGAAAATATTTATTTTATGAAAAAAATAAAAGGAAAGATAAATTCAAATCATATTTCTAGTAACGTTTGATTAAAAAGTTTGATTCGAATTAACATAGAAGCCATTATGGATATAATAATAAAATTCGATTTTTATTACTGTGTTTTATTCAGAATAAAACTACTATCACAATTATTAATAACACGAATAACAAGGAGGATTTTCGCATTATTTTTCAATTCAGGACAAGAACGGAATACCCCAAGCCGGAAGAATGTCCCTTGTAGCGGAAGATATATGGCCTAGAGAAATGTCACTTGATTGATCCGAGGCGAGAATGTGTTCATACAGTGGCCAACCCAGACCCTAGTATCCTCCAGCCATTGAGATCATTCGTCGCCCTCGTTCGTCTTCTTCAGTACAATTGACAGCTCCATCTATTCAACGTTTCGAGTACATCTCAAAGAATGGGATTCTCACTCATACGAGTCATTTATTACTTATAAAACCTGAGAAGTACCATTGACTGCCATATTTAGCATTACAAAAAATAGCAATAATATTTTATATTGTATAATGTATCTCTTGATAATTGTCAATTTTTTTACAAGCATAAAAAAAATCCAAAGAGTCTAAAATATATTTAACAAATTTCTAAATCCTTGTAATGGACATCTACACATGTATCAGTACTGAAAAATAATTATGCATTTGCATATATATATATATACAGAGTGTACACCGCTAAACCTTGGAACAGGTCACTACGGATATAAAATTTGTGGAGGAAACGATTCCTATTGGATGTAGACTTGTGATTAACAGATTTAGGCGGAAAGATGGCTGCATGAAACCTTGAGATACAGTCAATACTCGATAAGTCGTAACTCGTTAAGCTTACTGATTACTTTTATATGATGAATTGTATTCCTTTACTCGAACTAACAATCGTTAAATCGAAGTTAAATGTTTGTCTACATAAGTCCCGAGACTCTGTAATTCGAATTTCCTGAGGCGGAAGGTTCTATAAGTCGAAGTTTCCTAGAACCATTGTATAAACCAGTCTATCACAACTCTATTCTCGCTAATCCTTAGTACTGTTTCATTTCGGGGACAAGACAGGCATTTATTGTGTTTTTATTACGCATGGCTACCAGGGTTAGAAGTCTTTGCTGCTTGCACCCAATTTAGCATGTGATAGATCGTCACACCTACATGTGTAAGAAAATTTCAGACTACTTTAAATTATGTACTTTATTAAATATGTATTTTATTATGTTTTATTTGGATTAGTATATCCGTTTCTGTTAATTTTTCTTAGAATAAATTATTAAATATTAAATTTAATTAAATATCATTATTAAATTAAATTAATTAATAAATAAATGCTTAGCGAACTTGAATGATCGATGCAGACACCACCAACCGTTGACCACACGCCTCCCTCCAACCCACTCCCTCAAAACCTAAATCTCCCAGATCGGCCTTGACCCAATCTTCCCATCTACGTCTTGGTCTACTCAAAACTGGTCAGTTTTTTCGGAATTCGATCATTACTTGAACGACTTTACGTGCCCAATTTAATCTTCTTGCTGCAAACATGAATATTTACTGTATATAACTCTCAGTTCTGAATTGTGAAGCCTTCGAAATTCTCCGGTTTCTTCCTTCCTTGGGCTAAATTTTCTAAGCAGTACTTTATTTTTAAAAAATTTAAGGCGTTCCTCCCTTAACATAAGCAGCCATGAGACGTAGAGAACTGTTCTTAGTATAATATTGTTATATATCCTAATTTTTAAATTTCTTGAAAGTAAGCGCGAACTGAGTAGGTTTGCAACCGAGGAATAACAAGCATTACCGGCTTTTAACTTAGCCCTTATTTCCTCTTGAATTTCTTGATATAATATACCCTAAATATTTGAATTGCTCAACATGTTCTAACTTTATCCCCGAAATATCTACTTCACTAAAATGTTCACTGTTTCTACTACTAACCTTATATTTTGTTTTAATCAAATTAAATTACATTATTAAATATTAAGTTATTTACATTTATTCACATACGAACTCGATAACTCGAATACATTTTTTTGTGAACTTCGACTTATCGACTAACAGCCAAAGTTGTATAAGGAGAAATAAGGAAGGTTTGAAGAATACTTTTTTCTTTTTTTTAATACTCATTGAAATCATAGAACTATGCCACATTCGGAACCAAAATAGCTTTTATTTTACTTTCATATATTCTATGAATCGATTAACGAATAATAGAAAAATAGGGAGTCTTGACCAAAAGCAAGCCGTTGTACACTCCTTCCTGTTGTAACTAAAAAGATTAAATCAATAGATAAAAATGTTATAAAACGAAAACAATTAGCGCTGTTGGTGAAAACAGCATTTTCTAAATAGGAATATCAGGTTGATTTTTTCAAGGATTATAGTTACATCTTATCATTTAGATGTATAATAAAAAATATTCTTTGAAATTTGGAATTATAAAAAAAAAAAAATATTCATGAATATATGTAACATAAACTAAGCATTTTACTAGGTGAAAACATTTTTAAACCAAAATATAAATTTCGTCCTTACGTCGTAATATAAGGGTTTCCTTGCTTTTTTTAATTAACTAAGTACTAACTATATGAATAAACAAAATTACTTTTTCATTACTCTTTGGGTAAAAGGGACAAATAAAAAACGTGTCACCACTAGAAAACAAGAAAATAATTTTTCTAAACTGGGGAAACATCAGTGAGACCAATGTTTACAAAATATGTAATTTATTAGTACTACCGGAAACGTTTTTCTCAAACCAATGAAGGTACGAAGGTCCTCACTGCATAAAATCTACTTGTACCAAAATATTCTCCCTAACTCAGGAGACGATTCAGGATCCAAGTAATATAAAATAAATAATTAGCCATTGCTGGCCTCGAACCTGACACTGAATTAAACTGCTCCCAAAACACAAAAACGCACCTAATTCCTAAATTATCCTAAAATGAACTCTTAGCTAACATGAAGATGACGTAAATATATAAAAACATTACTCTTAGTGATTACGGTAATATACTCAAAGTTTTTACTGTTTTCAACGTATTCTTCATGTTTAAGTTACTTTGTTAGCACAATTAATGGTGATATAAAATTAGAATTCACTTTAAAATATGTCTTATTAAAAAAAATAAAAATAAGTTATTCTGTAATTTTAATGGGCTTTAGTTTTTTAATAATAGACGGACACTAATTTTATTCCCTTGATAAATGACACAATCCATCTCTGTAAACAAATTAATGGCTGAAATAGCTTCCGGGCCAGGCTTTTCGCGATCATTAGATCGCTTGAGTTAGTTACGATCCCCATTTACCTGGCACTAGACCCTTGTCCAACGTCATTTCTGTCATCTCAACTGTAATAGCGTGGGTTTGGCGTGTTTAGTAAGTAGATGTCGCGGAGGGGAACTAATAAGTGTGGTTGGGATAGTAAAAAAACAAAAACGATTTCAAGTACTCGTTGACCTTAGGGTCTAGAATTAGAATTGATGGAGTAGGATATCAAGCATTTTAAGATTAGAATTCTGTAATCCTATCTCAAACTGACTTAATAAAAACTAAAATTAGAACAGATTCTTATGAGTGTGTAATTCTGTATGATATCCAAAAGTTAATTACAGATACAACCTATTTTTTAAAACTATTTATTGATATTTACAGCAGTATACATATATACAATATGTAAATGTAAAGAAATTATTACGATGTTTTGTCAATAGCATGTAAATAACCACTCATTAGAAGGTCTCTCGGCCATCTTCTTTTCAGACTCATCGGAAGATTATCTGGAATTGAGTGTGAAGTTGGGAAAATAGTGGATTCGAGTGGGTACGGATTTTACTTCGAAAGAGCAGGTCTCTGGGCCAAATCAAGTACAAAGTGAATATAAAGATCTTTATGGATAAGCTCGTCCGTGATGTAATAGGGAGCATTGTGGATTTTACAAAGGATTATCGATTGTAAGGATTGGATACGAGAAGAGTTGAAGAGTGGAACCACAAATGGGTCTTATTACTGTCAAATAAATTAGTCATGTTTAATTGAGCCGGTTTATTCACTAATATTTCTTCTTTATCACTGCTCTGTTTATTGATATTATCATTTATGGTAAACTCTTTACCTAAAGCCAGTAAAAACACAGTATCATTATCAGATTTAACAAAAACTGATATCTGTTGAGAATGAGAATGGTGTAAGTCAACAGATATAGTCCAGGCGCTGAGTGTGGTTGAGTATACAAAAATCGCGCGCCGATGTTTCTCTTCAGATTATTGTTTAGGCGGTCCTACTGACCATGAAAGTGCATCTTGTCACCCGAGAATGTGGTAGCTTTAGGTGGGAGGGGGGCGGCAATAGTCGATATGGTGCAGTTCTTATAATCCACATAGTATTTGCTGGATTAATAGTTATATTAAATTAAAATCTACTTAAAGATTCAGCGTCGCTTTAAACTATTTAATGGTTTAAAATATTTAAAAATTTAATATTTTAGCCTTTAAAACAATCTGAAAACGATCGATGTTAGGAAAGTGACTGTTCTAGTTTTTTTTTAAATTTATTATTTATTCACTATTTTATTAGTCATAAACTCCAAGGTTGTTACGTTGTATGATGATAGTCCGTGTTTTCTGGTGTGTTCAACTTCCGCCGGAAAAGCAAACACCATCACTCAGTATCAAAGGGTTTTCCCATCTTCATAATTGCCCTGAAAGATGAGCTTAAAGGAAATTTTAATTAAAGCATAACCTAGACGAATTCATCTTCCTCATGTTTAGTTCCATATAATGAGGCACTAATCGTATCATGTTATTTTATAAAATTTTGTTAATGTAAAAAATATGAAAACATGATATTTTAGAGCATAAACAAAATATAAACAATGGTCATATTTATTTAAAATATGAAAAATATGCTATAATTTATATATATATATATATATATATATATATATATATATATATATATATATATATATATATATTATATATATATATTTATAATTTATAATTTATATAAACAATATAAATCCATTGGTATTTATTTAATGATGATAATGTACCTTTTCTCCTCGACTCTGTTCCTGTAACAGTCAAATTTTTAAAATTGTATTAAAGCTTTTCTACTAATCGCGATCCACTAGTACAGTCCCTGTTCAGTTCCACATAACTCCCTAATCCTCCTCGAAGGCAGTCGTCTCGAGATCGTAAAACTGAAGAACATGTCTTTGCAATGAGCAGCTTCTTGAATGAAGAAATGTTTACGGCTTATATGCACTCGCTCTGTCCACTGCCTTAATGCTCAAGGAAACCACTTTGAACAACATTTAATATGAATGCTAATGTTTACACTTAAAGAATAGTGTAGCTGGAACAAATAAAATAAGTTTTATTTATTTACTATGTTTTATTTATTTATATACTAAATAATTCATAACAATGAAAATCTTTAGGTGTAAATATAAAAAATGCGTTTGCGGATATACCTTTAGAGGAAATTTTCCCCCTTTTTTTGAAGTCTTCAGTTCAAATGTTCAGTTTCGCTACTTAACTCTGAAACACCCTGTATATATTTATTATCCCAGTAAATAAGTGGTTATGTTGAATTTTGAATTAAATGAGTAAGTTGACTAAACAAAATCGTAGAGGTTTTTCTTCAACGTGAATTAGTGTTTAAGTAAAATGTTCGTTGTAAATAACAATCTTTTAAGATGAAAATCTTACTTAAACACTTATTCAGTATAAAGAAAAATCTCCAAGATTCTTTCTAGTCACCTAACACAATTTGGGCTATATTCGACCTAACCACTTATTCACTAGGATGATATAATTCTACTAGATAATAAAAATAGATTATAGTAAATATTAATTGTTTATCATTTACATGTGACAGGAACAGAAAACTATTATAGTGAGAGAGGTGTTTGAGGAGAGAGATAAGGGCCGAGTAAGTGACGACCTATATTAAGGACAGCCCTGCATTATGTATGCCCACCTCAATAAAACCCCCTCTCTCTCCCCCCGGCCCTTACAACCCCTCCCCGCCCTTGGACAGGGTATCCAACCACTTTTATGGACCCTAACCTGGACGTTTGTGTGTTTGGATTGCAAATGTAGATTTAACCGCGCAATCTCGAAATCAATAACACCGACTGTAAAAACAAAATGGTTTTCTCCAGGTCACTCCCAGTCGTTGTGACTTAATAGCCTATTTTATTCTCTGTCCTCCTCCTACAGTTTACTGCCCGCACAGTAATAATCTGAATCCAATTTATGGTTTTCTATATTAATAACTGAAAAAATTAATTTAAAGGGCATTACACTTAATTAATTCAATCATAGCAGGAGATTTAAACGACAAGTAACTGCTCATCGTTTTCGACTACTCTAACATTTACTACAAGCATTTAAAGCTCGCAATTAATAACTAGTCACTTATTTAAATGACGGTAAATAGTCCCGTTTGGACTAATTGGCTGCTCCACTAAACCTTCCAAATCTACTCATATCCAATCCAGGGCAGAGTTGGCCCAAACAAGATACCTATCCTTTCTCCCTCAATTCCTTTTCTAATGTAAAACAAAATTTATTGAAGTGCTTCTAATCGGTAGTTCTTCACATGTTATTTACTTGTCATCTTAATAATTTTACCGCTCATTTTGGTTATTTTATAAATTGTACACAGTTGTAAATATCAATAAAGAATTAAAAAAATTAAAAATTACCAGAAGTACTCGACGGCCCTTCTTGATATTCTATTATTTTATTTTTGGGTCTTGACACTCTTAAAAAATAATAGAGAGGAAGGACGTTTACTACAGGTTACCAACCTATTCTGGTTGGGAAGTTCAAGAATTATTCTGTAATTATTGACTGTAAATAATGGAAAGACAGGCTGCAGTACTGTAAAAACATCAGACCCGACACCCTGAAAGCCATAAGTATATCTCAAATGAAACTAAGCATTTTTGTTTTATATCCTCACAAAAGACGAAATTGAAAATTTCACCAAATCCTCTGGAACAATCATTATCAAGTTCCACACATCCTTATAATGCTTTCCCATGTTGTTACCTCCATACCAGCTTGGAGGTTTCACTGGATTTTTACACTAGTGACGCAGCTGAGAGAACAACGTTGGAATTACTGTGGGCCTGGCTGGTTTGCTCTCCCATAAATGGGTGGACAAACTTGGTCCGGGGTTTCTCTGGGGTGTCTATGTACATTGAATACATAGTTTGATTATGCTTTTAATTTTATATTTATTTATTTATTCTTTTAATCTTCCCAGACACACTAATCCTATATCAAAAACCCTCAAGAATGGTGACAAAAATGGAGAATAAAAATAAATCCCATCAAATAACCTTCGTCGACAACCTACGACTTCCTGTCCGACAGTATCCTTTAATGATGTTCCACTAATTCCGGTTGAACATACCCGCTACCTAGGACTCCATCTAGCCAAACGTCTTGCTTGGAATCCACATAAAAGACTAAAACTACAAGAAACTGCCCGTCGTTTTCGACTACTTCAACATTTACTTGACAAACATTTAAACCTTCCACTTAATTACAAAACACTCATTTACATAACAGTAATTAGACTGATTTGGACATATGGAGTTGAGCTTTGGGGCTCCACTAAACCTTCTAATTCTTCTCGTATCCAATCCTTACAATCCAAAATCCTTCCAAAAATCCTTTATGCTCCCTACTGTGTTACAAATAAACTTATCCATAAAGATCTTAATGTCCCATATGTTGCTAATTTAGCCCAAACGAGATACCTATCCTTCCATAGTAAGTTCTATAACCACTCCAATCCGCTAGTCTCCCAGCTTGCTTCCTATTCCATTCCTGATAATCCTCCGAGGCGTCTGGAAAGAAGATGGCCTAGAGACCTTTTAGTGTAGAATTTATTGAAGTGCTACTAGTGAATAGCTCTTCACATGTTATTTACGTACCATTGTATTCACTATCAACATATTTACTTGTATATATTTTATACAGTTGTAAATTTCAATAAATTTGGCACTCTATAAAATGTTTTATACTTGGACATGTTTTTTATTTCTCCTGACTACATCCCAGCTAACCTTCTTATATTTCTAAACAGTCGAATATCATAGTCTTAATATCTTTTTACGTTGATTTATGTTTTAGCTGGAGGTCTATAGTTTTTTTTTTTTAAACGTTTTTTTTCACCCTAAAAAATATAACATTTTGACACGATATAGTTCTGTCAGTTTGCTCGGTTCGAAAATTCTTCTATCGTTTCCTGATCAGAAATTTAATGGAATATATTTTTAGAACTACAAATTTGACGCCTTTTGACCTAGCATTTAGAAGCTATATTGGTTTGAATGAAAATATCACTTTTAAACCCCCATCTTCTCTCATCTCTGAATTAATATCAATTTAATTTGTTGATTTAATCTTATTATTCAAGACTAAAACAACAATAAACTACCCGTCGTTACAGACTATTTCAACATTTACTAGACAAACGTTCAAAGCACCCAATAAATTACAAAAGACTCATATACATGACTGCGATTGGACCTATTCGGACAAACGGAGTTGAGCTTTGGGGCTCCACTAAACCATCCAATTCATTTCGTATTCCATCCTTACAATCCAAAACCCTTCGAAAAATCCTCAATGTTCCTTACTTTGAAGCCAATGAACTTATTCATAAAGATAATAATGTTCCATATGTTACTGATTTAGCCCACACCAGATACCTACCCTTTCATGGTAAGCTCTATAACCACTCAAATCCATTAGTTTCTTAACTTCTTTCTCATTTCATTCCCGATAATCCTCAGAGGTGTCTGAAAAGAAGATGGCCTAGAGATCTTCTGGTGTAGAATTTTTATTGAAGTGCCACTGATGAGTAGTTCTTTTCATGTTTTGACATGTAATTGAAATCGTTATCAGCTCATTTACTTGATGTACATATTTGTACAATTGTAAATTTTAATAAATTGATATATAATTTTTTTTTTTTTTTAAATTTCTACCCACATTGAAATCACTTCTTTTAAACCACCTACCATCCATCCAGGCCTAACTGTAATTAAAAATGAAAGTTTATAAACATCAAAAAATTCATATCCATTATAGCCATATAAATATGTAAGTACAGATACATGGTCTGAGAAGCCTGATATCCCCTCCTGTCTTGATTTTAACCATAATATATTATAGAGGTCTCTCATCCAGTTCCTTTTCAGCTTGCTCAGTACGCTATTATCAGGTATGTTCGTTGTATTTACGTGATTTATGAGTTTTGTCTCTATCAAGGTAAATGAACTATTTAATGAATTCCATTAATTAGCGTATCTTTTTCTAATCCTCCATTATTTACTTATTTACAAAACAAAGATAAGGAAAGTAAGAATTAGGATATTGTTTTACCTGATTTGGTATCTTGGTATTTGAAGATCGGTGTCCTCGGCAGTAGTTGTGGTTCCTCTGTAGACTGAAAGTAATTAGCATATTGAACTGGCCTAGAGACCTTCTAGTGTAGAATTTTTAATAAAGTGCTACTGATGAGTAGTTCTTTTCAAGTTTTAACATGTTATTATAATCGTTGTCAATACATTTACTTGATGTATATATATTGTTCAGTTGTAAATTTCAATAAATGTATATAAAAAAAAAAATCTTATTATTAATTGAAGTAAGCTGATCCTTTAAATTCTAAAATGTAAATTAGGAAACGAGAAGATTATACATAGACATATCCATAATCTATTGTTTCCTCAATCAGAGAGAAATTAATAGAGAAGAAGATAATTAGGGATGCTGTCAAAGAGGAACACCATATGTAAGTAAAAATACTTTAATGTGTGCCTTAAGAAAGAAATTAATTTTTTTCTTTTCGTTCTTCTTAAAAGCGTTTCGAAGTTTAGAGTTGTATCATCATAGTAAATACTTTTTCGCCATAGTTCGATCCTTTCTTGCAAATTATTCTGTGAAAAGCTTGTTCAAAAATAATAGGTACCAATATATTACTCTAATTTAGATCTATCCAATTAATATATTTGTCGATGATTCTACGATTTGGCAACTTGAAATTTGTCGCGATAATAATTCTCATGAGCAACTATACTTAATAGTTTCGCTCTAACCGAAGTAAATTTGGCGGTGTACATTGATTTTTGGCTGATAGAGTACAATGTACGAGTATATCTGTGAAAAATAAAATAAAATATTACAATCCTAAAACTCATGCGATGATAATTGAGTCAGCAAATAGCTGTTGGAAATAAAATAGCATAGTAAAAATAATGCAGCGCAGCCCCGACCATATTAATAAATCCATGTTAATAAATTTATTATAAAAAGCGGAATATAGCTAATAAAATAAGCAAATATTATATTTTTATTATATGCCGTTACATTTACCATGCCGTATAAAAAAATATGAGGTTTGAAAATGGCAGTAAAAAGTGAGCAATAAAGAAACTATTTTCTAGGTTACAACTTTTTTTACTACCAGCTTCTATCTATAACTATGCATTTATAAAAGCTGCTTTGAATACATTAAAAAATAAATAAATATTCTTTATAATAGGCTATAGAATTTCATAAAAATATCTTATATTATATAATTTAATTAAACAGTGTTAATGTATTAAATTTAATTAAAACTATTTAAATATTAATGTCTACTAGAATAACTTTAATTAGATTATTATTTATTGAATCAA